>VZTH01000013.1:44276-159002 GCA_013397815.1 Aleadryas rufinucha
CTGGGGAGGAGCAGCCCCAAGTGCCAGCACAGGCTGGGGCTGACCTCCTACAGAGCAGCCCTGTGGAGAAGGACCTGGAACTCCTGGTCGATCACAAGCTGTCCATAAGCCATCAGTGCCCCTGTGGCCAGGAGGGCCAATGTCATCCTGGGTGCATTGGGAAGAGTGTGGCCAGCAGGTCAAGGGAGGTGATCCTCCCCCTCTACTCGGCCCTAGTGAGGCCACACCTGGACTGCTGTGTCCAGTTCTGGGCTCCTCAGCACAAGAGAGACAAGGAGCTACTGGAGAAGGTCCAGTGGAGAGCCACGAGGATGATCAGGGGTCTGGAGCATCTCTCTTATGAGGAGAGACTGCAGGAGCTGGGTCTGTTTAGTCTGGAGAAGACAGAGCAGATCTCATCAATACATAGAAATATCTCACAGGTGGGTGTCAGGAGGATGGGGCCAGACTCTTTTCAGTGGTGCCCAAAGAAGAGACGAGGAGCCGTGGCCATAAACTAAAGCACAAGAAGTTCCACCATAACATGAGGCACAACTTCTTCACACTGAGGGTGGCAGAGCACTGGAACAGGCTGCCTGGGGAGGTTGTGGAGTCTCCCTCTCTGGAGACATTCAAAACCCACCTGGACGTGTTCCCATATCACCTACTTTAGGTGACCCTGCTTTGGCAGGGGGGTTGGACTGGATGATCTCCAGAGCTCCTGTCCAATCATAACTATTCTGTGATTTAATGAAGTACTTGGAATTTACTATAAACTACTCTCGAATGTAATATAAACTATTTTCAAGGAGTAGAGGGATTTATACTTTGTGCAAGCTTGCTGCAATATAGGTTTCATTTAAAACTGTAGCTATATCGCTAGCAACTGATTGGAGCAGTTAACAAAATTGGAGTACCATTTCATATATGCTTTATTAATACATGTGAAACAACGCCAGTATTTGTCTAATAGTTGAGTATTACAGAGTGCAAAATAGTATGTTTTCTCTTTCAGATAACAGTTGAGTTAGAAGCTGGGCACAAAGGAACTTTCGTCAGGATGGAATTGGTAAAGCAGCAGCGTAACCATAGCAGTGCATTTGTGATTCACTTGAGTGTGTAGCATCTTCTCCAGGCATTGTCTGGATTGGGAAGTTGCACTCCTTCTTTTGGTGGAGACTGTATTCCAGTCTCCTTGTTTAAGAGTGTTAGCTACCTGCTCTGGCACTGCCAGTTTCATATCATCCACAGTGGCCTTCTATGTACAGCCCATCATTTATATACAGAATTACATTTTCTTTTTTAAGCATATTTTAAATAGCAGATGTTGAGTAAATGGCATAACCCTAGAAAATGCAAAAAATGAAATGTGAAAGGAGAAATAGTGAAATCTGTTAATTTGCTCCTGGTGTACACCTTATACCCCTTCCCAGCCCTTGACCCAACAGATTGAATTTTTACTTGGTGCTCTACATTCCATTGCATTCATCTCTTTCTGAGACTTCTAGTCTGTATTGCCGTAAATTCTGCCTGTTGATAGAGGCTGTTCCCTTTTTCTAAACTTCACTGGATTGCGTATTTCTTTAGCTGTATTACCAAATAAATGCTTTACACTAAAGTTAAAAAATTTATTACTTGTGGTAGTGTTAATGCTACTTGATTTTAACAATTGACATTCACTTACTATGTTGTGATGTAACTGGTGATAGAGCCTGTGATAAGGTGAGAAAGTAAAAGTTGAGATTCCAAGAGGTAAACGTCTTGTTGTAAAAGTACTGACTCCTAGCCTAATGTGCTTAGAGTTCTGAAGCATTGTTAAATAAAGTTGTTTTTCTCTTCTGGAGTATCTTTCTTCTTTCTTCCAAAACAGTTGCCTTGGGTTTTAAGAAGAAGCTCTACCTGTATTTGACATCTTCCTTATAAAGCAGAATTTGACAAGCTCTATAAAAAGGCATGCGGGTGGTTGAGGAAACTGTAATATGTATAATGTGGCTGTGTACATTAGCAGATAAGAGGGAAGTGCTGCTTAGTAGCCAGTGTTAGTCAGACTGGTCTGTCAGGTCTGATGATTGGCAGGTGGGCATCAGTCTCCCATGTAACAAAGGTCAGGAGAGAGGAAATGGCCCCAAGTTCTACCAGAGGAGGTTTACATATTAGGAGAAATTTCTTCATGGAAAGGGTTATAAAGTACTGATACGGACTGGCCAAAGATTTGGTGAGGTCACCATCCCTGGAAGTGTTGGAAAAAAGTGTGGCTGTGGCACTTGACATGGTTTAATGGTGAACGTAATGGTGGCGCTGAGTTGTTTGTTGGGCTTGATGATATTAAAGGTCTTTTCCAACCATAACAGCGTAAGTTCTATGATCCCGTTACCACCTTAACTACTGGCTGCCTGGAACAGGCCTAGCTGTGTTCTGCCCAGGCCTGGGCTCTAGAGCTTGGTGCTGCTGACTTCACAAACGTTTCCCAGGTAGCTAGAGATGGGCTTGTAGGCTAGCTGCATGTAAGGATGTGGATAATAAGATTGTGGCCTATCTTAAAAATTAAGCTGCATTTTGTGTTGCCACTGCACTGACAGTTTGGGACTAAAAAAGTGGCATCTAAGAATTCTGAGTTTCCTGTGAACACCTGGCCTTATATATTGAGTTATGTATAAAAGCAGAATCTTTACTCTTCATAGTTTAATATAACACTATGGTTTGCATATTTTAAGTAGTAGCTGTCCTGTCCACTGGTTTGTGTTGGATACTTAGGTCATTTTTGGTTAGGCTTATATTGGAATGCCATCATAATTAGTTTGAAATTCTAGGTAAAATTCTCATTCTCAAGAGCAGTAATTTACTGAGTAGTAAGGGGAAGTTGGGCACAGCAGGGTATTGTGAGCAGCCAGAAATACAACTGTGCTTGTATTTCTGTGGTTTCTTTAAACCTAGGTATTTGCTGGAGATGAATAGAATATTCCTAGTGTACAGTGTTAAATATCTTAAGATACCTATCATGAAATACCATTCAGAAGTTCTTGCCCATTAAGCGTGGGGAAATTAAGTTTATCGTGAACTTCCTAATCAGAAGACTCCTTTGTTCAGCTTCCTAAAAGTATGTAATTTGGGCTTCTGAAATTAGGTGCACTGTATTATCATTAGCTGAAATACATAGTGCAAGGTACAGTACCTTGCTTTCCTCTCCAGAGGAAAATATGCTGTAATTCTGTGCAGCACTGCAGAGCACCCAGTATTTCACACTTAAGATTCATCTATTAATACCAGGTAAGTTCCAAAAGGACAGGTTTATGAAATTCTGTATTCGTTGGTCTCTCTTTTTTTTCTTTTGTTTTTTTTGACTTTGGAAGATTATACTATGGTTTTCTTGCCAAAGCTTGTATGCATTGCTCACAAAAGTTTGATGAAGTGCCTGGAATATCTTTCCTTGAAGTATTATTTATTATATCATGAGCAATGTGATAGGCAGAGAGAGTTGGGCCTGTTCAGTCTGGAGAAGAGTCAGCTTAGAAGGGACCTCATCAGTGTCTGTATCTGAGGGGAGGGTGTCAGTGATCCAGGCTCTCCTCGGTGGTGCTGAGCAATAGCACAAGAGTCAATGGGCAGAAGGTGATGTAGAGGTAATTCCACCTGAACCGTGACGAGGAACTGCTTTACTGTGCAGTGACAGAGCACTGGAAAAGATTGCCCAGAGAGGCTGTGGAGTCTCCCTCACTGGAAGTACTCAAGACCAATCTAGATGTGATCCTATGCAATGTGCTCTTGGATGACCCTGGCTCAGCAGGGAAGCTGGACCAGATGACCCACTGTGATTGCTTCCAGCCTGACCCATTCTGTGATACTATCAGGTGCTACAATGTCTGGTATTAGCATATCCAATAATCAATTTGTAGCTGTGACAAAACATAAATTGCTCTAAAGTTATATACAGGATAACATAAAAGTTTGCAGTCTGTGCTTTGTATGTTCTGTCTGTACTGAGCATACATCAGTCCGTTTTTATTGAAAAGTAAAGCTAAAAGAACATTTGAATGTCACTAATTCACTGAGCATTGAAAAATGCAAGTACAGTCCTGTCAGTGGATTTCTGCAAGTAATGGGAGAGAATCAGAAGGGTAAAGACTAGAAAATTAGTGGTTTGAGCCCCATACCAGCCACTGTGAAGAAAATAAACCGTTCCTCAGCCAAAACAGACTGGGGGAAGATGGGATGAATAGGGACTTAAAATATGAGTACTTAGATCAAGTTCAGCCAGAGAGTCTTTTAGGAAGCCTGAATTACATTCATGGCTTAATAGTTCTGGTTCAGTCTTCTCTTCAGTCTTCAGTCTTCAGTCTTCTGTTTGGAAAAAACTGGCAGAAATTACTCTACTGGTAGCTATGGCAGAATGCTGTAGGAGAGCTCTGTCTTACCCCCTGCAGTGCTTAACTTCAGCTGGGCTAACTCCAGTGGGACACCATTTGGAGGTAGCTCTTCTATATGAGAATGCTTTCAGACCATCCTCTCCAGGGATACATACCTACACTCCAGTCTATGTGAAGCTGTTCAGCTGTGTCTATGGATTGCGCATGGGCTTAGAGCTGGGGAATTCTGTGTATAACGGGCAAAAAGCACAACTGCAGAGAGCTTGAGTACCTTTTTGCCTCTGTTCTGGGCATTTTATCACTTCTAAATAAGATCTGACATTGGATGGTGTTCTTCTGTGGCACAAACACTGCTTTCTGATTCATTTATGTGTAGGCAGACATCCCAAGGTGTGAATCTAATCCACAGTCACTCATTTATGTACTTCTGGCAGTCTCTCTCTTACAGCTGTATACATTTTACTAGTTTGCCTATAGAAATACCAGTCAGAGAAAGATGCAAGAAAGTTTCTCGTGTTCATCATGAAGTACTCCAGGAGTCAGGGACACAATCATTTCACTGGTGTTTGGACATGATTAATTGTTTGAAGAGTTTATTTATACACCTTTTTTTTCTTTTAAAGGAGTTGAGTAATGACGCAATTAGAAACAGTCATTGTTCCAAGAGGCTTTTAGACTAAAATCTAGTGAAGAATCCCATTGACCCGTTTATTCATCCTATTGAGATTCCTATTAATGTCAACACACATAATGGATGTATCAATGGCTTCTCCCAGTTTTGTATAATTTACAAACTACCTGAAGGTGCCATCTCTCCCATTATACATGTAATTTATAAAGATATATAATAGTTTTTACCCCATTTCCCAGTCATCGGGGTCACAGCTGGTGACAGTCTTCTGGCTGGACTTTGTGCCACTGATCACAACTCTTTGAGTCCAGCAGCTCAGAACATTATTTAATTTGCCTCACGGTCCACTTACCTGGCCCATATTTCTATCAGTTTGTTGAGATGAGGTTGTTGTGAGTGACAGTGTCAAAAACCTTACCAGACTCAAGATATGTAATACCTACTGCACTGTCCTTCATCCTACAGAGGACTGTACCAACCCAGTCTTCCTGTAGAAAGTTTTCAGTTTGGCTTAAGCATGATTTCCCCTTTATGCTTACCACTCCAAATTATCTCCTCCAGCCGACTTGATAGCCAGTGTCTGGAACTGATTTTCCAGGATTATTTACCCAGCCATCTTCACAAGGATTGAGGTTGAGATCCTTCTTGCCTTTCTCAAAGACAGGAGTGATGTTTACTTTCTCCCAGATATGAAGAATCTGTCCTGGTTGTCACAACCTTTTAATGATAGAAGCAATCACCTCAAAATTACATGGACCAACTCCTGTATTGCTTGTGGGTACTCCATGGACCTGAGCATGCCATTTGTTTAAGTGCTTCCTTACCTGTTCCTCTTCCTTGACCCAGACTTTTCCATTGATCTCAGGGACATGGGATTGCTGAGTGCTAGTCATACCAGTAAAGACTGGGGCTGAGACTGAGATTCAGAGGTCACACCCTCACTCTTCGATGTAGTTTTACATGCTCAGGGAGCATGAACAGCCAGTTCTTGCAAATCAAAGCTGTTGATCTTGAAGAATGATAAAAGCATTGGTGTGAGCCAAGAATGATTTCTTGGGGGTTGACCAGCTGTGCTGGCTTTCATTTTAGGCAGATTTTCTGCAGTAGGAGGAACAATCTGTGTGTTAATGCTGGTCAGGCAGGTAAGCTTTACTCACTATTTGTCTGTAAGGCCTCTCCCTGCTGCTTAGCAGTTTAGATTTGGAAGCCTGTGTTAGTCATCAATTAATGTTTCTTGCAACCGTTGTTTTTCATTTAGTGGGAAGTGCTAGTGGTTAGAAAATCTTGACTTTATCAAGGACTTACAGTTTAATTCTCTGGCAGTAATTTTTTAACTTATTGCATAAATAGGAGGGCTAAATTGGTAATTTTTTACATGTTATTTTAAAATAGAAATTTTGAAAATATTTACTGAATAGAAAAATAAAAACTTACTAAATTGTAATGCAAGTGGATTAAGAAGAGACGCTGAAGACACCTTGTCCTAACAGTCCAGGTTATTGCATGTAGGGTAAAGGGTCACTTAAAGGGGATTTATGAAATGGATTCTTAATCCCTGTGAGACCACTAACCTTTTTGTTTCTCTAAATAATTACTTCACAAGTAATATCACATTGTCTTCCTGTGAGATAAAAGTCCGAGATAATGGGAACAATTGTATTTGCTGTTGTTTAATGTCCTGAACTTTTCACCAGAAGATGGCAGCAGGCTGATGTTAGTCACAAACATTACTACTGCTTATTGTTGGATAAACGTGGAGATACTGTGCTACATACTTGGAACTGAACAGCTTATCAGAACTGACAGCAAGAAACCCGGCATGGCAAAGTGTTGCATGTCAAAGCCTTTTTGTGGGTTTCTAACTCTGGCTGGCTGCTGGCCTGCAAGTGCTCTGCAAGTCCTGGCCATTGTTCAGTGGTGTCCTTTCACTTGACAGCTTTCCAAAACCTGAAATTTTGGAAGAAAAATCAAAGCAGGTAGAACCAACTGTTGCTTAAAGAAGTTTGAATTGTTACATATTGCATTTCAGTTCTACAAAATACTTCATTCTGTTCCTAGAATTAATTTTCCTGGCAATAAACTTCAGTTAAATGTGAATGCATGTTTTCAGCAAAAGTGGAGAAATGACTGGAGCTGATACTGGATGGTGCAGAAAGAATTCTTGTTTTCAATGAAAAGCCTATTTAAATAATGATAAAATATGTGGAATTCAGCAGCTCTTGCAGATGTTTTGTGGTATCTTTAATGGAAAATAAGCTAGGTTAGCCAGAGAAACAAAGATGGGTTCTACCCTCTAGCCATAAATTAATCTTCACCATAGTATAATGTTTAATATAGCCAGAATGTCAGAGTTAGATACACTTATGAATATTCTATTTTCAATGCATTCAAATATTGCAGAATAACTTCACCATTGGCAAACCCCTACTGTTAAAGAATGTAAGGAGAGGAAAGAACAGGTCTTTTTCTTAGAGTAGAAGTAAACCAGCAAATCCATCCAGTGTGATCCATTGCACCATGGGCTGATGAAACTTACTGTCAAACCTTTATATTTCCCTGTGTGCTGAAGGCTGAGTTACATTAACATATTTGGCATGGGCTGACATATAAGAAGAGGTAACCAGCCTAAGGTCACTTGCTCTTACCCAGACCCACTTGTCCACTAAAAAAACTACAGGTTTGAGTCCAAGATGCCACAGTCTAAATGTTGCATGCTGTTGCCATTTATTACTACATGTTGCTTCCTAATCCACATGCAAAACAGTGATGTGCCTGCAACTGTCTTTAATGACCTATTTACAGCAAAATATGGTAGCAGTTCCAAAAAGACCCAAGAAAAGTAAAAGATCCAAATGCTTTTAAACTGGGGCTCTCAAGTGAGTCCTCGTCTGTGGAAAAATTGATGTTTATTGTTTAAATTAAATTATACCATAACCCATATTGACAGCGGGTCTGGACTGATCTGCTACAGACAATCTTAATTTCAGTATTTCTTGCTTCTAAAGCTTACATTTCACACCTTTGGTTCCATATTATAAGGTCTATGTATTATGTATAGTGCTTACTAGGAATATTACATATGAAAACTTCAAGTTTCATGATATGAGAACAGCCTTTCCAAGCATATTTATGAAAAAGTAATCACAATGTCATTATCAAAATAGTTCTTTCAATATACAAGATGTCATTCATTTATGACATCTGGTTAGCTTAAGACAGGAACTTGCATTCCCAGTAAAACCCTTGATGAGGCTTTCAGGCCTGTCTGATGACCAACTTCGTGTAAGCCGAAAAGCAGGAATGAAGAATGTCAGATTTCAAATGTTCATGAATATTTTTATTAAAAATATTTTCATGCACAGTACTTGGCATTAAAAGGCTTCACACAGATGTACTTTCAGTTGGTTATATTTGTTTTTTAAAGGGGACAAGTACTTCTGTCTAGTAAGCTATCATGAATTCATGCACCTGCAAGTTAAGTGCAGTACTATAAGGGTGCTTTAACAGGCCAAAGACACAGTGTATATTTTGGCAGATTTTTCTACAATTAATGCAAGCTGCCTAGTTATAGAATCAAATTGATCACTAAAAGTAAAATCCAGGTTTCCCAAATGATGGTTCTTACTAGTATTTTGATGCCACTTTTTCCTTCTCACACACTTCATCCTTCCTCCTTAAGTCCTGGACGTTCATTTACCTCTGAGGGCTTTCCATAGTCCCCTCCAATTTGTTCATATCCTTTTATTTTGTCTGTCCTCTTGTATAAGGACAGACAGTGCCTTCAATGTCTTTCAGCGTGGTTTCTCCGCAGCCTCCCTCTAAGCATATTTGTTACTTCTAGTTTCAGGAGCTCCTCTTTCCAGCCTACAGCCCCCAGCATCTTTCTTACATCTCTTTATACATCTGAGAGTATCTGTTCCCAGCTTGCAGCTTTTCTCCCTTCACATACCTGATTCCTGTAGAGCCTTTTCTGATGGGAAACCTGTGGGAACTGTGTTTTCAATGTGAATGAGCAAGGTATAGCTTCTGAGATCCTAGTTGTCTGTCAAAAGGGCTTGGAGGAGGTCCTAACTGCTCGCAAATTATTTTAATGCTCACAGCCTGCTTCTTCAAAACAGAAAAATCCTAGAGAAAAGCCCCTTCATATTTTCTAGTGTTTCCAGAAATGTCTTTGAAAAAAAAAAGTGGTTTGCTAATTACAGTGTGTATCAACACTTTGTATAAAGCACCATGTCAGTGAGAGATATTATTCTACACTCTGGAGTCAGCCTAGGGATTTGATCAGAAATGCATGTATACTGCACTAAGACAGCAATGACTGTGTAAGACTTTCTGAATATTAATTTCCAGAATAAATTGAATTTTTCTGCATAGGAATGTATGCATGGAAAGCAATTGTGCAGATTAGGGAAAATTAAAATTGAACAATTAAAATTCCCATCAGTAGTGTATGCCAGCAATTTGGAAAGTTTTACAGATGCATGTAGGAATAAGAAAGAAAACAAAACTGTATGACCATATTAACACAAAGGGCAGGGAGTGTGGCTTCACCTGTATAGGCACAATACAGCTGACTCACCAGTTTTATACAAAAAACATTGGTAATTGCTGCTAAAGGCAGCTGTAATGGAAGAACTGGGTAGGTTGGCTGCCAGGACAGAACCACACTGCTCAATGACAAAATCTAGGACTTCATTACCCTGCAGGATAAACATGGATACAGGGAACAGTTCACCAGGAAATAGGAATTCTTCCTAATGTGTAACTTATTTCATTTGATGTTTTTTCTCATCAAAAGGAGTTTTTATACCTTAAGAACTTATGTCCTTTGAAAGTAAAGTGACTGTACTGTACTCAAAAGTAAAGTCTTTTAACAGCTACCCAAAATTTGCTTTCAATTCTCTAAGCTATGTGATTCATAGAGCAGCTTATGATCTTTCCATGATGTTTATATTGTCAGACTGCATAGCCAAGTTGCAAACTGGACTCTTCCATAGCAGTTTTACATGACAGTAAATTTGGAAGATTAAGCAATCATGAAGTTCATTCTTTAGGCACTGATGAGCACTACACAGCTACAGATACCTTTCTCTTTTGCTAAACTTTTGCCCAAAATTGCAGTGAAGACTGTATGCATGTAAATGTGTCAAAGCCTGCTCTCAACAGTTAGTTATTAATTTGGAGGTGACTACTGAACCATCTATTCTAACATGTGGTGAATGTGTGTGTTGGTGAAAAAAGCAAAGTTTGGTATCGAGACTTCTGCCTTCTGGTATGACACACACAAAAAAAAAAGTTTCTGAGTTGCGTGGGAATTACAGATAATCTTCCAAATGTTTCAGGTTAATATGCTTTTGTACTGTTATGATCACAAGGGCTTCAAACTTCTCTCAAGGGAGAGCTTTCTTTATTGTACACTTACTATTTGTTTCAAACCCATTCACCATCTAAAAGCAGAACATTTTACTTTTCATATGCTTCTTCCTGATATTTTTTACCATAATCAATATTTGTAAGTGATTTACTTTGATACTTTGCACATGGATGATCTTCCCTTTGCAAACATCTAATCTGTCATCTATTCTTCTGTAACTCAGTCAGGTAGCTGGGCCTCTAACGGTATCTCCATAGCTTGGAAGAGAATGTATTTACAAAAATAAAGACTCATCTCCAGTGATTTTCTTTGCAGCCTAACTGTGGGCAATCAGTTCTTGTTATTAGAGGTACCCCAGTTCTTCACCACGTTTTTTTACATCCCTGTCTTGTTTTGCACAGCATCATCAGGCCATCTAAACAAGAGATTTCTATGCTGTTGTTTCAATCTGACCATTCACAGAAATTAGAGATGGTGCAAGAAGTAGATTATGTAGTTAAGGAGATGTTGCTTTTCCCTGTGAGGGTTCCTTTTAACAAGGGAGAACTAAATTCTCCTGAATGACAGTTCAGCCATTTATGGGCTGCAGTTTTTTTCTTTCAAGCAGTAATACTATGGTATCCATGACTTCTGTGGACAGTGATTTTCAGTAGTAAGCCATGTAGCAAATATTCTGAATTCTGGTCCTGAGCTATGACTCCAGCGTGTACTCCCTGGTTTAAACAAGTGTTTAATGTAAGCTGATAAATTATTAATTGATTTCATCTCAGCTTCTGTTTAGATAAATGAAGAAGACCTGTATTCTTTTTACCCTCAAATGGTCTGCTATTCTTCCATAACTCTTAGTAAGCCCCCCATTCTTATGTACTTACTTGTTTTATTTTATTAGTAGTATTGGCCAGGCTAACTTGATAGACCTCTGTCAAGAAAATAATAATTTGGAAAATTAGAAGAAAGTGAAAATTAGAAGAATTAACAAAAAAAATCCCAACCCCATATCTAAGCAGACAAGCATGGAAGATGTCAAAATTTAGGTATCATCAGTTTTTAGAAAAAAGAAGACAATTTGACAACTGCAATATCAAAATGTTTATACAGCAATTTTAACTGTTTAGTGCTGACATTAATGTGCTGACTTGCTGCGGACACAAAACAGTGACTTCAGTCCTGAAGAATCATGTAGTTATTTTACAAATATTTATCGGGCCAGAAGGAGTAGTAAAGTGTAGCAAACCTCTAAGCCTAGCATTGTGCCACTCCTTGTTGTTAAGGGTCTTGCTCTGTTTTTCACATTATTGTCCAGTAAAAAATAATTTCAGGAATGTCTGTGGGTGCAGAAATAAAGCTTTTCTACTAGTGGTGAATTATCACTGATGATCCTCTGCTGCTTGTTGTCTAAAATACAGTGAGTATTGCTGTAAAATCTGAGGGCATACATCATAATTTAGGGCAAATTCGACAAAATTCACTCTGAAATTCACCGAAGAAAGCAGAATTATGTACAAGAGGAAGAGGGGAATACTTGAGGTGTAAAACCAATTGTGCTGCCAGATCATGCTGAAAACTTAATCACTGGGCAATGAGCATGGCAGTCTACTGCCATCTGCAGGCAATCCTGGCCTTTTTTCCAACCTGGGCTATTGAGGAGTTGCCCAGCATTCATAACACCAGGAATGTCTGCAAGGGGAAAAATGTAGGTTCTGCCAGCTGTCCCCTGCCTGCTCCTGTGGGGTGTTCAGAGAGGTATGTGCATGGCACACCCTTGTCCTGCTGATCTGCAGGACCCCTCACCTTCCCCATCGCCAAGTGCTCCTGAGCAGGTGCAGGATGCTGCCTTGCAAACGTCCACCAGGACGCAGGATAGTGTGTCTGCAGAGGAGAGCCTGTCTGGTACTGCAGGAAGCTGTACAAGGCCTCTGTTTTGGACCATTTGAGAAACCTGGTGTCACAACCAAGTCCCTCCAAACCCTATGCATGCAGCCAAGTTGTAATGGCATACTAACTGAGATATTAGTGAAGTGCCATTAATTAGCTCCTTGTCAGCTATTTCTTATTTGCAAAATGGTACTGCTGGCCCCTGGCTGCACTGCATGCAGGTCCATGATGAACTAGGTAGCACAGCGATTTTCCCCACTTAGCTCTGAGTGCAGTTGTACCATAAAAAGCTGACATAAGGGCCTCATCCAACACACTCCAAGCTGAAGACTGGCCTGCTGTATCATGGACCTTAGGAGAGCAGGGGGACTAAAGTGATGTGAAGCCAGCAGATTTGGAGCAGAAAGAATAGACAGATCATTTTCCCTTGGAGAATGACAAATAATTCCAAAGAATGCTGGAAGACCACAAGTGTGGCCAGAAAATGTCGGTGCTGTGTTGGAAGGCTTTTGTCAAAAAATCCATTCCAAAAAGGTCACCTGGACTAGCAAGAGTGAGCACATTCATTGTTTTTACATCTTCCTATTTGTCTCTTCTTCAGTTACATGAAAGTGGGAATTTTATAAAATTCTTAAGGAAGTGGCTCATCTTTTTTTTTTCCCCTGAGATTTGTGCTCTGCAGTGTTTTCTTCTAATATTTTAATTGTCAGGGATTATCTGTGTTCTGTCTCGTTCCCTGTAAGGATTTTGTTTTTCAAGTCCTAACTCAAAACTCATTTAAGACAAAAATGAATCCACAAGGACTCCTCCTGATTTATGATTTCACAGAAGGAATTTTGATGCAAGTGAGAAACTGGCTCCTCAAAAAGATGGTGAGTTTATCTGAGCCCTCAGGGCCCTTCTTCCCCTGTTGTGCTGCTTTGGAGAAAGATTCAGTATATGGAAATGTACCCTTGAATCTAGATGAGAGATCATCTGAACAAATGTAGGCAGTCACCTCCTGATCCTAAATTGCCTACTTTTGTACATTAAATTTTATAGGGACTGTGTTAAGTATAGAAGTCCTTTCAAATGAATAATTCATATCTAACTAAACGTCATACTGGAAGACATATATCCATTAGGGAATACTGACTTTGCCAGGAATGATGTATGAGGTATAAATGGAGGCATAAAATCGGAGGTCTTCTCCTCTCACTGTAATTCCTGTGGGCTGGTTCCTGAAGTCCTTAATCAGTAACTCACATTCACTCTAGTGTTTGACTCAAACCAGAAAGGGACATAAACTGTTATGGCTCTGGGAAGAAACCTGAGGTTGGGATCCCAAACTCTTTTTGACAGGATGAGCACTGCCCACCCTGTTCTAGCCTGGTCCCAGTGTGGAAAGAAGGAAGTCACCAATGATAGATAATCCATGGTGACATTTTAGTTTCAGTTAGTATGGAGATTACTCAAAAAATCAGTTTGTTTCCACTGTCTTCATTTTTGCAGATATAGTCAAGATGTCCTGCAGTACCCAGATGAGCTGCTTTCAGAAAGAGACATCATAGAATGCCTTGGGTAGGAAGGCAACTTAAAGATCCAACTCTGGTGCCATGGGCAGGGACGCCTTTCACTAGACCAGATTGCTCAGAGCTCCATCCAACCTGGCCTTGAACATTCCTAGGGATGGGGCATCCACAGCTTCTTTGGGAAACTTGTGCCAGTGTCTCACCACCCTCACAGTGAAGAATTTCTTCCTAATACCTAATCTAAATCTACTCTCTGTCGTGTTACTACATGTCCCGTAAAAATGTGCATGCTCTTGTAAAAAGTCTCTCTCCATCTTTCTTGTAGGCTCCCTTCAGGTACTGGAAGGCCACAAGTAGGTCACCCCAAAGCCTTCTCTTCTGCAGGCTGTACAATCCCAATTCTCTCAGCCTTTCCTCACAGGAGAGCTGCTCCATCCCTCTGATCATCTTATTGACCCTCCTCTGGACTCTCTTCAACAGGTCCATGACTCCCCTGTGCTGGGGACCCCAGAGCTGGATGTAGTTTTCCAGGTGGGGTCTCACCAGAGCAGAGCAGAGGAGCAGAATTCCCTCCCTGGCCCTGCTGCCCACACTGCTTTGGATGCAGCCCAGGATACAGTTGGCTTTCTGGACAGGGTCACCAGCACTCCCAAGTCCTTCTGGGCAGGGCTGCTCTCCATCTGTTCATACCCCAGCCTGTGTTGATGCCAAGGGTTGCTCTGACCCAGGTGCAGCACCTTGCACTCAGTCTTGGCAAACATCATGAGGCTCCCACCGGCCCACTTCTTGAGCTTGTCCAGGTCCCTCTGGATGGCATCCTGTCCTTCAGCTGTGTCAGCCACATCACTCAGCTTGGTGTCATCTGCAAATTTGCTGAGAGTGCACTTGATCCCTTTGACTATGTCATTAATGATGGTATTAAATAATACCATTCCCAATACAGAGCCCTGAGGAACACCACCTGTCAGTGTTGACCACTACCCTCTGGATGTCACCATCCAATGAATTACTTACGTATGTTCATGATGGTTATGAACCTGATCTTTGCTTACAGTGGGAAGCACTTTGCTTCCCCAGTCCCCATCCTGCTGGCTTTCCATCCACTTGAGAGGTGTGGGAAAAGAGTTTGCCATAGAAGAATGAGGCAAAAAGAAGCTCTCAGCTTTCTCCTCATCTATTATTACCAGTTTACTAGAGTTGTTTATTGGGTGGGGCACTTCCTGAAAGTTGAGATGTCATCTAATCAGAGAAACAGGAGCCATAGAAGCACACTCAAGGTCTTGGCTTTTTTGGGAAGGTTTCTGGTAAACCAGAAGGAATGTTGTCTGGGGAAGTATTGAGGATACTGGAGGAGTATTTTCCTTTTGTTCTGCATTTTGTATGGTACTTTGTACACTGTAACATTAGTGCCTGGTTTCCAGGAAGCTCTGAGTATTGTAGATCTTGATGACTGGAAAGGTCGTGTGGCTATTTTCCTCAAGGCAGTCACTATGGATTGCTGGGCTGTTTATTTCTCTCAACTATGTTATTCCTCAGTCTTGATGTTTAGAAGAAGTCCTCATACTTACACTGGGCCCATTTCCCTGCTGGAATTTACTTCTGAGGCTTTTCCCTGCTCCTGGGAGATTGATGTTCCAAGTACTTGTCCACAGAAGGAACTCATGAAAAGTAGGAATCTGATCCTTTAAAATGGATCTGAGAACTTCCCTTTCTTCAAATGGTGGCTGTTGCCTGATCTTGATGTTTACTTCCTTTGTCATCACAGGCACAATCTTGAGTAGTATCACTTTTGCCTTTGCTGAATCGAAATAGAGACCTAAGAGATGACAGTGGCTATTGAAGTCTTACCAGCTAACACCACTCATTTGTCCTCAGAGAATCGTTTTGGTTGGAAAAAACCTAGGATCATCAAGTCCAGCCGTTAACTTAGCAAATCTACCAGCAAACTGTGTTCCTAAGTGCCATATCTACTTGGCTTTTAAATACCTCCAGGAGTGGGGATTCAGCCATGTCCCTGGGCAGCATGTTCCAATCTTCGACAACCCTTTCCACAAAGAGATTTTCTTAATATCCATTCTAAACATCCACTGGTGCAACTTGAGGCCGTTTCTTGTCATCCTATCAAGGAGAAAAGACTGATCCCTAGCTGGCTACGCCCTCCCTTCAGGTAGTATTAGAGAGTGATAGGGTAACCCCTGGGCCTGCTTTTCTCCAGGCTAAACAACCCCACCTCCCTCAGCCACTTCTCACAGGACTCGTGCTTCAGACCTTTCACCAGTTCCATTGTTCTTCTCTGGACACGCTCCAGCACCTCAGTGTCTTTCCTGTAGTGAGTGAGGGGCCCAAAACCGAATACAGTGTGGCCTCACAAGTGATGAGTACAGGGAGACAATCCCTTCCCTGGTCGTGCTGGCCACACTGCTGGTACAAGCCAGGATGCCAGTGGCCTTCTTGGCCACCTGGGCACACGCTGGCTCATGTTCAGCCAATGTCAACCAGCATCCTGAGGTTCTTTGCCTCGAGCACGTTCCAGACACTCCGCCCCCAGCCTGCAGCACTGCCTGGGGTTGTTGGGACATGTCGGGTCCCTAGAGGGCAGTCCTGCACTGCTTGCTCTGAGGCAGCCACTGTTTGGGACACTCAGGGGCTGAATTATGGCAAAACAGTGCCAAATGATTAATTAAAAAGTTTTATTTATGGTAGGAACGATTTAAATCTTATGATAGGTTGAAAGATCTGTGGAAACAATGATTTAAACTTTTCTGGACAGCATATGACAATAGCGATCTTTGAACAGCCCGCAGCACCAGTGATTCAAACTTTTAAGCAGAGGAAGAAAGGAAGAACATGAGATAGGAAAATAGAGGTAGAGAAAATAGATCTGTGACACCACCCAGGGCTCCAGTACTGCCTGGTCTGTTTCCTGTGGATGGCAGGTGCACGGATGATGGGTGCACACCCTCGCCCCTCTCTGTTGAGCTATTTATAGACTAGTCCTTGCATGTGCGTTGTGTTATTCTAGAGCTTTTCAGAAGGGTGTTGGAGGGTCTCATGGATTCAAACTTGTTTTTAGAACTAGTTACTCAAGATAAGGAAGCTGATCCCAGAGAAGCACTATTCTGCCTCTGCAAGACCCTCTTTTCTAACCATGTCTTATCTAGTTGGCATGGTAACATTCCTTTTCTCTTCTGTCAAATGTTTGAGACATTAGCTCTTCCAGGTTTACATTAACTCTTGCAGGTTTTCAGTCTCTCATGTGATTGAAGGGCAGAACCTGGCACTTGGCCTTGTTGAACCTCTTATCATTGGCCTTGGCCAATTGATCCAGCCTGTCCAGATCCCTCTGCAGAGCCTTCTGACCCTCTGGCAGATCAACACTCCTGCCCAGCTTGGTGTCATCTGCAAACTGCACTAAAGATACTAAACAGGGCTGACGCCAACACTGAGCCCTGATGACTGGCCCCCAGCTGGATCTAACTCCATTCACCAACATTCTCAGGACCCAGCCATCCAAACAGTTCTTTACCCAGGAAAGACTGCACCTGTCCAAGCCAGAAGCATCCAGTTTCTCCAGGAAAAGGCTTTGGGAGATGGCGTCAAAGGCTTTACTAAAGTCCAGGTATACACATTCACAGCCTTTCCTTCATCCACTAACCAGGCCATCTTGTCATAGAAAATGATCAGGTTGGTCAAGCAGGACCTGAGACCTGCCTTTCACAAGCCCATGCTGTCTGGGCTTTATCCCCTGGTTGTCTCCCACTTGCCTTACCATGACACTTTAGATGATCTGCTTCATGACCTCCCCTGACACCGAGGTCAGGCTAGTGGGCCTGTAGTTCCCTGGATCCTCCTTTCAGCCTTTCTTGTAGATGGGGGTCATATTTGCTAACCTCCAGTCTTTTGGGACCTCCTTGGTTAGCCAAGATGGCTGGTAAATGATGGAGAGTGGCTCAGTGAAGACTTCTTCCAGCTCTCGCAGTACCCAACCTGACTTGGAACTCCACCAACTCCTTCCTCTACTTATACCTTTTCATTGTTGATTTAAATCACAAATGTGGCGAATTAAGTCTGAAATGCTCAACTTACTCACATTTCGGATGTCTCTGTTTACGTGAAAAAAAGGATCTGAGCCTATCAAAAAGCAGCCTGCTCTTCTACATATGCCTTCCATTTCCAGCATGAGCCAAAGCAGCTAGACATCTTTGTGTCTGCCTAGAACTAAATTGTGGGCTCACTGGTGTCTTCTTAAGGCAGGCAAGGAGGGGCAGTTATCATGGAGGGTCTGTCAAGGACTCCTTAGGAATTTCCTATTCAATCAACAAAACTATTCTTGCTCAGACAAGGCTAGTGATTTCCGCAGTAACTCTTAACCCTGGATTTTGTACAGCTTCTGAAAAAACCCCATACATGGCTTTTAAATACCTCCAGGAGTGGGGATTCTTGCCCATTCAGCATCACTCCAGAAGCAAAGTGCAATATTAATACTAGAATTACTCCTGTACTGACTGTTTCTCCTGGCTGACTGCCAATGGCCTAAACAGATCTGCATACCAGTGGAGAAGTACTTCTGGGGTAAGAGACTGAATTTGCTCATGCCAGGCAGCAAACTCTCTGCCCCATACCAAAGGATTTAGGCAGTGAAATAGGTTCAGGCTGTTGACAGTTGGATAGTAAAGTTGTTTTCTTGTCCATCTTATTGCAGTTCTGTAGTGTTGTCCTGGAGTTAAGCAACACTACCCCAGTATCTTAAGTAGCTCTTTTAAAGCAATAGCTGAGAAAAAGCTGATTCTCTGACCATGCTGATGTTTCTTTGGCCAACCCCTGTTTTGCTGTAAAACTGTTCTGATGTTATCTCCCCAGCCTGGGCTGAACTGGTGTCCAGCATGTTGTCTGGGAAGGCTGTTGTTGCCTCTCTCATATGTTTCCCATACACACTGCTATAGTTATTGCTCTTCAAAAGGAGTTATGTCTTCTGGTGTAACTCCACTGTAGAACAAAGATAGCTTTGTGTAAAGCCATTACCCTTGCTGGGTGGAAAGATGGGGAAACCTGGACTGGCTGGGGTTATCAAGAGCTGCCTCTGTTCCTTTTGCAGAGTCCATGTTTTCAAATGCAAAAGGCTTGTGTGTTTCACTAACTGCTCATATCATATCCCAACTTTCTTAGCTTGTGGAGATAAGGGGAAGTATTAATTTCTTTGTGTGTCCAGAAAAAGGAACATATTTTTTTCTGGAACAAAAAAATAATGAAATTATTCTTCACAGGAGAGATTACATAGCTCATGAAGTGTTGCCACAGAAACCTAAATCATCTGAAAAGCATGTAAAGAGATGTGAGAATATGGATTTGACCTCCACTTAGACATGATTATAACTCCTACACTGTGTCTCAAGTATCCCCATGCCTCTCCTGGAGGATGAGGAAACATATCCCCAGCACCAAGATGGATATAAGAATCACCTACAAAGGTAAGCTGCCCTTGCAGCTTTGTTCAGGACTTCACAGGTAACTTCATTTTTTAAGAAGACAGATCAAAACAGCATGCAGTTTTTATTCCTTCTGTATATATATGCTAACAAGCTGTGCAGGAACCATACAGACAGAAATAGGTAGTTGGTAATACAGCCCTGCATTAATGGTAGCATTGGGATTTCTCTGAATTCACCTCCTTTCCATATCTAACAGGAATCCTAGGTAGAAGCAGGGCCATGGGAATTCCTGTATGTTGATCCAACAGCAGATGTATTGAACATATTCCTGGTATACTGCATAGCTGAACTACACATGCAGTGGATGAGACACATCTAAGATATATAGAATTTGCTAGGTCTGAGCTGTTCATGAACCATGAGACTCTTCCTGTGTTTGCTGCAGAGTTATTCTGTGAATGTACAAGAGACATGTACAGGAAATATGAACACACAATGCACTCCTGCTGGTAAAACTGGTGAACTGTGCATCTAACTAAATCCTTGTTTCTCAGCTGCAGTAACTTAGTGGCCTGTCTTTATGGGAGCTTTGTTCTTTCCTTGTCAGCAGCACAAATTCTCTTCCATTTGCACTGGGAGGAAACTTTCAGTTGCAGTTACAACAACCCTGCTAGTTTCGGTAGTAAGTCATAAGTAGAAAAAGTCAGAGGATTTTACCTCCCCTCTGCTCACCTTTCAGCTAGCTAATGTGGGTAGGCAGATAGTTTTTGTGTATTTCTGTATTTTATTCTATTATGCTGTGCAAATATAACAGCTTACGACTAGTGCTTATTATTACAGATTTGTCCCAATGTACACAGACAATTTTTTTTCTTGGAAGTAAAAATGATAAAAGAAGTTGGGAAATAAAAGACATGTGAATGCATTATTAAAATTACCTGGCTGAAATGACTGAAAGTTATACTTTATTCTAACTTCTGCATGTTTGCAGCCGCATGTTTGCAACAGCATAAACTGCAGTTTTTACATCAAACACACAGAAAATGCTCAACTGTGTGTCAACTCAAGTCCATTTAGAATGACTTGAGTTGAGAAGACTATGACCCACAGGTGCAAAATATCCTCATCTACACAATTCTGAACACTTTGTTTTGCATAGGCAGTGTCACCAGATGGTACTCATTGGAATAGCTTCAGTGAAACCAATAAAAAACGGCTGCTATGTGCAAGCGGAGGATCTGTCCATCTGTGTCTAGATATCCTTAACTTCTCTGTATCTGAAACATATGTATATTTTTGTCTTTTTTCAGTGTTTAGGTCAGCACCTTAAGTGTAACTCCAGAGCTCTAATAAAAGGTATCACAGCCACATTTGGTTATAATTTACAGTATTTTTCCAAACACTGCAAATGGAAATCTTTGTCTAAGCCACCTCAAAGATCGAGTTGCTGAATGAATACCAAATGAATTCTCTTAAAGGCCCAGGTTCAACAAAAACTACAAGTTTTCATTGCACTATTCTCTAAGCATTGCTAGGTTTTACTGATCCCTACTGTTCTGGTTAACCCCAGCCAGCACTCAAGCCCCACACAGCTGCTCGCTCACTCCCTCACCAGCAGGATCCAGGAGAGAACCAGAAGGGTAAAAGCTAGAAAATTTGTGGATTGAGATAAAGGCAGTTTAACAGGGAAAACAAAATCTGTGCACACAAGCAAAGCAAAGCAAGGAATTAATTCACTGCTTCTCATGGGCAGGCAGGTGTTCAGCCATCTCTAGGAGAGCAGGGCCCCATCACAGGTAAGGGAGACTTGGGAAGACAAATGCCATCAGTCCAAATGCCTGTCCACATCCTCCTTCCCCCCCACTTTATGTACTGATCATGATACCATGTGGTCTGGAATGTCCCTTTAGTCAGTTTGGGTCACTTGTCCTGGCTGCATCTCCCCCCAACCTCCCAGGCACCCTCAGCTTCCTCACCAGTGTGGAGCACAACAAACAGACAAGGCCTTGGCTCTGTGTAAGCCCTGCTCAGCAATAACAAAAACATCTCTGTATTATCAGCTCTGTGCTCAGGACAAATCCAAAACACAGCCCTACACTAGCCATTGTGAAGAAAGCTAACTCCACCTCAGCCAAAACCAGCACACCTACTCAAGTGTGAAATTTTGGAACATGGTATTCAATTAATTATCATAACTGAAATATTGGAACAGCATATAAAATAGTGCTGTATTGGTATTAAGTTACCTTTCCTACTCTATTGTCATATTCTTTCCCACTGAACACACCATATCCCAAATGACACTGTAGGATTAAGTTGATGTTACTGGTTATCACAGTTCATGTCAGATGACATTGCAACCTAAAGTTTCAAAATTCTCATCTCCTCCAGGCTACACACATAGCTTTTGCTGTCTATCTCTAGGCATGTAACCTAATTTCAATTTAGTCTTGCTTGGTTATAGGGAGATGTGCCTAACCCTCCTACAACATATGGTTCATATCCTGCATTCCGTCCTGTACCCTCTAATGTTTTCAAGATTGTGCTACATGGGAAACTATTAATATCTATAGTTAAGAGTTAGAGTTACAATAAAACTATAACATATTTTGTAGGAATAGTAGCACTGCTGGCTTACACTAAGTAAAATAAATTCATAATGCCTATGAGGTCTCCAAACGTGTAGAGCTTACAAATTTTAAAAATTGAAGACAGATGAACTTGCTTATCCTATTTTGAATATTTGCAAGAGCTATGGTTACATCCAAAATGCACAGACTGTTCTCCAGCAAAGATGATGGGAGAACCTGAAAGGTTTTTTGGTAACTCTTGGTGGCTGAAATGTGAGATCTCTGAACAAACCTTTTCTTAGTGTGCAGTCTGAATTTCATTAGCTTCTCACTTTTAAACACTCTATTAACCCACTTCTTGTAAAAACGCATTGTATATGTTCACGGTTCACCCTCTTGGACTGTTTCTCCAGGAAAATGATGTACCCTAGGCATGGGCACAAGGTCAGCATCTCACCAGTGCAGTGGTGCCTGGACATCTCCTGCTTCCCAAGGGAAAGAGGAGTGCCAAACTCTGATTAGATTGAAGAGTTCAGATATCCTAATATAAATATCCTAATTCCATCATTTACTCTATAGTACTTTGACATCTAGACTTCCTTCCTGTGCAGAGTCAGCTGGAAGCTAATTTGCCTCATGACTCTTAGTGTGGTTTGAAAGGAGGGAAAATTAAAAAAGGAAAACAAAAAACACCCCTTGGGTTAGCTCCAAGACTATTTCATTTCAACTTCTTACCAGTAACCATAACGGTCTCTAGGGAAAGTTGCACAAAATTACTAGTGAGAGGAAAAAATGATGGTCTTCTGGCTGCAGCACTGGTCAGAGGGTTAGGCAGGTTTGCAAGAGATTCCTAGCGTGACAGCACAAACCTCTTCAGATTACAGGGCCTCATTTATTTCCCTGATATCCTGTCAAGAAAGGAACATAGGAATGTCCCTAAAATACCACCTAAAATGTTTTCTTAGTCATAAATTTGGATAGCAAGATTTCTGGAATATGGGCCATTTCTGCAATATAACTCCATGCTTCAATTAGTGCAGACTTGTTCTGCAAATTCCAGCACAGTTTTTCTAGTAAGAAGAATTGGGATAGAGTTGCAAGTTCCTTCTCAGTTTCTGCTTTTCTGACAGCAGGAGTACCATGGAGAGCAAAGCCAAGGGCAGAGGAGATGCCACACAGCAGAGCTTGCTAGTGGCAAGATGAGCTGCAAGCCTCTGAAAGTGGCAAACCTTAGGCAGCATCACAGCTGTGCAGCTGAGGAATCAGATCAGCCACCAGGCCAAGTGAGAAGGGAGAAAGAGGAAGGGCAGCACTGCAGCTTAGCCTTTAGAGTGGCATAGTGGACATCTGGTTCTCCTTGTCCTAGAGATGCTGTGTGAGACACCTGAACAGCCTTCTGCACATACAGGCACACTTTGTGCTCGGAGCCAGCCACAGCCCAGCAGCAGGAAGGTGTTTGAAGTAGGTCGAAGTCACTGCCTTGATGCTACAGTTCCATGATTCCTGGCTGACTGCACATGAGGATGGCACCCACTCAGTTACCTGCAAGAAATCTCTCTGCAAGACTGAGAAAATTATTTAATTTTCCCTCATGGTATTTCACCATCTCCGTAGGTATGAGTGGGCACAGGCCTGTTTGAGTCAATTTTCTTTGTAGATGCAGAGCATTTCCAGGGCTTAACACACTAGTCTATAATGTGTTCTACAACTGCACTTTGGATAAAATTTGTAAAAAACTACATTATAAACAAATATTTTTTGAAGTAGGAGATGTAATAATATGATATATGGCTAAACTCATCAAAGAATTTCAGTTGAGCATTTCAATATGATTCATCTTTCATTTCAGATGACTGTGTGTTAGAGAATGAACCAAAGACAGCAGGTCAGACCAAACATTAGGTTTCGCCCATCAAAAGAAAAATTTTACCACAGAACCATTGTCTGGAATGACTGTTTCTACAGGGCACTAGCTGCCACTCAAAGCTGCAAACCTCTGAATCTGGTCCAAAAAGCAAGGCTCCCTTTGACTACGTAACCAACTACAAAGTGAATTATGTACCACCTCCTCTGGTGAAATATCATGTCCATAAAATTCAGAAATACAAGGTCAATTATGTCTCATTTGATGGCCTCACTACACACAAATTTTCTTAACAGGGGTGAGCTGGTCAGCCAAACAAGCTTGCAAAATCATACCCGACAAACTGGTCCCTGTCTTCCTTTACTCTACTACAACTGAATTTCAGGAAAAATACAAAGCAGCCTTCTGTAGTCACCAGAAAATCTGATGTGTATCTTCCTCCTCTGGAGAAAATGGACCTTCGCACCACTACCTGGACACTTTGGAAGCACACCAAAATGGCAAGCCAGCCAAGATGTGTCAATCTGTGGCCCAGCTTAATAAAATTACTGAGCCATCTAATAGCTCTTCTGTAGTGAAGGAAG
The DNA here is from genome assembly GCA_013397815.1 of Aleadryas rufinucha. Lineage (NCBI taxonomy): Eukaryota > Metazoa > Chordata > Aves > Passeriformes > Aleadryas > Aleadryas rufinucha. The sequence continues at coordinate 68,458 of VZTH01000013.1, forward strand.
ACTGTAAGCCATGGCTATGCAATAGACTAAAACCTATCACTCACGCTCCAGACTTTCCCAGCAGAAGCAATAGATTTCTTGACTACATTTCATACTCATCATGTGCCTCATTCGCTCACAGTTATGAAAACCTATAAACCTGTCTGGTCAGGCCCAAAGCATCACACTCTCCTGGATGCTAAAACTACCTCCACTACAGCTACACACCAAAGGGCATTGTTAGATGCCAGGCCCCTTACAAAGACCCACCACGGTTACACCTTTGAGGAAACTGATGCTGACAGCTTGATTTTGTTTGTAACCTTCTTTTAAACCAGTTGCTGGTTTCATATTTGGAAAACTCTTAAAATAAACTAAATTCCCTGGCACTGACTTTTTCTGGTTAATTTGAACAAATGAAAAACATAAAATCCAGCAAAAAGACATATTGATCTTTGTTTCTACGTATTTTTTTTAGTTTTTCCTACCTCTTGCTTATTAATTGAGAATTTCCTTCTCCTGAGACAGTACTAGAGAGATCTCTTAGTAATAAATGCCATTATTGGTGTAAAGGGGGTTCAGCTGTGTCCATAAAAACAGAGGTAGAACAGGTGAATTACATGACGTGAAGTCACATTTAAAAGTCATTGCTGCATAAGGAAGTCTGAGATCCAGCCTTTTTCAGTGTTCCCATCAAAGACACAAAAAATGTACAATTACGGGATAAATATTATTTAATATTTCACCTTTATAAATTGTGTCACTGCGCTGCCCAGAACTAGGCTATTGGATGGGAGGCTTTTGTGCCAAAGATACTACCCTAGGCTGACACCTTGCAAGAGAAGTTTTTCAGTAAAAGCTCTTCACTTCAGGGTTCTGGATGGGTACCAGAAACATCAAAGAGTTGAAATTGTTGCATGTTGCTATATAGTTCAGCTAGCACCTAGAGTTGTATTATCTTTTGAATAAGGCCAGTGTTAAGCTTCTGACCAGAACTATTCATTTCTTTGTCCAAAGTGCTTTCTGTAGGCTTATGAGTGTTCTGTTAGCACTATGAAACTTTCTGACTTCTTAAGCACATTCTACTTTCCTAAATCCTCCTCTCCATTACTCCTGGCAGGTCTGGCTGTTTCCTGAGTATTTAGCTCAAGTGCTAGCTAAAGCTGTTGCATGCTTGATGATTCTTGTGGGTCCCTTCCAACTCAGGACATTGTATTTATATATGATTCTATGATTCTGTGAAAGGCTTGTGTCTAACCATCAAAGCAGCATTTAAAGAGGAAGACAATTTTCTGTATAAATGTATTTTAAAACTTTGGGAAAGCTTTGAAACCTGTTGGGATAGAAATCTTTTGTAAGTGCTTGCAAGTTAAAGCCAAACACATTCCATCTGAAAACATGAATGCTTAACCCTGAGGGTGGGAAGCCACTGGAACAATACCCTAGGGGCACAGTGGTTCTGTTTCACTTAAGTCCTTGAATCTGTCCTAGAGGCCTTTTCTAAACATATGTCCTAGCTCAATGAAAAATTATATTCCTTGCAGCAGGAACAACTAGGCAAATCTCTACAGATTACACTGTACAAAAGGGCCAAACTATGCTGTCATTGATGAGTTCACGCAGACTTCAGAAATTCAGCAATCTGTAGAATATTCACTCACCTGTGGTGAGGTATTGACCTAGAGTATGTTTGGCATTTTTTTTCAGCTCCTCCTATTTTATCAGCCAGCCTTCTTGAATCTTCATTTCTTTAATATTGAATTTCTACAGGAAAATACTTTTTCTTCCCCATCTCTTTTTATCCAGTTGTTTTTCTGATTTTATTTATCAACCTGTAGTTCTGCAAATTCTGAAACAGAATTTATATGAAAGAAACAGCTGAGGCTTGTGACTGCAGAAGAAATTGTTCTTTTATGCATAAGAGCTCTCCGAGTGTTCTTTCAATTCTTTGATATGAAACTGGCAGGGAATGCAGAGCAAGGAGAGTCTAGTGTGTAAATTTATCTTTCTCACAGGTTTGTGTGGTTCTTTTTTGCTGGGTGGAAGTTAGTCTTATCAAGCTCAAGACCAATGCAATATGCCACTTAGCACTAGTAATTGCTTGGTTTTGAACATTAACAACAGGAATCTTGATTTTCCATGCAGTAGACCAGCTCACACCAGCATCAAGCACACATGGCTGATTTGAATCCAATGCTTTCAGAGCATGAGACACAGGCTTGGGTTTTTTTTCCTGTCTCGTACCTCTGTGTGTTAAAGACTTATTAAAACCAATATATGGTAACACTAAAGAACAAAGTGAGTTCCTTTCTGTGACTAAAGGTGTGGTACCACAGAAACTGAGGCTGATGAAAGCTTGGGCTGCTGTAGTTTCACATTTTCTCCTCCTACAGGTGCATGTTTTCCCATTGTCCCTCTTTTTGGTAATAACATTAATGCTGTCTGACTGCAGTCTTGGCCCTGGTGGCCAAGAAGGCCAGCAGTGTCCTGGGGTGCACAAGGAAGAGCATTGCCAGCAGGTCAAGGGAGGTGATCCTGCCCCTCTACTCAGTCCTGGTGAGGCACATCTGGAGTGCTGTGTCCAGTTCTGGGCTCCTCAGGACAAGAGAGACATGGAGCTGCTGGAGCAGGTCCAGCAGAGGGGGACAAAGTTGGTTAAGGGACTGGTGTCGGTTCTGGGGGTGCTCTGGGTGGGGTGCTGTGACTTCGAAACCGACTTTTGGCTGAAAGCCAGTCAGCAGCAACTGCACACACACCCACACACCCACACGCACATGCACCCCCACACCCACACCCAGACACAGACACAGACACACACACACACACGCCAAGCACACACACGCTGGATAGCTCCTTTGACAGGTTGATGGCAAAGAGGCAGGAAGGGTCCTTGTGTGGGATTCCACGGCAGACTTTATTCCAGCCCTGCTGCCCGTGACAAAGATGCAGTCGACAGGGGCAGTGACAAAGACCGAGACCCCTACAGAGTTCCAGCTTAAATATGGGGGTCGGGAGAGCTGAGGGCATGGGGCGGTACATAGGTGGGGCTAAGGTATGGGAACTAATAGGGAACCAGTGAGGGAGGGACTAAGGAACAAGGGTGAATGGGGAAACAGGGAGGGGAGAACATTCTGGATTAGAGCCATATAGGGTAGAAAGGGGCAGGGGAAGCCAAGGGGCCAATAGGAGAGACAGAGCCAGGGTACATTTCTGTAACAGAACAGGGCATTGTGAGAGAGACCTTTTTAGTCACTTTAACCTGGGGAGAATTTCTCCACTTAGCTCCAGGGGGTTCTCATAATCCCTGTTGCCATGGGACACCTGTCTACAACAGACTGGAGCATCCCTCTTAGGAGGAAAGGCTGAGGGAGCTGGGCCCGTCCAGTCTCAAGCAGAGATGGCTGAGAGGGGACCTCACCAATATCTGTGAGTATCTGAGGGGAGGGTGTCAGATGATGGATCCAGGCTCTGCTTGGTGGTGCTGAGCAATAGCGCAAAAGGCAATGGGCACAAACTGATGCACAGGAAGTTCCACCTGAACATGAGGAAGAAATTCTTTACTGTGCAGGTGACCAAGCACTGGAACAGAGAGGTTGTAGAGCCTCTGTCACTGGGAGAACTTCAAGAACTGTCTGGACACAATCCTGTGCAATGTGCTCTAGGATGACCCTGCTTGAGCATGGAGGTTGGACCAGATGACCCCCTGTGGTCCCTACCAACCCGATCCATTCTGTGATTCTGTGATTCTGTGACCTTGCATTCATGATGCAGCACAAGGCAACACTTCTCACTCAGTGAACAAATGGGTGGAAAGAAGGAAATAGATGTAGTCAACACCCAACTTTTGAAGAATGGATAATGACATCAATACCTAAAAACTGTCTGAAGTACAAAGGCTGCTATCAAAAAGTGTTTCAAAAACCAAAATGAAAGGATGAAACAAAGGGACTTTGTCCTTGGCAGGGTTGAGAAAGGCATCCAGGGTAGCTGTACCATGAAGCATGCAAAAAAGAACCAGGAGGATTGTGCTAAGCAATAATGGATGAAAAAGTCACCGTTGAAGCCGGTTACTACACTGGTACTGATTGCTGTAACCACTGCCAATGAGAGATGTCACCTGTGCACAGGAATGGTGTCATGCATGTACACTGCAGACGCTGTTTGGAGGGAAAGCTTCTACCTGCATCCCTGAAAACACACAAGTGGTGTACTCACCAGCCCTACTGATCTCCAGGCAAAGCACAATCTGTTCAGCAAGTCTTAAGCACAAAAGCTGAATTAAGGAGACATATGCAAACTAAATTTTAGAAGGGTAGCAGCTTAACAGAAGGTTATGAATGTTTTCTTAGCCAGGAGGAAGGCAGTACTTCAGTTCCTCACTGGGAAAAAGCTGAGCAAAATTACTTAATTCATCTGTTCTCAGTGGGAAGCAAAATGAAACAACCCCAGAAGAAAGTTACATGTAATAATGGGGGCGATAACTAATCAATTCAGTTTTGACTTGTATTGTATCAGCCTTTCAACCACCTGTGTCTGCAAGGACTGCCAACCCCAGTGCCTTACATCTGCAGGAGGCATTTCATCTGGAGAAGGTTTGCAGTTGGCAATAGGTGAGAGGTCAAAAAATCAGTAAATTATCTACTTATGGCCTAGAAATATGAAGCAGCAGCAAATTAGGGAAAACTTTACCACCACAAATTCTAAAAAGGGCTTCACCCAACACTATAGATTACTAAGGAGAGTGAATTGTCAGCACCTCAAGTGTTTCAGGACTATGAAGGAAGTGTTGAAAGATAAGTGGTATGCTTCAGCAAAACTGAATGTGTTCTTATCACAGAGGGAAGCAATTTAGATCCTGGGCATGGTATTCAGGAGACAGAAACCAGCTGAATTTAATGTGTGAAAAAGTAAACCTTTTCTTTGGAAGACAGAGAAAAGGTCTTTCCTGAGGCACAGATAGAATCTCCCTGAGGGATCTGTGTTATTTCAGTTGGAAAAAGGCATTTGGGCAGAGAACTGAGTTCACTGGGATGGGAAACTGCCATAATGAATTTTCTAAACAGAGTTTACTTTTGTCTTATCCCTCTAAAAACCACTCTTCTCCCTTTTGTTTTAGTGTCTCTCTGACTCCTTCCCACTTTGGAAGCAGCAGTTTGGTGACCTGTGCTCCTCTTCCTGTTTTTTGGGGAAATACTGTTTTGTGGCAACCTGATTTTCACTTCTCTATCTGGCTGCAGTCTGTCCCACGGAGGTTTTTGGCTGCATTCAGATGAGAAGGAATAGAGTAGCTCTAAAAAAGGCAGTGCTATGTTCATCTCTGTGTTCCCTGTTTCCACTAGCTCACTAATTCTGTGCTTGCTGGTGTGAACTGTCCCCAAACTGGTGAGAGGGCTCATGTGGCACTGCCAAACACCATTACACAGGCTCAAGCATACCACTTTGCTGGGCAAGCAGGCCCCTGCTCTGCTCTCTGCTTTAAAAAAAAAAAAAAAAAAAAAAGTGCCTGTGAGATCCTCCCTGCACAGCTGGATTTGATTTTCTGTTGTTTGTATGTAGTGGGTTAACAGTAAGATTTTTCTTTTTTTGGTAATAAAATCACTAGGTTGTATGCTATTACTTGAAAACTGACTCCATGAGAGTTTCAGAAGGTGAAGTGTTTTAACAAGCATCCACCAACATTATTGGCCATTTATTCAAACCAGTAATTTATGCTTTAAAAAACACCCCCAACCAGCATGTTGAAAAGGGTGTGGGGGGGAAGTCTGCATATCGTCCAAAATAAACTATTCCTCAGTCCAACCATTAAGCATTTCCTTAAGAGAAGAGAAACCCATCCTGGCTCCTCACTTGGAGAGCAAGCTGTCATATATAAACATCATGGCTGATCTTTTGCATAATTATTTTGCCCTACCTGTGACGAGGATTAAGTTCATATGTTATGTTAATCACATGTTTGTTAATTGTTGGTTATTAATTGCACAGTTATTAATTGGTTAAAGTATAGTGAAAGTTATTAAGGTTATTCCTAAAGCCACAGTCGACCCCAGACATTCCCAGAGGAATAACCATTTCTTCCCAAAGTTTTCATGTTTTACAATTAAAAAGTTATTAAAATTAGTTGCTTCTTACAAAACCAAGCGAGACACATACATCCCCTAGCGCAGCCAATCTCCCCAATTTATGTTGATTTATATTGTTCTTTGTATTATTATCACTATTTTGTATTTTAAAAGTTTATTTTGTGTATTTAACTTAAGTTTTCTTATAAATCTAAGTTCTCTAAAGTTGATTTCTAAGCTCCCCATACCAGACTTCCAAACTGCCAGTTTCTAAAATNGTTCATGGCCTGCCTGGTGTGATCCTTCTGGTTCATTATTATGCTTTCCCAGTGCCCCTAAGGAGTTTGCATACAAACCATGGAAGATCTTGAAGCAGAAGACTACTCTATACTACTAAAGAGTGTAGTAGTAGTGAGTGGTTTCCCATGCTCATGTCATCCTAAGCATGTGTGTATAACTAGGTGCTTACTGTGGAATTATTCACATCCTGCCACTGCTTTTAAAAAAGTATTTGTATGTAACCAGAGTGTAACCCTCTGGTATCGCTTTCCCTTTTAGCTGCATAAACCAGCATTCTTTTATTTATAGCTACACAAATATAAAGCTTTTGTTTGCAGAGGCTTTAAAGGCTTAGACAATATTCTTGTTTTTCCTTTTTTTCCCTCTCCTGAGAGGTAAACAGTGTATTAGCAGGAAGGATAGAGAAGTGCAACCCAAACTTGCTCTGCTTGCAGAGAGGAGTCTCCTGCTCAGGCTCTGTTCAGCAGAGGCCTCAGCTGATGCAGTCCTGCCTGCTGTGCTGCAGCCCTCCTAAAATCTCAGGGATTTAGCCCAAATTAGCCTGGTCTGTCAGCTGATACCGTGGGTATTTGTGTGTCTGAGCAAGCGTGGAGGCCCCCTGTGAGACAAGAACGATGCCTCTGGTGATGGATAAGCGTTTTGTGGTACCAGGGCTACTTTTGTGTGAGCTTAAGGATGATGCTGTAGTGGCTTCAACCACAACCTGTGCAGAGGCATCTAGCCTTTAGAAACATGGTGTTCATCTTGCTCAAGAGCTGCTGCTCTTGCTGAGAGAGTTGTTTTGAAGGGAGTTTGGAAGGAACATGGTAGTGATACAGGGGGCTTAAATTTTAGGATAAATTGCTGATTTTAGGGTAAATTATTTAGTGTGGGTAGTGTTAAAATTTTGCAGCTGTTTGCTAAACAATGTATACTGCTCACTCAATACTTGTTGCGCTTGCCAAGCAAAGGGAGGATGCAGGGCCATTGATAAGAAGATGGAACCGTGACCAAAGATCCTGCTTTTGGACCCTGAAGCCAGCTCAAACTGGCTCTAAGGTTTGGACTAAGACCAAGGGACCAAGGAGCATGCTCGAGGAGACAAGGTGAAAAGTTCGACTTGTGGAAGACTCCTTACTTCATCTGAGGAAGACTTTTTCTTCATCCCAGAGTCCCTTGCCCACGACCACCACGGGCACTGCACAGGTGTAATAGTACGCTACCTGATTATAATACGAAGTGGGGATAGGAAATGAACATGTATAGGCGTATTGTGTAACTCAATGAATATGTAATATATAACCAGATATATGTTGAGATATGAATGTTGATGGTGTGCAGGGTTTTTGGAGGGGCTACCCTCCCTGCACCCCAGCTGGAATTAAAAGAACATATCTACTTTACAACTTTTTAAGTTGTGGAGTCTTTATCTGTGTATCAGTAGGATGGAGCCTCTTCTTGGAAAGAAATAACTAAAAGTTTAGTATTTTAATTTAGTGATTAAATTAGCTCAAGGTCAAAGACCTGCACAGATCTGTAGAGTTATATAAGCAAGTGAGGTGGGGAGGAGTTGCTCTGGGCTTTTATCACTGGGACAGCGAGGTGCCAAGGAGAATTGGGTGTGATGCTGTGCTGTATCAGTCCTTCCCACCTGCCACACTTCATGGACAATCAACATGTGCAATTCAGAGCAGCCTGAGGCAGTGTAATTTGCACAGGGTACACGCTGGTACAGGCTCAGAGAGGGGCACTGAAGGCACTCCCATGCAAGCCCCTGTTCCTGTGTGCTGGAAGCGTGTGCAAGCATGAACACTGACAAGTCACAGTGCCAAAGACAGGCACCAGTGTAAAGCCCGTGTGCATGAAGGGCATGCTCTAAAAACAAAACAAAAAGCACAGGCAAGATTTCTCATGAGAATGAATCACATCAGATTGAGGTTATAGATGGTGATATTGGCAGCATATACTTGAACTTTCACACTCTCATTTACTACTTTATGCTGTCAGCTACTTTCCATGTCAGTGAGAGGGGATGTACTTTGCCCTCTAGCAACAGTACTTAAACATTAATTTTATTTGATCTTACTTTGTTTTGGTTTGTTTTTTAAATTGTATTGTTACTGTTCAGAAGCAATTTATTTTTCTGTGATAACATTTTATCTCCCTGCAAAAAGCCCTCCCTATATGCACATGAACTGGTGTGCAAACTCAGAGCAGTGAGAAAACACTGTTGATTAATCTGTTTGATACACATTTCATGAGGTACTTTGTGGTCTGTTTTGTCAGGTTTTTTTTTTTTTTAAACCAACCAACCAAACCTCTGCTAGACAGATCCTGCCATTATACGTGAAGGTGCTTGCATATTTTCATCTTTGCTGCCTCAAACACCACAACGTGCATTTGAATGGGTCAGCAGAGGATGTCCAAGGCTTTGTAACCATTCTGGCAAAAATGAAGGGCTGGAGTTTGTGCTTTCATGGACTTCCTAGTCTCAATCTTCATCAGTGACAACAGAAGAAAAGATAAGACTGAGTACTGTATTTACTTTTCTAAGGGATAGATGGAGAATAAAATGTATTGTTGTGCTCACGTCTTCACACATGAAATTGAGAATGGGAACAGGTATTGTACTTCAGTGAAAAAGCAGGTGAGAATAGAAATAAGTATTTCAATTGGAAAAGTAGGTGCCAATACATGTCTTTTCCCCTTATAAATCAAGATTACCTGGGTTGCAATTACTGAAATGCCTCAGGGAAAAATTTATATTAAAAAAATATTAAAATGACTATGTACATGGCCAGATTTTAGATTTGATTCTGACTGACTGGAAAGAAGATGTTGGCTGGAGATGGTAAAAAGCAAAGTAGGTGAAATAATGATCAACCGATATGCTTTTGGTGTGAGAAATGTATAAGATCAGTAAAGGAAGGAGATCGGATTTTCCCTTCCTTCAATTCTGTGCTGACTCAAGTATTCAACACGCTTTTTGGTTTGCTTTCCACAAAACTGGACAGTTAATACGTAACACTATTGATAAATATATATATACACCTTTAAAGAAGAGGAGGAAGGGAAGGGTTAAATCAATCGATCATCCCCGAGCTGTGGTCTGTAGCTAATATGTTCAGCCTTAGTTAGCATTAGCAGGTCTGAGCTTCCCATCTGCATACACTGCTGGGCTGGGAGAAAATTTGACATTCAAAAGGCTTTGAAAGCATCTCTGTTAAAAGTTAGGTAACTGAATGAATGAAGCTTATTTACTCAACTACTAGCTGAAATGATCAGACACTCACTGAAAGCTGCCATTAAAAACATTTGAGTAATTTTACGGTTCTGAAAAGCTGGAAAAGAGTAAGCTTTTGGGTTCACCTTCTTGTACAAACAGAGGTGTCAGGTGATGCTGATCTAGAATAACCAAATTTATTTATGAATCAGTGTTTGAGCACCAAACAGAGAGAAAGACCTTTTGTTTGATAAGGTAGTTTGCAAGAAGAATCCTAACTTTAAAAAAGCTCCAGTTGCAGTCCATATGACTGTAGCTAGAGAGCAGGAAAAAGATTTCTCGCGAAAGGTTACTTTGAAAAACTCTGGCTATGGCTTCTATTTTTTTGAGATCATGTGTGCAAACACAGATGCCTGGAAGAGTTCAGTTGTGCTTACCTTATCACGTAAGAGGGGCTGAGAATAGATCTTCTGTGGGGAACATTTCAGCACTGTATTCTTCTGTTTGTTCCAGAACTGTTTTTCCTTTGTGGGGCAAATTAGTCAGCAGAACAAAACTGGAAGCTTGCTTTGAAGGTTTAGAAGGCTTTTTGACTTGAGTAGTAACTCAAGCCATAAGCAAAAGAGAGAATAATTATTCTCTTGAGAACCTAAGCAAACCTGTTGTTCATTTTATATATACAATAGCTCCTACACTTGTTTTACTGAAAATGAATGATGAAATTCCCATTGCCTTCAGTACTGTTGCTTGGAAGTCTTAGGCCTGGTCTTTGACTTGCTTGTCTGCATGTTATTTGCCTGCAGTTTAGGTATCCTAAAAACATCTGCAGGAGTATCATACAAGAGAAACTGTCAATAAAGAGAAAAAATGCTGTTCCCTTTTAGCAGAGACATATTGTTTCTTTGAAAAGGGCAACAGCAACAACCAGCTTAGTTTTCAGAACTCAATTTTTTTCTTTGTTAAGAAAAAATGCTTTTGCCTTATTATTTTTTTTTCTTTTTTCCCCTTGTAATTCAGACCATTACCACAATTCCTTCTGCATACACACTTGATGCTTCAGGTAGCTGGCAATTCTATTACTGAAGGCAGCAGCAACCTGTAAGGAAAGATTGAATTAACAGGTATTTCTTCAAGCCATAGATTGCTGAGGAAAGTTATGTCTTGAAGCATTGCTACTTAGAAAAAAAGAAGAATACTTTTATTGATTTCCATGGTCCTTGGACCAGCAATGGTGGCTTTATACTTCTGCAAGAGCAACAAGGGCAAGACATTAGCAAAAAAGAATGAAGAATTAGCAAGGCAAATGAAGAATTAAAACAAATCTCCAAGACAGGGTGCAGAATCTTAGTGGCTGGAGACTTCAAAAAAGGAGTTAAGACATCCTCTTTCCCGAAGGCAGGTACATCATGTGTACTTTGTGTAACAGGTGTGTGTTGCTATCATAATACAGAATAAGGACAGAGAACTCCAACAGCTTTGCTACTTTGGCTTTTGTTTTTAAGATTAAAAAACAACACGTCAGACAGTAGTAGTTAAATAAGTAACCTGCATTACTTGTACAAAAAGTTATATAAATACAAGTTTGCTGTTTTCTCTTTAGAGAAGGAAAGCCTCCTTTCATAAAATAACCAGTAATCCGTATCTCACTGAGATGCTGCCAAGTCACAATTCAGAAGACAGACATGAGAAATTAAATCCACACTGTGCAGAGACAACACAGTGGCGCCTCCAGATCAGATCTTTTGTGTTTATCCTGTGCACAGTTACACAGATACAATGGAACATGTGATACCTTGAACATATTTTGCTTTTACACAAAAGAAAATACTTCCCCATGCTGCATTTTGTTAACATCAAAAATATTCATCACATCGTCATCATCATCATTGCTATTATTATGTTATTAAGGAACTGTCCTTCATTCCATGCATAACTATCATTTTGCGAGTTAAAAACATCATCCCTCCCTCATGTCATAGTCTATAAAGCACTCTGTGCACAGTGAAGCAGATCCCCAATTAAATACAAGTGCTATTAAAATTAAAAGAAATACACTATTACTGCTGATTTTAGAGGAACAAAATTATGGGGAGATTAAAAAAAAAACCAAAATAATTTTATCTGGACAAAATAATGTACAATTATTAATATTGCACTTTTTATACAAGAAATCCTAATAAATATACAGAAAAGATACACATTTACATACACAGGAAGTCATTATTCTTTTTTAAAATAAAAAGTTACACAGATGCTTATTTCTTGAAGGCCCATTTCTATGAAGAGTGTTCACTGCCAGATGTGTTTTAAAGTAAGCCAATTTCAGACAGTTTAATGTCATGAACCTGGCACTGACCTTAATAGTGGACCCCCAGTTTTACTGAAAAATCCACATGTCATGAAAGCTGTAGCATAGCAGAACTTGAACAGCATTTCATTAATATACCACAAGGCACTAGCCCCACCACGGGTTACAGGAGAGGCACAACAAAGCCCTTCATTTAGAAAAGGTCTTGAACCAAAACCTGAGATCAGGTAGTTCTCCTTTAAAGTTCCACAATTTTCAAACTTTCTTCTTTGCAGATTTCCACTAATTTTAATTTTTTTCTGAGCAGAGCAGAGAATGCCCAGGAACTAAAATCATTCAGCACTTCACTGGCTGAATATTCACTGCAGCTGGCCAGGAGGAAAGACTCACAGCCTGCATGCAAAATCATGTTGTGGGTGTGATGTTTGAGTCTCATTTTTTAGACTGTACCTTTGGGGGGTTATACATGGACTTAAAAGATCTGCTGCTTTATAACACCTGTTTTGTTGTGGAGAGGAGCAAGTTTGTTACAAATTATTTGCATTAGTCCTATGGGGCTGATGCTAAAGCCATTCTTTTTCTACTGAGTAGTAACAACCATGAAAAATCAGAATAAAGCTCTTTTCTACTACTTGTCCAAAAGGCTTGGCTGCCAGGAAAGAGAAATTTCGTGTTGGCAAAATAGAAAAACCCACTTCCTCAAGTTCTTTTCCAAAACCCCAGATCTGAAAGTACCAGAATTTGGGAAGTAATACCTCTTTTTTTCTAAGTAAGTGTTAGTAGGATGCAGTATGCAAAGTGTCTCCTGTGTATCACATACAATTTCTATCTTTTCTGCCTATGCTCTCTAGGGAACAGTGTTTGCAGGTTTGTACTAAAGTGTGCCAAGATCATACTTGTTCTGCTTTTGCTGGATAATAATTAACATCACCACCTCACCTCCGTGCTGAGGGCAACCGTTCAATCCCCAGTCCTCCCTCACAAGCTCAAACTGGAAACATCTTCAGATGTATTTTAGATTCACTTATGTTACAGACCATTGTTCAACTTCACCAGACACCAGATCCTCAAAGATCACAAGGATGTTCCTTGCCTGGTGTGGGAAGGAGAGAGGGATTTAGAAACGAAAAAGGCTTCCAATCTGGGACGTAACAAGTAAGTTTATAAAGCAAAATCCCATGCTTGTGTTCTCAAGGTAGTCTAAGAGAGATGAGAGCTGCTCAGCAGAAAGAGACCTGGGGGTACTGGTCAACGCCTGGCTGAACATGAGCCAGCGTGTGCCCAGGTGGCCAAAGTGGCCAATGGCATCCTGGCCTGGATCAGCAATAGTGTGGTCAGCAGGTTGAGGACAGTGATTCTCTGCCTGTACTCAGCTCTAGTGAGGCCACACCTCAAGTCCTGTGCTCAGTTTTGAGCCCCTCACTACAGGAAAGACATTGAGGTCCTGAAGCATGTCCAGAGAAGGGCAATAAGACCAGTGAAAGGTCTAGGAGACACATCCTATAAGGAACAGCTGGGGCAGCTGGGGTTGTTTAGCTGGGAGGACACTCAGGGGTGACCTCACTGCTCTCTACAACTGCCTGAAAGGAGGTTGTAGTGAGGTGGGGGTCAGTCTCTTCTGCCTTGTTTCAAACAATAGGATGAGAAGAAATGGCCTCAAGATGTGCCAGGGGAGGCTCAGATTAGATACCAGAAAAAAAAGTTCACTGAAAAAGTGGCTAGGCATTGGATTAGGTTGCCCAGGGAGGTGGTGGAGTCACCATCTCTGGAAGTGTTCAGGAGGAGTCTGGATGTAGCACCCAGAGATATCATTTAGGGATGGATATGGTAGTGCTGTTAATGGTTGGACTAGGTCCAACCTCGATCTCTCTCCTGAAGATCTCTTTTGACCCTGATGATTCTGTGATTCTGGAATATGATGCTAGGTTTTTACTCTGGTCCTCTTCCTCACCCGTCTCTTGGTGTATCCCCCAGGCATGTGCACAGATTAAGGGGAAGCCTCACTCCTCTAATACTTATTTCTGGTGTCATGGGTCTCTTTGACTCTTTGTGGTCTACCCTCATTACCATGTTTTTCTGCATTCTGTCTCCCAGATCGATAGAAGGGAAGACTTGTCAAGTCCCTTTACAACAATGATTTGGTGAAAGGTGTTCTTTTTTTTTAAAGAAAAGGGAAATAAATAAATAACATGAAAAAGATCATTCCATCCCATCTGTATTTTCTGCAAAAGCCTTTGCCTCAGTGAAGAAAAGGCTGTGATCCCCTTGTTCCTCCATTTTCATTTCGTCTGTCTTCAAGATTTTCCACAAGTCCCACAGCAACGTGACTTAAATTGGGTGAGTTGGCAGAGTTTGAGCTGCTTCACTTTCTCACAGTACCTTGTAGTGTCTCTGCACTCCACTGCCAAAGGGGAAACAAGAAGAAAAAATGGTGATGAAGCTATAAACAAAGGATTTCTTACCTGAGAACATATATCCTTGGGTAGCCAAGAGGAGGACCTTCGTGTTGGGAGATGTTACAGCAAAGGTCCTGCTTGATACCTGTAATCTTCCTTAATCACTTCAGCTTCCATTAGGGCCCCCCCAAACTCATGAATTTGGACCTCTGTAGTCCACTTTGTCTCTGCTGAGAGGGAGCATCAGAGCTGGTGTGAATATAGGCAAGCACACATGGGTTCTGCTGCTGCATCTGCAACGACTGCAAAGCAACTGGCTTGCAAGATAGAGGATGAGAGCATAATTTCCAAACAGGCACATAATCTGTTCTCCTTTGTTCATTCAGGTTTTTTTTTAATTAGTAACTTTTCTACTCCCCTGGAAGGCCCAATTTGTTGCTTGTAATCTGAAAGAAAGCAGTCTTTCCTGCAGGATTTCCCATCATCCACCTACCCACTGGATTTGGACTACAGCCGTAAGTCCGGTTTTGATTTGTGTTTTTCTTTCTGTCTGTACCATTAACTGAAAGTTAATCATAGAATCATAGAATGGTTTGGGTTGGAAGGTGACCTTGAAGATCATCTAGTTCCAACCCCCCTGCTGTGGACAGGGATGCCTTTCACTGGACCAGGTTGCTCAGAGTCCTATCCAACCTGGTATTGAAAACCTCCAGGGATGGGGCATCCACGGGTTCTTTGGGAAACTTGTGCCAGTGTCTCACCACCTTCATAGTAAAGAATTTCTTCCTAATATCTAATCTAAAACTACTCTGTTTCAATTTGAACCCATTCCCCCTTGTTCTGTCACTACATGGCCTTGTAAATAGTCTTGCTCCATCTTTCTTGTAAGTTCCCTTTGGGTACTGGAAGGCCACAAGTAGGTCACCCCAAAGCCAGGCTGCACAATCCCATTTCCCTTGGCCTTTCCTCACACAACAGGGGCTCCATCCCTCTGATCAACTTGGTGGCCTACTCTGGACTTGTTCCAGAAGACTGCATGAATTATTTCTCATGCTGTTAGAAAGGGGACACAATCCCAGCACTAACACCTTTGTCAAAAAACCCCACAATGGGCAGCATTCCTTTCTGGGATGCTGAGCTTTAAATACTGGATTTTGCAGATGTCTGGGCTGGAGGTTTCCCCAGGATGCCCAGCTCCAAGGTCCAGTGCTGCGTTTCTGAGAGACGACTCTGCCTTCTTTCCTACTCCTGCACTGCTCTGCCTCCCCTCCTCTCAGCAAAGTACCATTTTCACAGGGTGTGATGTTGCAGCGCTGCCAGTTTGCTGGTCTTGGCCTCCAGGAGCAGTGGTGCTCCATCACGGGCTTGTTGGTGCGGATGTGCACGCAGTCCACGCGCCGGGACTGGAAGCCGTAGTTTCCGCACGTAGCTGTGCAGACGGTCCATAGGCTGACCCGCCAGTGCACACCACAGACATCAGTCCAGCAGTTCTGGGTGCTCAGTGGCCTGTGGGCAGGAGGGAGACAGGGAGGGAGGGAGGGAGGGACAACAAATATGACATATCCCAAAGGTAATTCACTCAGAGCACTGTATGGATCAGATCTTCAAAGGCTGCCAAGTGAGGCCAGCAGTTTTGAACTGCTCTCAAGGCCCAGACCCTCAGGGGGTGCACATTGGTACACCTACACCAGGCTAAAAGACCATTTGAACCATCTGAGGATTTGGCTGAAATGCCCTCTCCATGAAGGGCCAAACCAGAGACCTGCTGAGAGGTGAAATGAGTGGTGACCAATGTGGTCCGGCAGGACTTCGTAACTTTTTTATGACTTTACAGTGAGTGGGAACAGAACCAATTCTCTGAAACCCTCCTTTTCCTTTCAAGACAGTCTCACAGAAGATGTGTAGGCACACTTGGTTCATATCTACTTGTCACACAGATAGTGAAAAAGCGTAAGTGGGAGCCAACAAGCCAATTACATTAATTTTCAGTCATGATTGGTCATGATTTACATACCTGTGTCATGTAAAGTAAATGTCTTTACAATGTTGACAGTGGAGTTTATCTGCAGGAAAACAAAACCTGTGGAGACCCTTTTTTTCTGTTAGTTTGTGTTTAAATAAGTGAGAAGACTGGCACCTTAAGAAGATGTAACACAACCTTGCAGTCAGGATTTGGCATGCATAGAAGATTTTCCAGTTGTTGGCCAACTGTCCTAGGAACAAATAGGGAAGTCTGGGCTTAAGCCTGGTAAGATTTGCTACACATAACTGTACAGGTTGCAGCATGACCTCTTTGTTACATAAGGGAAACCCGTAAGTTTTCAGTTATGTCGTTTGTCCATTCAACATCTCTGAAAAGGGTTGTGGGTTGAGTCATAATACATTTCTGTCTTACCTTGGTAAGGAACTGCATTGATCAGATGACACGGAAGTCCCATCTTTGGTCTGGCAAAATATCTGTCGGTGCTGTACAGCCAGTTGTGGTCCAATGCAAGGCCTGTTACACTGTGAACACAGAAGATTCACTTAGGGGAGGTAAAAGACAGGGCATGTTCCATTTTTACAAAAGTGCTAGTGAAACAAAGTGCATACTGCCATTCAGAGACTGTTGACATTTCAACCATTTTCTGCACCTCTGTAGGCTTTGAAGGCTGACTGTGCAGGTATCTTCTGCTCTACCTCACTGTCCTCCAGCAGTGTTTAAACTACATTTCTGTATCTGCTCTGTAGATTCCTTACCTCTTCTCTTCAATAATTTAATCTTAAATACATCTGTTAGGGGAAATTAAATGCTCTCATGCCATTAGCCAAGAGCGTATGATCCATACAGGAAATCTCAATACATTACTTTTACTGTGCATTTTGCAGCTTGTACTATCACAACTTATGGCTAAATAACTAAGAATGCATTGAACCAAGAACGTATTTCATTCCATTTAATAATTTAAAAGAAATGAAGGACAATAAAGAAAAGCAGTAAGAATGACAAGCACAACAGATATGCAAGCTTGCTCCAAAATTGAGGCTATACTAACATATTCAAGCTTAACAATCACATTTCAGTTTAACTCTCCTAATCCTCTCCTTTGATTGAAACATAACTTGCTATAGGTATGAAGCATGTATTTGTGCTCTTTTAAAATGATATCAACTATTAGGAAACTGTTTTTCTAAGTATCTGGAAATTGTATTCAAGAACAAACTGAGGGTTGAATAAGGGTCATTAGTGTGAAGCAGGAATTTTTGCCAGGGGATGGCTGCTGACCGATCCCTCTGCCACCTTCAGTCCCTCATCAGTAGGAGCCCTGTGTCACACTACCACGCATTCCTGAAATACTCCTCCCTTCCTTCTGCTATTTCTTCCCTCCCTGACCACTGGGAGAGAGAAGCAGTGACTGCCAGGCTTCCAGCTGCTTCCAGTCAAACCAGTGAGAGGCTCCAAGTCAGAAATACAATTTAATAGGGAAAAAGGTAAAATAAATGCAATAGTACAAAAAGCAAACCACTGACAAAGTCAGAATACAACCTGGCACCCTGTCAGTCAGGGTGCTGATAGTAGTTCAGATGAAGTGGTCCTGTTAAAGCAGTGATCCTGTAGGAAAGAAAAAGAGTCTGGTCTTCGTCTGAAAGTCCAGTGGTGGCTCTTGTCCTCTGGAAATCCAGTGGGAAAAGGCTGTCTGTGGTGTTTGGAATCCCAGTTTATATTCAAGATGGAATGCTTGGTTTCTCCCTCTGGGTGGAGCTTCTCACAATGGGATGATAAGGCATTGATGGGCCCATTAACAAAAGATTGTCCAGAGGCAGTTATCTATGAGCCATGGGCAGGGTCCTTGATTGCCCATTAAACAAAGATAGCTCCCAGAGGGAGGAGGCAAGGAAAACACTGCCCCACCTGGATTCAGTATTTTATGAAGATGGTAAAAGAATAAATGCTTTTTGGCACGTCTTACACTGTAACCTAGGACAGGTGGAAATGTCATTCACTGTCATGTGGAGCATTTCTGTGATATCTGCAGGGTCTACCAGTCCTCATCACCAGCAAGCCTGAGTCACTAGTTTAATAACAACATGGGATTACACAGTGGAGCTCAAAATGCCAGGAACATTAAATGAAGGAAAGGAACTAATTCTAGAGATGGGGGTAGAGCAGGTAGGCTGTTTATTTTCTTTGTGAACTGGGAAAGTTGATCACTACACCTGCACAGCAGGGACCTGATGCCCCGTGATACTACCAAGCAAGTCATCGATCCACTGAGCCAGTGAAATGCTACTGTGTAACACTCTTCTGGCTTGGAGACTGAGCAGTATGCAACCACGTGGAACTTGATCTTTTTTTTTGTAAGCTAGGTAGAAGAAATATTATATGATAATACACAGAGATTAGGTCTAAGAAATTAACTCTGAACTATCTGACTGTCTCAGCTGAATATGATGTCACGGGGAACAATACAGCCCATAACAGTCTTTGTGAAGATGATCCAGTCCTTTCCTGGAATTCCACAGAGAATGAAATTTTTTTTCTTTGATATAAAGTGATAATTCCAAGCTTTACTTGTAATACAGTAACTCAGTCACCCTTCACGATATAAATGAAGATGTTTTCAAGTAATGAACAATAACACGATCTAGTAGCTGAAGGCACTTTTTACTACCAACATTATAAAAAAACCTGATGCAATGCAATCTGCTATGAGAGAATCTGAAGATCTGCAAAGCAGCATGAAGTAGTCTGAAAATGCTTTTAGCCCTCCATTCTGTCTTTCACCATGAAGCAAATCAAGAAAGCTCATACTTTTTGGTATTCTCAGGCAACATCAGCAACTTTGTAAAACTGAATTATTGTACAATTCCCCTGCCTTGAAACTATTACAATCATCAATCCTGACTCCAGCCAGCCAAGACAGAAGCACTCTCACTGGCTACTAAGGGGAATTAAGACTTGAAGAAGGCTATTTCCCAGATGGGTCACTTATCACTGTAACAAGGAACTGCATACCCTTCCACTGGAGGACACAGGGGTCTGCAGCAAAAGTCCTGTTCACAAGCAGCATTTCTAGGGATTGTGGGAAGCTACAGAAATCCAAGCAGGAAGTGCATCATATACAGAAAGAAAGAGCTGAGCAAATTAGTGGCCTCCCCAAAAGCCTGAAAACTATAACCTAAAGATACTAGGCTGAAAAACCCCTCCCCTCATTTTCTGTCTCTTTTTTCTAGCCGACACTAAGGGGCTGTTCTTGGAATGCTGCCTTGTTCCTTACCTGGCCCCAGGAGGAGGCCACCCACTCAACACAGGGCTGCCTGTTACAGTTCTGTGTGTCCACAGGGCGCTTGGACATCTGGGCACAAGCCTCGTTTGACATTGGGACAGAGCTGCCTTTCGCTGTCAGGCGCTGGCACGTCACTCGCCGTGTCTGTAGGCCTCCACCACAGCTCCGCGTGCAAGGAGACCAGGATGTCACCATCCATCTGTGAGAGAAAGGAGAACACATCAGGGAGCAGGCACGTGCCACTGTCTGCAGGATCCTTGGCATCAACAGGTCTTCATCTGCTGGACCAAAGACAGGCAACAGTGGCTTGGCTCATTTAGTGTGCAACCTTGGAAGGCTGAATGTCTCAGCCTCCCAGAGTCATCACTGAAAACTGCATACAGGATGAAAGCTGAGAAAAGAGCATATTTTTCATTAATTTATCTTTCTCAAGGCTCTTTGGGCCCAGAATTACTTTTCTAGCCCTTAAAGCCTTTTTAGAGGCTTAGTAAATAGTAGCCCTAGCACAGGGGTTGGGCAAGTCTGCTCTTACACCACGGTGCCATGGAGGCCTTGGTCACAGGCTACAGTCACAATGCTAGGACCAGCCCAGTAGCACCCCTTAGTAGGGAAAACTACCTCTGTGTAATTGCTGGAGTAGCTCACACGCCACTTCAAACTTGCTGCAAGAGAACAGCCAAAAACCTGCTGAGTCCTGCTGGTGCCAGCCTCCTCTGTTGTACCCCTGACAGCTGGGATAATCCAGAAAAGCCTGAACACTGCTCAGGAACTGTTAGCCCAGGGAAGGAAGGACACTGTTCTTCTTTCCTCTTGAGCCCAGACCATGTATTCACCAGCTGAAGCTGAGGCTCTGAACCCCGGCATACTGGCATTTAAAAAATCCAGTCCAACTAGCTAAAAGGCTGTAATAACAGAAAGTTATAGTCTGATACATTTTGTCACTGTAAGGATCATTAGGTGAAACGCTCATACAGTCAGGTTTGGGAAAGTGTTAAGTAGAAATAGGAAGAATGCAACAGATTGCTGTTTTCTGAACAGTTATATGGTCAAGTCAGCAGTTTGCTTCATTAAGTTTCTGGATACTCGGAAGGATTTGTGTGGTTTTGAGAGTAAAATACTGCCTATCACGTCCTTCACCAGCAGTGTTCATGATTACTTTACAAAATAGGCAATAGGCATTCTCCAGTCCCATGGACAGACATCCGTTTCTATTTCTCTGTCTTCTGCAGGTGATTAACTCCAGTGGTCACAGAAACAAGTATAAACAAACATATTCCCAACCTGGAAAACAAGAACACTGGCACTTTTTCATGCAGTTTGGTGAGGTTGAACCCGCAATTTCCGCACTGCTCATAAAGCTCTGGTCTGCATGTCAATCAACTTTTATTTCCAAGCTTACATCTCAGCAGTTTCTCAGGAGTTGAGGGAGGATTTGGGGTTGTGTTACAATTCAGGGAAGGTATAAAAAGACATAAACCATTCCCATGGAATTTACTGTCAACACCAAGGAAAACTGCTGCTAATGAGCATGTTTCATATTTCATCAAATCTCTTTTGGTTTCTTTCTTATGGCTCAGCTGGCAACTCAGAAAACATTTGCCTGCAAAGAAGGGTAGGAATATATTTTAAAAGGTAATTAAACAGAAACTTGCAGTATGCCCAAGACACACCAAGAGTGGTGTATCTGGCCACTTCTCATCAGGTTGCTTAGCACCTCTCCTTGCCTCAACTTAGACTGTCTTTTTTTAATACAAATCCCAAATCACTGTTGAACGAAGAAAGTTGTACTAAATTTCTCTTGAGATGCTCACTACTTTTAAGTGCTTGTACACTGAAACTTACCATTATCCACACTGGATAAAAGGGAGAGGAGAGAGTAACACCACAAAAAATTTGGAAAAACGTGTTTACACATCTCAGCTACGGAGATACAGAATTGCAGAAGCAGGACGTTTTTAATATGGAGGTGGCAAAACACTACACCGAACTCTCTGGATAAACTCTCAGGATGTACTCTTCTTTGCACCAAAGGGTGTCAAAGAAAAAAAGAAGACTTTGTATGGGGTGAAGTCAGAGAACCGTTTAGGTTGGAAATGACCTTTAATATTATCAAGTCCAATTGTTAACCCAGCAATGCCAAGTCCACTATTAAACCATGCCTCTAAGCACCACATCTACACATCTTTTAAATAGGTCCACGGATGATGACTCAATCACTTCCCTGGGCCAACTGTTCTAATGCGTGACAACCCTTTCCACGATGAATTTTTCCCTAATAGCCAATCTAAACCTCTCCTGGTGCAGCTTGAGGCTGATTCCCTTTGTTTTGTCACTTGCCACTTGGAAGAAGAGGCTGACCCCCACCTTACTATAGACTCCTTTCACGGCAGTTGTAGAGAGTGATAAGGTTTCCTGAGCCCCCTTTTCTCCAAGGTAAACAACCTCCCCTCCCTCAGGCACTTCTTATTGGACTTGTGCTCCAAACCCTTCACCAGCTTCTCTGTCCTTCTTCTTTCTTGTAGTGAGGGGCCCAAAACTGAACACAGTACTTGAGGTGTGGCAGAGGAAGACCTAAGTGTAGCCAGAAATCCTTCATGCTCTCCTGGCTCCTTTGTGTTTAGCAGTAAGTGAAAACCAGGGGATTACAAGGGCAGAGGGTTGTAACCAAGGCAACCACAAGGTAGCAAACTCCAAAAAGAGGCAGAACTCTGAGCCCCCTTCATGCCTGCTAGATCTGATGGGATGTGTCCATTTTACAAAAGATATTTCCACCCTGCTAAGGGATTTCTTTGCAGCTGCAGCTACAGCTACAGTCCTGCCCCTGTTGATGTTCAGGCAACAAAGGAACTCAGAATAAAAGCACAAAATAGCTGCTAATCTTAGTTTCTTGTCTGTTATATTGTTAAAACTGCTATGAAGCCATGTTTAACACAAAAAAGAAATGATCCTACAGTTCTTGGGTGACAAAATTTCCATGTGTGCAGTGCTTAGAACAGGCATGATATTTATATCCAACATAGAGTGTGGCTGGAATCACCCAAGACAATGAAAGCTGTGAACTCTCTTTCTACCTTGTACTGTCAAAGTTTTCCACAAATATTGCTACAAAATCCCAGCTGTGTGGAATAAGCACTCGGAAATTCCCTTTTAGCCATGACTTCTCCAAACAGGCACTGGAGAGGCTGCAGTGGTATGATGTCCTTAAATGCGTGTAAGCTATTTTTACATGAGACAGACGAACCGTGAAGGGCAGTCTCTTCTGTTGCATGTGATGGGCTGCAGAGATGGCTTGGGTGTCTCTCTGCAGTAGGAGATGTTGACTTCGGCCCCATCCAGCAAGCACCTCAGCTGGGGCAGCTGCACCCCTCTGTGGCCACAGGAAGCTGAACAAGCTGTCAGTTTGTCCACTGACCACCGGTACTCTGCCAGGAAATGTGGGAGAGGCATGTTAACACCGAAAAACTGACAGCAGGAGTTCAATTAGAAAGGAGAGAGTTGAAGATGTTCTCCAGGATGAAATACAGGGATTAAGTGAAGAGGAGCTACCCCTGCAAGGCACATGATTCAAACCCCTGACTGCCTTTGGTGTAACAAACCCAGTTTTTTGGTGCTCAGAAGCATCAGCCATGGAAAGTGAATAACATGGCATGGCAGTTAAGTGAAGCCAGATGCCAGTGAGCAGGACTATACTTTTAGAGGCATGTAATTTAATAAAGATGGGGTCAGCTGCAGTTCCCAGCAGCATCTATGACTCTGTGATCTTGAAACCTTGTGTCTCTTACCAGACAGTTCATACAGATAATCTGTCCTGAAGATAAATGTGGGAGTTGCAATACACTCAAAATTTTATAGCAAAATTGAAGGAAAAGTTAAATTCTTTGCCTCTCCATCACTGACAGTTGGGGCAATGGAAGCTGTGTATTTTGTTCCAACCCAGCTGCATCACAGTGTTCTGCGGCTCTATTGCCTCTGTCTTATTTTTAGGATATGTCTAACAATAACAGTTCCAGAACTTTTACAAGTGAAGGGTTTTCAAGGAAGAACAGACTGTGAGAGACTGACCTTCATGTATTAACAGAGGGGCTTCTGGTTTAAGGGGTTTAAACTCTGCCACCTCTGTCTTGAATTTCTGGACAAGAAAATTGTCCAGGCTCAGCATTAAGTATAGCTTGAATCAGTAAGGTGCATTTTATGCTCAGCAGGGCAGAAATATCTGGTGTCATTTGGTAAAGTAAAACCTAAGATCCTGTACCCAGTAGTCCTGCAAATCTATATCCATGGCAATAAATCATTAAGACATCTTTTTCCTAATATGCATGGTGATGACTTCAGAGGGGAGAAATTCAGGATGAGAAAGGCAGTACAGGGAAGTCCATGGCAAGATCTTTCCAGAGTGAAAGGACTGAAACTGAAGAGTTACCTTGTATAGCCAGGAACATTATTTGTGTGAGTGAGCCAGCCTCATTCTGAGCAAGGCAGCTGAATTCGCCATCAGTGAACTCACTGACATTGAGTATCTGAAGAATCTGTCCTGCTGCCAGGAGTTGATGTCGCAGACTGAGAGGCTCACCAGAGTAAAGCCATGTGATGTTTGGGGTTGGATGCCCATCGACAGCACAACCTAAAAAACAGGTACATGAGAAAAACCTGCTGAGTACTGAACTCGGTACATGCTTTGAAGTGGTCAAAATTAGGGCAAATAGTCGACTCCATCCCATTTTCTCCTCATTTGCTCATAGTGATAAAAAGTAATTCTGCAGTAAGTAATACCTTCTCATCATCCAGAAAAAAGTATAAAATCTAAAAGCCAGATAATCCGCAATATGGAAAATCTCTGATCAGTTTGGAATTCTTTGTACCAGACCTTCTAAGTTTCCCATAATGTCTGATCATCCTCATTCTGGTATTGAAGAAAGTGGGATAAGGAGGTTATAAACCTGGCATAAACTCAAGAACCATGTGTGAACAAGCAATACGAACACACCTTGGTCTCCAAATTTCCTATGTAAGCCACAGGACCATCTTCCTCTCTCTTTTTCTTTTTAAAAGAATTTTTTAATGTTATTTATAGTTTGTTTGTTTTACATTAAAAGTCAAAAATTTTTGCTACACAAAAATAACCTGTTGAAAAACCAAAGAGAGAAAATTAAGCCTTTAGAGGTTTGGTTGGTTTTGCTGTTGTTGTTATTTTTTGGTGGGGTTTTGGGGGTTTTTGGTTGGTTGGTTGGTTGGTTGGTTTTGTCACAGCAATGGGCAATTCTCTAAGCCATAACCAGCCAAAACCAGCAACTGAAAAAACCTTGATGTTCTAAAGCATTGTGTGAAGTCTATGGATCACCAGCACAGATGATGAGATTTAAGCTCTCAGTGAGTTCTTTGCCTGGTGACCTGAAGGAAGTTTATCTACAAGACACTTTTTGCTGTGGTTCTCATATCAGCTGAACACTTTGCTCGTTTCATGATGAAGTGCAGGAAATTTTTAAGACTGGTGTAACTTGGGAAAGGCAGCTAAGCTGCCTTGCCTATTTCCTGGGAAAAAAATTAAGAACTTGGTGATTTCCACAGTGTAACCCATCCCCAAAGAATGCAGGGGTGGAGAACCAGAAATGCCATATGTGAGGGGTGGGATATATCACTAGGACTGCTTGTGGCTTAGGCTTGTTCTGCTATGCATGTCACTGAGACATGAGAAGTCTCTAAGTTTCTGTGAACGCAATCTATTCTGATGGTTAGTTTGTTATACTGAAGCTTTATATTGTTTTGTTTATATTAGTATGTATATTAGTATAGTGCATGAATGACTATATTGTATACAAATCCCTTCTGAAAGAACTGTCCTAAATAAATAAATATAACATATATACATCAACTTTCACAGAAGCACTGTTTGAAAGGAATGGGATGAAAAAAGGAAGAGTATGAATTTAAAATACTAAAAATGGAAGACTCTTCTAAGATGAAGGAATAATCCATCAGCCGATATGTCTTCACTGCCATCTCCCTGTAATTTGATTACTATTTATTATCCATGGAGACAAATAAAGATGTGAAGATCAAGTCTCTGTACCTGCACTTCAGAATTAACAGATGTTGCAATGTGACATTTTTGTTACTGCTCTTTCTTCCATTCTTGTTTGTTCACCTGAGCAGAACCCTAACTAACACATACCGGGCAGGTACAGTTCCCACAACAAAANATTAAAAGTCAAAAATTTTTGCTACACAAAAATAACCTGTTGAAAAACCAAAGAGAGAAAATTAAGCCTTTAGAGGTTTGGTTGGTTTTGCTGTTGTTGTTATTTTTTGGTGGGGTTTTGGGGGTTTTTGGTTGGTTGGTTGGTTGGTTGGTTTTGTCACAGCAATGGGCAATTCTCTAAGCCATAACCAGCCAAAACCAGCAACTGAAAAAACCTTGATGTTCTAAAGCATTGTGTGAAGTCTATGGATCACCAGCACAGATGATGAGATTTAAGCTCTCAGTGAGTTCTTTGCCTGGTGACCTGAAGGAAGTTTATCTACAAGACACTTTTTGCTGTGGTTCTCATATCAGCTGAACACTTTGCTCGTTTCATGATGAAGTGCAGGAAATTTTTAAGACTGGTGTAACTTGGGAAAGGCAGCTAAGCTGCCTTGCCTATTTCCTGGGAAAAAAATTAAGAACTTGGTGATTTCCACAGTGTAACCCATCCCCAAAGAATGCAGGGGTGGAGAACCAGAAATGCCATATGTGAGGGGTGGGATATATCACTAGGACTGCTTGTGGCTTAGGCTTGTTCTGCTATGCATGTCACTGAGACATGAGAAGTCTCTAAGTTTCTGTGAACGCAATCTATTCTGATGGTTAGTTTGTTATACTGAAGCTTTATATTGTTTTGTTTATATTAGTATGTATATTAGTATAGTGCATGAATGACTATATTGTATACAAATCCCTTCTGAAAGAACTGTCCTAAATAAATAAATATAACATATATACATCAACTTTCACAGAAGCACTGTTTGAAAGGAATGGGATGAAAAAAGGAAGAGTATGAATTTAAAATACTAAAAATGGAAGACTCTTCTAAGATGAAGGAATAATCCATCAGCCGATATGTCTTCACTGCCATCTCCCTGTAATTTGATTACTATTTATTATCCATGGAGACAAATAAAGATGTGAAGATCAAGTCTCTGTACCTGCACTTCAGAATTAACAGATGTTGCAATGTGACATTTTTGTTACTGCTCTTTCTTCCATTCTTGTTTGTTCACCTGAGCAGAACCCTAACTAACACATACCGGGCAGGTACAGTTCCCACAACAAAATACTGTTGTCATTAATCTACTCAGAAAGGTTGAAGAGTTTGATTTCCAACCATCATGACCAAATCTTTGAGACTTAAGGAACTCGTTACTTTGTTTAGGAACCCTTGCTATCCTTTTGAATTTGGTTGTACCTCTAAACTGACACTAGGGGACTGGGCTACTGCAGTCTTTACTTGCGTGCCTTTTGCCATTAATCATACCTCCAACTACACTATTCCTATGACAGAAGATACTGTCTTGCCCAGCAAAACTTATATTCTCTTGCTTATAAAGCAGAAGATCTCACAGAAGATGGAAAACGCCGGTGGTGACCTGTGGTATGCCCCAGCCATTTTCAAGCTGAAGGGTAGATCCATGCACTGGGTCTGTCAATGTCTGCCACTCGGGAGGATAAATTCTGGGGCTCTCACTGGTGCAGTGGCTACACGAGTCTTCGCTAGTCCCCTGTTGCTGTCACATCCTGCCTGTATCCACAGGGGAGAAGGGTGTGGGCTGGATACTGCTGCTCTTCGGGACTCTATGAAGCTGGTATTTCAGAGAGCAAGGGCTCCCTGGCAAAAGACTGACACATACAGTAGACTCTGCAGTCACAATGAAAAAGCTGCACTGGAAAAGAACTAGTAAATGCAGATAAATGTTTAAAAATAAGGAAAAAGGGGAAAAAAAGGCAGAATGACAGAGTGTAAACTGCCCCCAGTGGTTTCACCTCTTCCCTTTTTTAACTTTATTTGTAAGGGCAAAGAGTGTGCTATTTGTTTTAATTTCTTTGGCAAGCTCTAATGCAGTTTTATCCTTGGCAGTTATCTCTACCTAGCACTCACTTCCTGACAACAAAGACACAGCATTCTTTGCTGCTCAGTCCTTGTCCCTAATTTTGTAAGCTCTCCATTTATTCATGTTTCATTTTTTTCCCACTCTTGTGGTGAAAAATAACTCATGCAGTTTCCAAGATACTTATCCTCAAGTAAATGAGTGACATGAAAGGTTTTAGCATTATAGTTTTAAGGCTGCCTAAGTGAAAAATAATGGCAAACAAAGGAATATACAGGAAATGGACAAACTTAACAATACATGGCTCTACGGCTTTTGCCTAGATTATTCTAATTTTTTCTATTTTACTTGTCTTTTAAGATAAGTGTAGTGATTTCCACAGGTCAGCATGTAGCCACAACAACTGAAAAAGACACGCTGTGAGCCCAGTTTTATTGTTTGCATTTGCAAGCAGTCTGCAGAGCGTAAATGCAGAAAGCAAAAAGGTCAGCCTGATGCTACACACAGAGGAACTGAACCTGAATTCAGCATGCAGATGGCCCTAGTTCACACTGTTTTTCTTTTAAAAATATTGTCAGGAAAAACAATCTTCTTCTTAGTGCTGACTATTTTACTAGTTTTATGTAATATTTCTTCTTCCAAAAGAAGTATATAAAATATTAGCTAAAGGAAGAGCCAGTAATCAGTAATATGGGGGAAAACTCCCAAAAACTATTCCCTAGATATGCACTACCACTGAGTAATTATTACTTAACAGTAAAACTTTACTAATACCTATCAATCACATTTCACAAGTGACATTTCCTATACATTTCCCACGTGTATGGATGCGTAGGCTGTGGGATAATATTTTAGGCATAGTAAGTGAGAGCCAGAGTACAGTAAAACTGCATGTTCCATTAACATCTCCTTCTCATCTTCCAGGAATAACTTTAATACCACTTATTACAGATTACTTACACTTACTCTCTATTTCCCCAGTCCCTGTGGACATTGACTCTTTTATCCTTTTGAAGCTCAAAACTCGTCCCTGTAACACCTGAGAAGGAAAATCTGGCTTTGTTTCCAGACAGTGCAGCTATTGCAGAGCTTTTGGGAAAGAAAATACTGCCTTCAGCTTTCCTTCCAAAGATTACTGGGACTCTGAATTCCTTCAAAGCCAGGATGAGCACTGATGTGCAAAAGCTGGACATAGAAGCAATAATCTAATAAAAAAGACATCTTCCAGTAGGGAAAATGTTAGTATTTCAAGGATAACAAGGGGTATTTGGAAAGGGAAGACTGATGTTCCACAACAATGCTAACAATTTTTTGAGAGGAAAGAATAAATGCACACTGCAGGCCAAAATCAACTGCTCAGAACACCTTTGCAACAGTTTCTGAATGCCTGTAGCTGCAGAAAGACTCTGGGCTAACATGCTAATGCTAGGAGAAAAAAATACAAAGCATGCACCACTTTTTCACTTTCAGACCTGAAAAAAAATGCAAAGGCTGTTGATTTTAGGATTCCTTTTCTTCTTAGAAGCCTGATACTGTATGGAAAACAATGGTAAAAATGTCAAGTGAATTTTGCAAGTACTAAATACACTGGATAATGTAAATTAAAAAAATTACAGCACTGCCTTTAAAACAGATATCTATTCTTATAATATAGATTGTTTCCACATTTACCTAACAAATAACTCTCTAATTTGCTGTTGACATCATGATTAGTCCCAGGCAATGTTTCTGATATTTATTAAAGATGGAATGTGAGTGAAGACTTCAGGTCAAGATCAGGTAGTTTCTTTGAAATTTCTTTAAACAAAACAGTCCTCCAGTCTGACTGCAACAAACTATTTAGCTTTCCAGCTACAACCCTGAAACTGCTGTGCCATGGGAAGTAAACTCACCCTTCCCACTCTCCCAGCAGCTAACCAAGGGATGCGATGGTGTATGCTGTCTTACCTGAGGCCAAACCATGTGCCAGCAGTGCAGCTGGACATCAAAATCTTGCCTTCTTAGCCTCAGGACAGCACCTTCACATTCGGAAACTATTTCCTAAATAGGTGGAAGTAGGTCTTGGTAACATGGCTGGCTGTAAAAACACACTGTGGTACACAGTTGGAATCCACCGGTATTAGTGTTCAGCTACATCCTTGTAGTTCAATTTTACACCTTTGCTATTCACCAGTGATCACTCTTTGCAAAACAGGCAAATGCTTGTGCTGCATTATTTCAAAATACTTTGAATCAACAACAACAACCACAAAAAAGAAAAAAACGAAAAAAAAAGAAAAAAAGAAAAAAGAAAAGAAAAATGGAAAAAAGAAAAGAAAAAAGAAAAAAGAAAAAAAAAAGGGTGAATTTTACAAAAAGTAAGCACACCAACTGGATAGGGACCGCATACATCATGACATCACAAAGTACAATGTAAATGTAGGACAGAAATTTGGCAGAAGACTTCACCTAGATTTACAAAGCAGAAGGCCTAAGCCCCTGCCTTTGCAAGCCACAGACATTTACCTATCCAAACATTAAAAAGGGAGATGAAAGATGATTGCTGACTACCATCTGAAATGCCTGGAAAAGGTGGAAAGAGGGGTTTTGGCAGCAGAGTTATTAATTATATTAAGACTGAAATAAAGCAAGCTACAGAAAATAATTTTGTGTTTCTGTGTTATTTTAGTGAACTCTAACAGAAGAGAGTTGTGGACCACAATACATGGTGTTAAAGCAACAAATGTAATGCTCCTACAGGACTTGAAACACAACAGTATTTCCACTCTAACCTCTACATTCACGGAGATGGAAGTATGCTTTCAAAATAGAAAGCAGATTAAGGATGAAGTGAAGAACAAAAGGCTTGGAACAAAACGTGGAGAAGCCACAGATCAATCTGAATAGATACAAGTTTGGTGCTGAACTACTAAGTTGTGGCTGATACTGTACTACTGTGTTCACACTATGTAGGTGAGATTACTGGTGACGAGAAACACTTCCCCAGTTTCCTGTCATACCTTATTTTCTCCTTGGCTGACTCAAATGAAAAATGTATGTTAAATGGAATGGAGTTAAAATTCAATTCCATCCTGAATCTAACATAAAGATGAAAAACTGACAGGATGTATTCAACCTTCAAAATGCAATCAAACCAAATGAAGGTAGGTAAGATCATATCTGAGGGTCACATGTATGTAACACCTGCTTTGCTGAAGAGGCAAAACTGAGACATGTCTTTGTAGTTTGTCTTATGGGGAAAGATCTTTCAATATATTACAAAGCACATGTTTAAACAGACACTTAACTATTTGCTATTATGCAAATTGTTTCTCATTGATTTCACACACTGAATGAAATAAAATTTATAAAAAACAATGGAATCTGAAAAAAAAACCAAAGAAAGAATTAATGTTTGTATAAATACAACCTTTACTTATAATTTTTTAAGGCAGTGCAAATAACATGAATTTATGCTAGACAAGGAAAACCATGTATTTAGGAATTCTTGAAATAAGCCAATTCAGCTGATAACAGTAGCACTTAAAAAAAAAGAAGGCATTTTAAATAACTATTTATGGCTGCAAAGGTGCGGTTGGAACTTACTATACTAAATATATGACATGGTTTTTAACAGTTCTCAAAACACCCAAACTGGTTACCCAGTGCCACACAGGTTGTTATTAGATACCACTTACATAGCACTGCAAATATACATGGTATTCAACAAAAATTGAGTCAGGCTTATTCCCAGCCCCACAGTGGCTGTAAAAAATGTTCCCAAATACACAGACACATGGTGGGCCCATTAAAAACCAAGAGAATTTTTGAGCTCTGGTAGTTAATACTGTTTTCTAAAACTTATTCTGACAATAGAAGTCCTACACACTGAGAATCATGTATTAATACAAGGACTGGTCTGAATGTAATCAGCAATGGCAAATCAAAAATCAAAGCCTATAGTAATGGATACAGCACACTTGACCACCTAAGCTAACTCTGATAGGTTTATTCAGTGCATGACAAAAACGGAAAAGGAGTTAAACTGTGAACTTCTACCCCACCACTGCTACAACTCCAGGTTAACTGTACATTTATGGAAGAAAAACAGCACTCAGATGAGACTCGTGGAAGAAACACTGAACAACAGGACAGCACAAAGGGTTCAGCAAGAGACAGAGCAAGAGCTGGCACATAACACAATTACCAAGTTGCAAATGTCAGGGCCGCTGTAGAAGGTTTTCTGTATTTCATAACCCAATATAAACTTGGTACATCCGGAAACAGCATCTCAGGTAACTTCCTGTGTCACCAGGAAAATAAAAAATGCAGAGCAGAGGAGGTGGAGGGCAGACAGGTGTGGGAATGGCACTGATGCTTGCTCCAGAGGCTGTAACTTCTGTACTATTAACAAAGTACTGTAGCTGTCTGGGAGAGATTTGAGGACTATCATGGAGGGAGAGGTTGCTTCAAAACTTGTAATCAGTAAGTCCTTTAGTCAACATGTCAGAAATCCCATAGTGTTTCAAACTCCCTTAACACTTACTCTAGAATAAATCTTAAGTTTTTCAAGAGTCTAAAAGATCTTTTATGTGAAGGAGCTGGCAGAATGAGAGGTCTCCACATCAGGATACCTGCAACAAGTCTGATATACCTATTTACCCAGCAGGATTCGCCTCAGTGGAGCTCTGCATCACTTATATCTACTTTAGTACAAAATCTGGGTCAGTGATTCTGGTAAAGCTTAGAGACAAAAGTTCAAGGGCTGCAACTCTTACAAAAAACTCATAATTCAGCAGATGTTGCCCCAGAGGCCAGTGATATTATTTTACATGGAAATATTTTGGACCACTACTGGTTGATCAGTGGTTGTCAAATTACATCATTCATGGCACCAAACAGCAGGCAGGAAAAAACTCAAAGCAGCAGATTGCCTAGAGGACATCACTCTCTTGACTCTGTGTTCAGAGCTTGGCAGTGGCTGGACTAGTGCCTGGTTGCCTGAAAAACAAATACTGTTTTAGTGTAGTCAAAATGTTCAACCAAGCACAGGTATCATCATGTAACTTCTAACCCAAAATGTACACAATGTGTATATGCAAAAGAAAAGCCACACATTTCAATGGGATGCTACAGTGTAGTCTGACATAGTCTGCTGTACTCTAATGTAGAAGGAAGATGCTGCAACACTCTATGAACTTTATACAATATTTAGAATGTAATCAATGTGATAGTGTCTGATTAGGCAATTAATTGCAATGATAATGGCATACTCTTGATATTAATTTTAATTATAATCTTTACAGAAAGGTAATGTACCTACCTGGGAATTCTCACAAATATTGTGACAAGGCAGAGTTTTCACTGAGACAAAAATTGAAAGGAATGGATAACACAATTAAAATAACAGATGATCCCATGAATGTACCTGGTACTTTATCCTCATCAAACTAGACATAATGTTAATATGAAATAAAGTTGCTAAAAATATTCCTTAGCATTAGAACAAACATGATGGTGAATTTTTTGCAGAGAATGAGGAAGAAGAAAATGACATTGTGCAAAATAACTTCTCAGATAGTCATGATTTTATTTGAATCCTACTGCACAGCTTCTGCATCTGTCTTTTTCTTTGAGGGAAGCACAGGCACCAGTTTAGCTGCAATTACTCATGAGTTTTCTTTTTGCAGCCTCTGTGCAGATTGCAAATTATTTTGCATTTCTACTTCAGATTTTAATGCAGCATTAATTCCTAAATCTAGGAAAATTTAGAACAGGCTCATGGTGGAGATGGGAAAGGCAAAGTGGAGTACAAGAAAACATACGTTTCAAGAAGATATATTCTTGCTCTCAAGTATATAACTACGCATTGAAAGAAATCTGTACTGGTGAGGTCGGTTGTGTTCATTGGGATCATTTATTACTTTTCATACTGATTTTGTACAAGTGTCAGTCCTATGAGAGCCAGATGTTATGGCACGATACTTAGCAAGCAATTGCAGCATTAACTTCTCTGGCTCTGCTTGAAAGAGTTTGATCCTAACATTAGTCTTTCTATCTGACCAGGTTCTTCTCCGAAAGTACATTTGACTCACTATAATGCACCCAAGAACATGCAAAAACTTCTCGATTAATCTTTCTGTCTGCTGTCACATCTAGATAACCCTTAAACCTACAGGCAAGTACTAGCCACAGGCCTGAAATGATCCCCTCTGAAATAATAAAAAAACCCTGACCCCAACCTGAACTTTGGGCTTTGACTCCAATGCAGTTGGACCTTTAACAGAAGTAATTTCTTCATACTCAAAAGGCTGGCCATAGCAAGCAAGGTGACTATTTTTCAATTCTGCTTTCTGGGTGATCTTCTGGGAACCTAAGTAGCTCTACAAGGAAATGAGTAGGATATGCTGCTGCCAGTAAAAGAAGAATGAGAGTGAAACACAGTAAATTTGGTAAAGGGAAATCCTTTGTATCTTTTAAGTGAAAAGTTTTTGTTTACTTTGCCTTTAAAACAGCTGCATTTAGAATATTGATGTTTGCAGATCAAGACTTTGTTGTGCAGCTGGTCGTCTTCTGAAGCACTAGTGAAATGGGCAGCAAAGCTTCTCTAGCTCTGTGGTCATTGGGGATTATGCATAAAACCAGGAAGAAACCTTTTTAGGACTATGTTTGCAGTGCTGACAGTAAAACCATGTTCTGATTTGTGAAGTGAGTAAATTTGATATGGAAGTAGTCAAGGAGAACACAATAAATATGGTGCAGCAGTATTTCCTTTTTTCTTTTTTTTACAATTGACTGTACTTTTCTTGTCATAGAAAAATACACTTTATCATCTAACTTCACAGTAATTTTCAGTATCCCCTACAAGTAAGGAGGAATGACAACCAGAGTTCAAATAATTGTCTATGCTTTTCTCCATTTATTCGTACTATCAGATTCCCTAAAATAACATTTTTCTTCTGCCTTCTTTACTTCACTCTGACATTTTATAGGGAGTGCTACATATCCATATTTCTAGAAGTATTCATTTCTGAAATTTCTTCCAATGTTCCTGCAAAAATCCCCATTTAAATATAACTAAAGTATACATGTCAAAGTCATTAAAGCTTCACCTTTCACTGTACAACACAATTCTAACACGTTCAGTATTCTTCAGTGTTAAAATGAGGAGATATTTTTAAATCATATTTTGTGTCTTTTGCCAAGTCTGCTGATTACTGGTCTCCAATAATATCACAATATATTTGAGAAGTTGTAGTGGATCTCCATGAGGATTTGTAAGATCCTCAGAGTTTCCTACTGAATTATATTCAAATACAGGAAATAACAAGCTTGAACCCAAATGAAAACAAATATTCTTGATAGGCCCAAAGCCTTTTCTGCAGGAGTGTTAGAAGTCAGGACCACTGGATCCTACAACATTGGTTTCTGCCAACATTGACATTTACAAAGCTGAAGACTCATGGAAATGTGTCGAAGGACTTGTGTAAAAAATTCAGTGATACTTGTAGCATAGATAAGCTACTCAAAATACATGAGCTTAAGATGTTTCTTTAATTCCAAAAGATAACACCATGAAGTAATCAGAATTGACAGAAGTCAAATGGTGATGAATATTTTTAAAACCTAAAAATTCTTATCAGGTGACAAATAAAAGACTTTTTCCCTGACAAAAACCACTGTTCCTTATAATATTTCCATCACCAACATTCAGAAAAACTGTATTCAAAACTTTAAAAATCCCAAAGACAGAAACCTTAATAAGATTAAGATCTAATGTGAAAACTTTCCAAAGAAATATAAGTTTGTGTCATGTCAGAAATCAACTGTGTTTTACCTTACGTGTAATGTAAAGCCTCATGTGTCTGCCATGAACCAAGAACATCAGAATGTGCACGACAGTCTGTGGCTTGTCACTGATTGTCGGTTTGCACTACTGTAAAACCCAGAAATATTTCAAACTCACGGGTGTTCTAGCTCTGCTTTGGGGATAGTCCTGTACTCCAGGTGTGTGATCTAGAGGTAACACACAAGTGTCTACTACACAGCCTGACAATGAATGTGAGGACTGGGGAAGACTGCAGTACTCTGCACATATTTTCAACATTTGTGAAGGAGCAGGGTAAGCATCAATCTGTGTAAGCCACCGTTTACATCATGCTCTCCAACTGGATGATGAATTGGGCCCGGAAAGCTAACTGGAATCTCAACCCTTCGTCAGCAAAAGAAGTATATAAAATAAAAATGTTGCTGACTCCATTGCCAGAGCATGGGTCTTTTAACGGAGTTTCCTCTACTTCTATTGTGAAGGCACATAAATGACTGCTCAATGGCCCTTGCAATGAGAAGGAAAACCTCCAAACCAGATATCTGTGTTTTGACACTATCTTTATCCTGTGCAACCCCCCCGAAATTTAAGTAGGAAGAAACCCATAGCAGATGACTCCAGACAGCAAGTTAATAATTTCAAATGGTTGAAATGATGGTGGAAGCATTGCACAATTCCACTTTGTAAAAGACAGTGTATAGCATGTAGGATAATCTGGAAGTTCTATTTCTCTCCTTGCAGCTCAGCTTGTCAATTGTTTTATATTTGATACAGCTAATTTCTGAACAAGTTCTCGTTTGCATCTTTAGTCTTCCATTGCTGTGTTAATATTTTCTGTTAGCATTTTTTTTAACCCCCAAGGCATGAAACAAGTGTTTAATGAAGTTTTGACTCCAATTTTTCTTAAACTCTGGGAAACCCTTGCATGACTTTATCCAGGTTTCTAACATAATTTTTCACCTTTGTTGTCTTTAACTCCTATAAAATAGAATGTTTACCCAGAGCTTACTTATCACTCCTTTTCTTCACATTTCACTCTGTTCCTTCGCACATACCCTGTTTTCCTTCTCTACTCAACAAATCCTCCTATGCCTAGATTTCCAAATACATTCAATGTATTTGAATTCAGCGTCTTAATTCAATGCCTTTTTAGTCCTAAGAGATACTGGCGCTTAACAGTAGCACAGACAAGGGATCTTATACATAGCAATTTATATACCTAAAGTTCTTATATGGGACATCCGGAGAACGTAGAGCCAACACCTCAACATAATAAATGATGAAAGACTTAGCAAGATTGAAGATGATTGGGTGGGTAGTAGAATGGAAAGAATCAATGGACAGCTTTCTAATTGACTGGATAGCCCATTCCATGCTGAATTTTTGTTAGAAAAAATATCTCAGAAGGTTTTCCTAGGTTTGAATAATAACAAGGCTCAAATTCAAACCAGTAAAACTCCAGTGAAGTTGAGGGAACTGCCTCAAGAATGAAACTGGTTTGCTATTTTGCAATTACGATTCATGGAATTTCCTTGCCCATGAAGTGATACTGTGAAAACAAAACCTTAAAATTGCTACTAAATGTGAGGAAAGAATGCTTTGGAAGGTGCAGAGACATATTAACACTAAGGACATCACATCTGCAGAACCCCTGCTAAAAGTTTCAGATCCCTACCTCTGAAAGGAGAAAAGATAGTTCTGAAATTGTAGGGCTTGACAAAATTTCATGGTTTGCAGTAACATGTTCATTAGAGAAGCTGTTTACCTACCTGAGCCTGACAATTAATAGGGTTTCAAAGTAATGTGTTAAATAAAATAATAAAATAAACATACTCTGAAATTTAGAAAATAATTAGAATCTTCTTGCAAACAAATCACACCCACAGGTCTGAAAGGAATTTACAGGATATAAAATAACTTGCTGTGTAAAGAGGGTACAGGTATATGGAAGCCAGAAAAGGATGAAAAGAAGAAAAGCATTCATTGGGGATGACTTCCTTATATGGCTTCATGCAAACATTGGTTGCGTGAAATAAGAAAGAGGAATAAAATGAACAGATTGAAACAGAGAGCTTGCAAGATCAAAACATGGACAGAGGGATAAGCAAAACTCTGGAAAAGGCTCTGAAGAAAGATATACAACATGAGTAGCAGACATATGGTAAGGCAACTACCCAAATGTAGAATAAAAACTGAAACAGAACCATCAATGTTTCTTCTTTTAAATCAAGTGGCACACGGGTCTGCCATGTCTTTGAGTTGAATAAGATTGCCAGTCCCCCAGAGCAGGGACTGATTCTTACAGGATTCTATATATATATATGTGTGTGTGTATATATATATATACACATATACATATACATATACATATACATATACATATATATACATATACATATACATATACATATACATATACATATACATATACATATACATATACATATATATATATCTATATATATCTATAAAGGGCATCATGGAGCCCTTATTCTACATGCAGCTTTGGACTAATTGAAGGACCTTCTTTTTTAAAATGAATTTCTGAGATCTAAAAAGTATTTGGCAGTGATTATGACTGACAATGAACTGTTGGTTTGATGTCTTTCATCTCAGTGCCCATGTCTGGATAACCAAATCCTTAATGTTATGGTTAACCAGATGCATAACTGTACTACATACTTTGAAGACTTAAAGAATTTAAAAAACCTTAAAGCACTTGACTCACCAATGAGAGCAGAGCTCCCTGGACTGACGGTCAGTTTTGTTCCTGAAGGAGAGGTCAGCACTGAATGAATGCTGGGCCCAGCACTGGTGAGCACTGCTGTCAAGTCTTCTAGGTAAGGAAGAGGTCGTGGAGGCTCTGGTAACAGATTGGGAGAATGAAGTGACGAGCAACACTATAGCAGAAAACATCTTGGGACATAGACCCCGATCACCTCCCCCTCCCCCCCATCAGATATTGCTGCAATTTTCACTGTGCCTGCAACATTACCATTCTGGAGGGGCAGATTAAGCAACTTTGGATAACTACTAAAAGTGCTTTGCCTCATATTAGGTAAGGTGCTGGAGAAAATATTAAAATAATATCTGGATCAATATGACCACAAACTAAAAGAAATTATCTCTGAAGGCTACCACAGCATTCTGGTGGACTCTCTTCATATGTGACAGAGTTACATGGTATCAGGAGATACAGTGGCTTGGAAGAAAAAGCGAATGTATACAGCATAGAAGCCAAATCAAACGTTCATGGCAATTAGTGAAAAACTTTTAGTGTCTGCTACAACCTGGATCAAGCTCTGATTAAACATGGTTATAATCTTGCCAGATCCTGTGGTCTACTTGGGCAGAACTCCAAAGGACTAAGAGTTCAGAGCTCAAGAGGATCAGTCTATGCTGAGCACTGCAGGATTTAGTTGTTTACTGATCATAATGTTATTTTAAAAATTGAAGTAATGGCTAGCATTTCCAATTCTGTTCGTCAAGAAAATGATATGATATTTGATTTAAATGAATAGTGGCTTCATCCCCTTTCAATCAGATCATGGCGCACATTATGCAAGTTTTCTACTGCTGATAGCATTCAGCACCAGGAGTACAGGTCAAGGATGCCTGAACTGTTCTGTTCCATCAAGGAGCTAAAAATGTCATTTGCTTAGAAACATAAGCAGCTTGCATAACTCGCAGTAACTTACCATCTTTAAAAGTTAAGCCATTTATAATGATCAGAAAAGGATTTACAGATCATGTGGGAGTCTTTATTTATAGGCTGAAACTCAGCTGATTTTTTTTTCCAGACTGTTTTTTTAGACTGAGATTCTAGAGTCAGTCTGGATTAGTAGGAGAAATATGTGAACCTTCACTTTAGTATTGTCTGTGAAACTGAGAAATCTCACTGTTATACATCCTCTGGAAGCTTACTCTAGTCATGAAAGATGAGAGCTGTAGTGGATGCTCTAATGGTGTTACCCCAGCTGTGTGGAATAGGTTTCAAAATTTGAGACTTCCCATCAAATGCACTAAAGTACTTAAAAAGTCAGGCTGGATCATTCATCTGCCAGGCATACAGAAATGATGAAGATGAGTTACTAGGAAAGGAAATGCCTTTCCCACACTTCCAGTTCCCACCAGGTACCACTTCCATTCATATTTCACAGCTGCCACTCTCTTTCAAACCACCCAGATGGACTTTCTGTCTGGTGTTTAAAAACACAGGGGAAAGTAAAATTCACCATTCACTGAACTTGGGATGTACTTTTTAGAAGTGCACTGGATTTACGCACCTGTTGTGAAGTGGGTCAATATCATACAGCCTTGAATGGAAAGACAGCTCAGCAGAGACAGAGCATTTCACAGGGAAAAGGTGGCATCACTCTCATTTCAAGATGGTCACTTTCAGATAGAGTTAATAAATGCTTTTCGTAGCTAGCAAGTCTGAAAGAGTTAAACTGAGTGTCTTAGGACTGGGAGGTGCAATCCCTGTGCTTAGACATTTTCTCCTTATCTGCTTTCCTTTTACCACCGCCTTGCTTCAGCTGATGCTGCCCAGAGTACAAATGGAGACTGATGCTTTTCTTAGAACCAGGCTGCCTGCATGCCATTTCCTCTTTCCACAACCTCTGATTAGTTCTGCCATCTGGATGTGCCAGTTACCACATTACTATTGTTGCAAGTGCAAAATACAAAAATGCCCTGAACTTACCAAGAACCAGCAGCTGGGAGCTTTCAGTTACTTCCCCATGAAGATTGGCTGCCTTGCAGGAGTATAACCCCTGATCTGATAGAGAAACATTTGCTATAAACAGCAACCCATCATGCAGATGGTGAGTAGAGCACAGCTTGACCTTGTTCTTAAACCAAGTAACTTTTGCTTCAGGAACACCTGGAAAATCATTGACAAAGTGTAACACAATTAAGAATTACAAGGCAAAAAATAACTTGTAAGGCAAATAGTGGGAGAAGAAGAAGAGATAAGTACTGAGTAAAGGCTAAAGAAAAAGGGGAAGGGACAAGGAGGATTTCATATGGCCGCTCCTTTACAGCAGTGACTCAA
Source organism: Aleadryas rufinucha (assembly GCA_013397815.1). NCBI lineage: Eukaryota > Metazoa > Chordata > Aves > Passeriformes > Aleadryas > Aleadryas rufinucha. The sequence goes on from VZTH01000013.1 coordinate 108,911, forward strand.
ATAAAACAACAAAATAAATACAGAGACAGACAAAATATCCTTCTTGCAGGCAGCTGCTCAGACAGCCCTGGTCTAGAAAGGTAGATTTGTCTGAACTTCACTAGCAGCAGAAGAAAAAGGGGTTAAAAGTGAGATCCCCTTAATGTTGAGGTATTGTTATTGAGTCTAAGAAAGATGCACTCTGCCTACAAAATGAGCAGCAATGCTACAAAAACATTTTTCTGACTTGTATTCTATGAGTTTGTCCTTCCTCTGTCTTCAATGTTTCCACACTAACGGGAGGTTTGCAGGTACAGCTGCTCCTACAGCTTGCTTCGAGGAAGATAAGCAGTGTATGTCAATGAGCAGCAGTTCCGTTTTCTTTTGAGCTCCCACCTTCAGTGACACGCACAGCTGCAAGATGGAAACAGGAGGCAGCCAGCATAGGGACGAACAAACACATCTTGTCGCATCACTGCCGCAAGGGGTAGCAAGAGCATTTCCATCGGTTTTGTTGGTTAATGGTGGATGACAGAGGACAGAGGGCTGAGTGTTTCCCTTGCAGAGATATCACAGAGACTGAAAGTCTGAAAGGTGCCAGCTGGAAACAGAACTCACTTTGCTGGGCAGGCAAGACTTTAGGTAGTGAATAATTACCCAAGTCTCTTCTTTCCCCTCCGTCAGTGTTCATGTATCCAGCACAAAAAGCCTACCTGGGATGCTAGCAAGCAGAATTGTGTAAGACAATTGAGATAATTTTGCTAAACCAGTAGCTCTGGGAGAAAGGAGTCATAGCAATACAAGGTTCCAACAGTGGTTTCCAATGCCACCATATTCTTGGAATGGTGAACTGAACCATCTGGTACAGCTGATGAATAAACACGGTCCATAAAGCAAGGCAAGAACTAGAAAATAAAACCTCCAGCATGTAGGTGAAATACAGAGGAAAGGAACATTTAGGAGAATCGAGAGAACTGCAAACTGGAACAAAAATACAAGGAGATAAAGGAGAGGAAGGTAATATATTTTAAGCCACCCTTCCAAACCTGTTCTGACTTGACAGTCTCTAATTGTATATGACATTTTGCAGAATACCCAATGCACTAGTTTTTTAAAATTGGTTCCTTCTTTCATGTCAAACTGTATTTTCAGTAACAGTTTGGGCCAGATTGCTTGAAGCTTCTGGTATTCAAATGAATATCTGTACAATTTAAGCGCTGAAATCAACAGAAAGCTCCCTAGTGATACTGATATGATCCAAATTGCTCTCACATCCAATTTTTAAGTGAAATTGCCCACAGTAGCCAAGTTACCCACACCAGAAATGCTGCTGGATTTCTGAAGCTTGGAGTGAATCCTCCAGCTGGAAGTCAGAGACATCTGCAAGACTCCTGAATGACTTTTGGGTGGGAGTTCCCCTAGGATTAGTTCTGGAGAAGTCTGGAACTGAGCACAATCACCTAACAATAGTTAAAAAATACATTCCTTCACCTCCACAGACAATGCAGTGAAGTTATGTCAAGTGAAATAATGTTGATTTTCAATCTTGATCAAAACGACAACACTGTCTTTGTGGTAAAACTGAGATAGAGTTTCATCTTGGCATAATTCACATCAGGTGCCAATTAAACTGTAATGCATCCAGAATGATTCTGTTTTCCCTCGTCTTTCAGTCATTTTCTATAGATTTCAACTCAGTAAACAGATTTTTGACAGTGCTGATGCCTGTCTCAAGGAGTTAAAGAGCAATATAAAATTACTCCCTAGGCTTTGGTAGTGTACTCTACCATTATCTCTTATTTTTAAGAAACCTTCTCTAGGTTTATCAACACCTGTCAGCAGCAAGTGTGTATTTCTGTCCCTTGACAGAAAACGAAGCTTTAGAAAATACCGTAACTGATCCTTAACATTTCTCTTATAAGTATCTGTTCTGCTGTCTTGCTCACTCTCAGTAAAGATGTGTCCTTACATGAGCTGAGACATCCAGATCCAATATATGTAGGGTCCTCTACTACAGACTGTACAGCACAGTGACAGAAACACAGATTGTAATAATGGGATTTAGTGTCACTGAACTCTGACCTAGAACAACTCCCATTAGTTGTGCTGGCTCAGGACATCCTGACATGACTAGAGGGAAAGTACTAGAAGGAAAAATTTACAGCTTTACAAGACCATGTGAATAATTGTTTTCGTCCAGACAATTCTCCATGTACTTTCTGGATATGCTAGTTTGCTTTCTAATTATGTTAACTTTGCTCTCACATTCTAACCTCTTTTTTATTACCAGATGTTACTGCTTTAACTGTTGCACATTAACTTATTATGATTTAGTAGCCATTTCATTGCTAATGTTTTCTGGGGAGTTCTGGCAAACTATACAGATGTAAAGTTCATCTACTCTAAAGAAGTCACTAGGATACAACACATTTGCTGACTGAAGAAATAGTCCATGTTACTCTTATCCTTAGAATTGAGTGTTCTAAGGATCATCAAAAATATGTAAAAGATTGGATAATCACAAAGCTAATGCAAAAACAAAAAAATTGTGCATATATTAGCTGGAAAATTGCATTTATTCTCACATTCTATTACAGATTTTATGAGATGGTTTATTTTCCAGATATAGGTGAGACAGCTGATGGAAATTGCTGTTCTTGGATCATTTTTCAAGGTAGCTTTTTTTGTAATTGCTGTTGAATTATGAACACTATTTTTACAAAATTAGGATTCTAGTGCCCATTGCCAGGGGAGGAAGTTTATAGTGCCAAAAAACCATATCTGCCCTCATTATTCACTCTCTTATTCCCTTTGTAACATCACAGCTTGTGGTTTATGATTTTATCATAATTTCAAGAGCATTAATCTTTGGTGTCAACATAGATAACATTTTCTGTGGAGGCAGTAGCAGGAGATTTTTTTTTCACCCACAGAGAAAATTAGGATTTAAGAAAATTTTTTGTGTATCACAGAAGATTGCAATATACAGTAATGCTACTAGCCTTCCCCTAGAACAGAAGACACTGCTAGAATTTTCCATTTTGGATGCTGTCATAGCAGGTGAGTTTCAAAAAATTGCTAGAGAGTATTTTCCTCTCTAGAAAATACTTTCAATCTGTGTCCCTGATCATTTTGTGCTTCCCTCCTATAGTTTTCCGATGTTGTAAGTACTGTGGCAACTTTGTTAGTCACATCCTGTTGTTTACGTGGTGCCTTTATACTGAAGGGAAATGGCTACACTTCCTAGATCAACAGTAACTGTCTGAATACGTGGGTTCTGAGCCTGGACAGCTAAGAGAAATCCAAAAGAGAAATCCAGAGAGAGAAATCCAAAATTATTTGTGTTCATGTGATATCCAGTCCCTTTCACACAACGTCTGTGCAAGTGAGCTTGGAGAGGCCTGGGGAAAAAAACCAGTACCACTTTCATCTTCTTCCTTGAAAGTCACTGGACATCACTCTGATTGCAAGAGAGTGTCTAGTACCTCTGTTGAGAGGCCAAGGAAAAAACTGAACTTTCTCCTTCATGAACCTAGGAGAAATGATACCTTACTTTTCCTTCATTCAGCCCATAGAGACTAATTAATAAATTGTGATCACAGGCTAGTGTTTCGCTCTTGCAAACATAATATGCACAGCTATTGTGTATATTTTGCTAAAGGACAGATGAACAAACAATGAAACTTGAGACAAATACTCTTTTCAGGTTAGAATTTGCCTAAGGGCTTGGTTGGCAGCACTTGAAGAAGGAAATTTTACAACTACTAAGCGCTTAAAGTGAGCACAAAGTGTAAAAAAGCCACAACGTTTGTATATTTGCAGTGAAGATGCTTGTTTAGAGTTATCTGAAGTAGCTTCTATGGATAAGAAACTAAAGCAAGGGTCTGAGGGACTTCATACAAGTCTCCAGGGCAGATATTTATGTAACACTCAGCATGGCTCACTTCATGTTTTATAAGATGCTCCCCTCCCTCCAATGCTTCCTCATACTATGCATAAAACTGTAATGAATCCATGGTCTGGCCCCAGGTCTTCAGAGATTTCCCAGCTCTCTCCCTTCCCCAATCCTTCTCCCTGTATTAACATCATTCCCACCAACAGCCATAGGACTGCCACACAGATAAGGTTAATATATTTTGGTTACCATTGGAAAGAGGCAAACTGTCACTGTAAGACTGAGGGACATTCAGTCTCTGACTGGAAAACAGTTCTAGGGAGAATCCTGTTTCAGCAGAATTCCTCTGAACTCCTGCACTCCCAAGATGAAAAAAAAAGAGGAAAAACCAGAAAATAATAGTGTGCTAACATGCCTTTAATGTAAAGTAAGTTTGGCAGGAAAAGAAGAAACTAACTGGAGTGATCTTTAAAAACCACACCAATGATGAAATTAATCGGTCCATGCTTGTATATTCTCACCAATCATCCCCAAGAGGTAGCCACGTGTATCAGTTTTGTTGCATCCACACTGTACGGTGCATCTCTAACAACGATGCCTGTCGTATTGACTCAATTTTTTTTGAGGCCAGTTTTCTTAAGCCACTACACTTGCCTTGTTTGATATGGATAAAAAGAGGACAAGCTTTGTGGTAAGAATTAATGGAAGCAATGAAGTTTGCCTGAGACCTAGGAAAACCTTGCAATTTCATTCAGCTGCAACTGGAGATACCAATTTAGCAAAGAATCCCACAGAAATTTATAGCTGAAGACACCTGCATGGGAGAGAATAATTTTTTACCTGCAACCTGGCAGTAAATGGTAACATTTGCTTTCTGGATTGTTTTCACCAGGCTTCCAATGTCAACAGTGACAGCAGGTGATTCAGTGTTGATCACGGTAGTTCTTGATGCCTTTATCAGTGGCTTTCCTGCATAAAAGAAGCACCACAGTTTATCATACCAAGCACACTGGACTCACACAGGATAGATGGGCTGGAACACTCCTTGTGAAAGTACACACAACAGACAGGTGGATAAGGGAAAATACTGAAGTGTGAGGCCACCTGCTTTTTCTAGTATTTCAGTGTAACCAAATTCCATAGGTAAAGCTGCCTTGAAAAAAGAAAACGCCCACTTGACCCAGAGGCAGAATACCATTAAAGACATAGACATACAGGAGAACCAGCTGAATCAATAAACACCAGCATAACTGGAACTGCAGCAAGATGATTGCCTGGCACTGCAAGTGCATTACCACCCTTTGGTGAAGACCAAACACAGGAGCCTGAGTGATGGCTACAGGCACATTACCAGGGGAGGAAGTTTAGAGCAATATGCAAGCTGTTTCTACACATTGATCATGCTTTCCTTAACCTACAGGGGAAACACTGGGATGGGGAAGACCAGACCATAACCAGAAAGTTTTCTCATAATGGCTAGCACAAGAAGATGAGGGACATAAACTGTATTAATGCAAAACATTGTTACTACAGGTTTTAGATAAAACAAAACAGGTTATCTGATGGGAAGGGGTTTATCTCTAATAGAGCTACTGCTTTGCCCACAATAAAGCGTGCTTTCAACACCAGTGACAGCAAGTGAGCCAAGGTGTTTTCCTGCTGTTATATATGTGTGTGTGGGATTACTTATGAAGTTATCCACCATCAATGGCTCAAGAAGCCTTCTGCAAGTCCTTTTGTGGGGCTACTGTAAAGGGATGCCTACAAAGCATGTCAGAGGTACCCAAGCTTAGCTTTGAGACAGAGAGGACTAACACAGTAGCGCTGACAAGAGATGAATTAAGGTGCTCCCCTGTCTCAGAGAAAATGCTCTGCAGTCAAGACATGGCAGGAGTAGCAGAAGATAACACAATTGCTTTAAATGGCATGGCACTTGGGTGTTTTTGACTCAGTCTCACACTTTCAAACACGTCATTTTCCAAAAATCTATAAATACCTTTTTTTTCCATTTAAAATACATGGTCAGATACAAAACTGGTTCAGGTATCATCATTTCCCTCCAAAAGCTGCAGTTTCAGGCTAATGTTTATCACTAGCTTTACTTGTAGGTTAATTTGGAGCTGACTGATGAAGAAAAGATGGATGTGAGAAAAAGAATTTGATGTCATTGAGCTCATGGAGAGTTCTGAAAATTTCATTCAGCCTTAAATATAAATTTCTCCATGTAGCTGTATTTCCAGGGCTTTTAAAAGATACCATTCATCTGGAATTCCTGTCATATCAGTTTGGTGGGGTTTTTTGTACTTTACATTTTTTTTTATTTTGGTGCTTTTAATGCCCAAGAATAGCAAAGGAAAATACTACATTTTATTGCTGAAATACCTCCAAAAGTTTTGATACTTTTTGGCAAAGACAAAAGAAAAAAAGAAAAATTCTTCAGCTATTCATCAAGCTTTTATTTTCCTGACTGGTTCCCAAAATCCCACCACAAGATTAAAAATCTTTTAACTGTTCAACTCATAAATGAGTAGGAAACCATTGAGAAAACAAAAAGGACCATATTCCACTGTCTTTTTTTTCCATGCATGTGTTAAATGAATCAGAAAATTCTTCAATGAAATAAGCTTTCGGCCCCACTCTTGATTCCTCTAAAGATGATCTCAGCTTTCCAGGTTTTTTGGAGAAAATACTTCCATTTTGCCAAAAAGATTGTTACTTTGTTCCAAAAACTGCTCAGTACTTCACTTTGATATTTATGGCCTCATTTTATAGGCTGTTCAGCTCTTTGCCTTGGATGTGAGATGCAAAAGTATACCAGTTCCTAAGAGGAATTCTGCTTGAGTCTGGGAAGCATGAAAGTTAATTCACCTAGAAGTTTAAATTATAGTTTCGATAATTAATTATCATCAAAAAGCTAATAGCCTTCCTTGCTCCATGTATACTTAATGCTCAGTTTATTTTTTACAGTGTCACACAAAATTGTTTCCACAAATCACATTTACAAAAACTATGGCTTTTACACTCACTGGAACAATGTGGACTGAATAGCAACTTTGACTGATGATTTTTTAACCTCATGTTCAGCTTCATGCTGGTGCAACATAAGAGATCTAGTGTGGAGTTGCTCCTTCCAAAATATGACACTATCCTAACAGCAGCACTGCTACCCTGTTGCCTGGAATTCAGCAAAGGCATTTCTGATAGTAGTAGTGTAAAAAGGATCAGTCTCTTTTGCCTAAGAAGGTCATTTGTAGCTCTGACGCAGATCTTTCTATTTTGCTCTGGAAGATTCACCCACTCTACTAAAGGACAAGACGAAGTCTCTTTCTAGTTGACTTACTGATCTTCTGAGCTTCACCGTTATCCACTGTTGCCTTCTCACATTTTCTCTCTGTGTTTGGTGTAAAAAACCTATTTTTAAAAATTAAATTTTAAAATTTTTAAAAATTAAAGCTTATCAACAGCTATTCCTTCCTCTAGTCATACATGGATAAGCCAGCAGCTGGTGGTTGCTGCCTATGCACTGGAAGCCTCCAAGAGTTTCCACATGCTGAAGCAGTGAAATGGGTAAGTCTGCAAAATCACTAAGTTTTCCAGCATTCCAGCATCCGTGTTTGCTTTTGCCTTGGTGATAAATAGGATCCTCCTTCTGTAAGACCTCTCTGCCCTGTCACAATCATTAGCTGTCATTTTCTGTTCTGCTCCTATACCTTTCTCAACAGCTCTTCATTCACATTTGCTGCTCCACCCTTCTGCTAGTCCTGATGTGGCTGTGAGCCTGCTGACGATGTCTGCCAGTGAACCTGGAAGAAGCTGGTCTCATCCTTCTAACTCCCTTTACATTGGTTTTTGTCTGGATGACTTTTCTTTAGAATTGAATTCTAAACCAGCACAGGGTATTTAGTCTCCTTTAGAACCTGTTACTAGAGGAATAGAAACATGGGGTCTAATTTTTTGAGACCCTCTATTTGCTACAATTGAAACAGGGTCAGCCACGCTTGTGGTCAAATATGAAACAGTGTTTGATCTGTAAAGGATGGCTATTCAGCTCCAGAAGTTTTCTGGCTTGCCTAATGTACACCTGAATAAGTCGTGCAATCCATCTGTTAGACTTGAAGAGATCAGTGTAAGGTTTAAAATGAAGCACAGAAGTTGGGAGGCTTGAACTGCACTGTCCCTATAGGCTGCAAATAACCAGGATAAGCACTGCTTTATGAGCAAGTCAGATGCAAGTGAGAAAAAGCATTGATGTCTTGCAGAGATACATAAACCTCACAAACTATCTATGAAAGCTGGACTGTGCCTCAGGTTTTTGCAGAACTCACACCCTGCATTTTCCCCAGTATACCTCTGCTGACCCATGTTATGCAGTTTAGCAGCTATCTGTTCCCCCACAAACAACTTCTGTCCAGATTCACACCAGTAACATGGACCATTCTGCAATCACAGAAGTTGAACTATTACCTGCTAGGGTGACAGCAATGGAGACAGAGTCTGATCCCAGGGCATTGGATGCATTGCAAGCATAGAAACCCACATCAGCTTCCACGGGTGCTAAAATCTGCAAGGAGTCATCAGGCTGAAGGAGCAACCTGGCATAAAGCAGAAAGATGTAATAGTCTCTCAGTCTGTGTGAACATGAACATATTTACTGGGAATTTTCAAGTTTAGGTAATATTTTTTCATAGGTCAGGCCTTTCAGTTATATTTAGAAATCCATGAAGAAATTTATATTCTTACATTGAAACTGTAAGTTGTGATTACTTAAATTAGATTTTAGTCCCATTCCCAGTTCTTCTACTGATGTTACGCATATTAAAAAAACATTGCCAAGTAACTAGTACATCTGCCCAGTGAAACCCCCTCCTCTGTCATGCCACTTCTGCATAAGTGTGACTTAGATGTTGAGTGAGTTCCCTAGCATTGCTATCTTCCAATTCTGCAACATAGGAGTAGCACTAGTGAAGAAAAAGCCAAATTATTGCAAGGGAAAAATCATGAAACATGCTGAAGCTGTGCAGAAAGAAGTGAAGTGAACCACAGGCTCAGTGTTAAAGCCTGAAATAGGTTCAGATTCTTTAACTGATGGGCAGCTTGTAGAAACTTGGCAGTCTCGTTGCTCCCCTAATAGTCAATGAATATAGAGAGGAATTCTCAGCTCCTCCTTGGGCTGAACCAACTCTTTCTTTCCTCTGCCAGTAAGAGGAGCATATCATGATCTCAGTGTACTGTCTATGGGTAAATGGAATTAATAAGGCCTTAGTGCTCTTATGAACTGCTTCTTTTCACTGTCTGGTTTTGCAGTAGTGTAACTCACCAGGGATGAGTTATACCATACCGACATATACCTGTTTCAGTAAGAATTCAGTCCATGGGCTCCTGTCAATACTTATGTAGCCTTACTTTCCTCACAGTGTGTTTCATGATTACTGTTCCTTTCTCTTAGTTTTCTTTCTAGCTGAAACTGTTGATAAAATCTAATAATACAGTTCTCATCAGCAACTTTCAGCAGCTGTTGCTTGTAAACTCTTAGTTGAGGCTGTGATTGACAGTGGCAAGGGTGAAACTGGGGGGGGATATGCCTGTAAAACACATGCAATAAAAGTCTGGTTGCAGATCATGGAATTGATGAGTTTCTTTACACTCCCATCCCCACAATAAAAACTGCTGTCTCATGGACCAAAAACCCGCAGATACTTGATTTTGCACAACACTGTGGGTGGTAGATCTCTAAACCAAACCAGATTAGGGCCACCCAGCAAAATCTATCACAGGAAAAAGCTCCAGATTTAACATTATTCTTTTACCCTTTTGTGAGTAATAATAAAAATAGTAATTATCAATAAAAGAGCTGCCTGTTGTTAAACAAGTTTTGTAAAGGCTCAGAAAAATGCACATTTGCAAAACAAACATTAATACTTTTAAAATTGCATCTATGTTTGCACAGCCAAAAACCACAAATGGCTGAAATAATTCCTTTCCCACTTCTACTGTCAAGGATGTTTTTCTTACCTCTTAGTCATAAGCAGGGCTGACTAGATAGCCAGTGCTAACAGTGACAGCAACTAACAGATATTTTTACTTGCAGAACTAGTGTTAGCATGCATCAGTATCTCACACGTAAATTTTTAGTTTAACACTAACTGCTTCAATTTTTACATGGAATTCATTAAATCTTCTGAAGTTGTCCCACATTGTAACAGCCTGTAACATTTAAAAGTTCTGTGTGTTCTGTCTGCACGTGTGCAAATATGGTATGTAGGCAGATCTTCCAGTCCACATCAAACTAATGCTTACAAGACCCCCAAAATAATTTTAATAAATGTTTCTGACACCTTCAAGCTGAGGAAAGAGCTTGCCTAATATTACACCTTATAAAACACAAGGATGCGTAATTTGTTTGTTGTTAATCACCTCTCCTAAGACAAATCTCTCTCTGTCAGCTTAAGTCACCTCAAGATCCAGCACAAGTATTTTTAGAAATAGAAATTGTCCAGGTAGATACTTGCCTTTTTAAAAAAATAAACTCCAGCACAGCTCCACCTTCCTGTCTTTTCAACTCAAGTTTTAATGTCCTTCTCCAGAAACAAACGTAATGTCCTTTTCTTTTCAATAATTCTGTTATTGTGCATCACAATTTGGCACAGCTACTTTTCTCGAAAGCAGATCCTTTACTGGTCCTCTTTGTATAGAATTATTTTGGCTGAATTCCCTATTTGCTCATAGATTGCTATATTTGTTAGGTATTGAATTGCTTGTCAGAGATGGAAAAAAATACCACCTGTAGCAATTCTTTATGCCACCAGCATGTCTTAAGAATCTAATTTATGGACTGAAAATAATGCAGCTTAATATTTAATCAGTCTCATCTCAGTTGTTCCACACTGCATTGCCTCCAAGACAAAAACACACTTTGCAGGACATATATCAGTGACTAAATCAGACAGCATCTTGCAAACACTTACTGTTCACATGCTGCTTCATGTCCATTTACAACATTTATTTCTGTTTTAGAGAAGTTGAATTATCAAGTACAAATGGATCCCCAGTGACAGAAATTGCAGCATACTTGCAAAGCTTACTAAACAATGTATAAATCCCTCAAAGATTCTTCACTTTTAAAACTGATTCCTATGGAATTTAATCTGAATTTTCTCTAAAATAAAACATTTTCCAACATATACAGCACTCTACAGACTTTGGTATAGATACTAGTAATCTCTGAAATGGCACTCAGAACATATGCTGGTGTAAACTTGACACTTTAACCTCAGGAGAGAGTATGGACTCTTCCGTTAAATATGCACTCAGGCTGAATATGCAGACAACAAGTTGGGGATCTTTTACTGGAACCACAGATATTTTCAACTGCTGCAAATTTTCGTGCCATATGTTTTCATTCTACTGAGTAACTGAAAACCAGCACTTTTTTGGAGCCTTTGTTACATCTCTTTGTGACCGTACCAAGACTAAAGCTAAAGAAATTAATTTTTGCAAGGATCGCTATGCAACAGGAGCCATACTTTTAGGTGGATGAAACAGCTCATGAAATGGGGCAATGGGAATAAAGCCATACATCAACCATCATTACCGGACATCACTGGCTCAGACAAAATCCACAGCCACAATGTATGAAAGTGAATGCCTCTATCTGAGTGGTTTGCAGATACAAAACAGGTAGCTGTCACCCAACCTAAAACCAGGAGCCTACACTCTGAAAAGAACAATACCAACCAAGTACTTCTGAAATCTCAGTATATTCAGTAGGGTGTTGCTGCGGTGCGTCAGCCCATTTTGGGCTGTACATCAGAGAGGACATCTAGTGGGTGGATTTCCCCGCCTTGGGTTCTGCCTCCGAGGGCAGATCCGAGGAGGAGACATGGGTTTTCCCTCTCCACCCACTGGGTGCCACTCCAAGGCTCATCTCCTCCCTGATTCCAGAACCCTCTTAGCCCCTAAATCACTCATTGGCTAAGTCAATTTATGTTTAATAATAAGTTCATTGATTAAGCAATTAATGTCTAGAAAATTCTGTTCTGTTATGTTTCTCATTGGCTGATTTAAATAAGTTCCTCCTCTTGTATGTTATGATTGGTTATGTGTCACTCCTTATCATTTCCTTATTGGTTGTATCCTTGTACCTCCCATTCTCCTCCCCCTGTATAACTTCCCCCTGCAACGGCCAGTCGGCGCCATTCCATCGCCACTCCTGAGCCTTTCCATAAGACTGGACCCCCGGGTTTTGCCCGGGGCAGAATGGCTCCCTGGGTTCCCTGTACAGGTCACGTCCTGGCAGGGCTCAGAGGATTCCAGCTCTCCGGTCACGTCCGGGGGCTGAGGCCATTCTATTAAGGCCAGGCTTTAGGTTGCTCCCTTCATGCCTTCCTGTTTCCCATGCTTGGGGCAGGGAAATAAAGACACGGATTATGTGAAGAGAGCGCCTCCTTCGTCCTTCATCTCCGCCTGTCGCACCTATCATCAAGGCTTGCGCCTGCTCATTCAGCCTCTGGCCATAGACCCTGGGACAGAGCTGCTGCTCTTCCCAGGAGCACAAAGATCCCTGCATTGTGACACCCGGCGGTGCTCAAGCAGGAGGACAGTGACTTTGTCGCCGGTCACGCCACCGGGCGGTGTGGCCACCGCGGCAGGGTGTGACCTGAGGAATTTCAGCACTGCTCTCTGGCCTTTCTCAACAGAAGTGTTTCTTTCCGATACTGGTACAGGCAAGACCACCTGCATTTACTTTCTTATTCCCATTAAGACAGAGGTGGACTGGAAAATTCTCTTCTGCATTCCATGGCTGGCAAAGTACGAAGAAAACAAACTGCAGAGCTGAAGGCCAGCTGAAGCATATCAGACATCACCACATGTAGATGGCCTTGCAGTTTACAGCAGTACACTGTAAGACTGCTTAAACTGCATCTTTCATTGACACAGCTGACTGACAGGCAGCAAAAGCCATTTGAACCAAAACCAGAACACTGCTCTTGAAGAATCCAGTGGAAAAAATCCACAAACCAATTTTCTTACACACCATGATTTCTAAACTTCCATTAACTCCAAAGATATAGGTGTTGAGTTACATCTGAAGCTCAGAGCACGGTCATTTCCTCCCCCACACACCAACCTGGAGGAACTACAAATGATGAGCACAGAAGGAAGTTCATAAAATGGAGACTGCCTCAACATTTAAAGAAGAGTTTTCAATGACTCATGCTACTAACTGGAAAACAAATGATACTTTCCTGAGTCTTTCTGATAGAAATTTTGAACACACACACAACTGACTGATAATTCAGAAACAAAACACAGCATTTAAGGCTATTTCAGCCAAACTGAATGGGGAAAAAAAAGGTTGAAAAGGAATTGTAAAATTATATATAAAAAGATCTGAACTAAAATTTCAGGAATCATTTAAGACTCTTGTATTTCAGCTAAATTAATCTACTTGTTGTGATACCACAACAGCTTATAGCATGTGAAACAAACTTGCCATTTTCTCATGACCGTAGTAACTAGCATTCCTCGTATGTGAACTTTATGTAATGTCCTTTCCCTTTCATGGACACCACAGAAGTTACAGTCATTTCAAGTTCAGAAAAAACCCCTCACCTTAATGACCCAGTTCTAACGGGATATAACCACTGGACGAAAATCTGTACATGAAACATTTTTTGGGGGTGGCCTACAGATATATTCACAAAATAAGTCCAAATAAAGGGATTCTATATGTCTAAGTTGTGATTATGACTGTATGTGATTTCCAGCAGAGATACATTCTTGTTCTTAGTGACCTCTACCCCTTCAAAAGTTACCATTTTCTTGTGTGTTAAACTTAATTTACTTATTAGCCTTCGGACAGAGAGGCAAGAACCAGGAAACTCAGATCAGTACAGAAAGCAATTATCTTTTCATTGATTCAGTAGTCAAAGTAAAGAAGGAGCTAATAAACTAATTTCATAACTGTATAGAAGGGGCAATTTTACCTAAATTGAGACTAGTAGATGATCCAAGGGCACCACACTGGAAATTAATTTTTGTCTTCACTCCATCTTTTCTCATTTCCCAGGCTGACCTTACGACTAAATGCAGATGTCTTAGCTGAGGTCAGTATCTTGTGCAGAAGGAGATCCTAGCAGATCCCTGGACAACTTTGTTGTACAATGTTGGTCACTATTACTGCCTACTACAGTGTTTTCCTGTTCTTAGATGCTGATTTCTCACAGAATAGAACAAAAAAATAAAATCCCAAGCATACACATGAGAAAAATGTATGTTATCAACACAGTTAAGCATACAGCTAGTACTGAAAATAACCTCTTTCAGTGTGCTCTTCCACACAAATGAATAATGTGGAGTGATAGAAAAGTAACAGATATCTGAAGGAAAAACAGCATAATTTTTGTGGTATACTGATAAAAGCATTTTGTTATGTCAGCTTCTCAGGTTACACCTGGGACCAGCACTCTGGAGTTTAAACGGATGAGGATTCACCAACTCACATGAGAAGACTAATGCTAAGTGATCAGTCTGTTGAGATGACAGCAAAGCTGCAAGCAGCCATGAAGTGTGGTTCACAGTTTACAGCCTTCATCAGAACACACGCAGTAAATGGTGATTGTAATGCCCCTTGAGGTTTATCCGGGGACAGTTTTATGCACAGATACATATGCGGAAGGCCAAAGCCTCACTTCCTCCATCTTCTCTTACCACAACCATGTCTGTCAGGCCCTCCTGGAGCACTGGGAGAAATGCAATTTGTAGCTCCAACAGAGGATAATAGTAACAACCAATGGCCAGTTTTCATATCTCAATACCAATCTTCATAGCAAAAATCTCCGCCTTCAGATGGGAAAATAAACTAAGGCTCCCAGTCTCCAGATGTGGAGTGCTCTGTTGACTGTATTAGGCACTTAGGTCCTTTAGTACTTTATGATCCCTTCTTTTTTACTTACTCAAACAGAAGTAAGGTTCCTGTCTGCCACACCAGCCTGACCCACCATCCAGACCTTGCTGAAGAGTGCTCTGTTTACCCCATTTACCACTTCACATGCACTTGCCCTTCTTTCTGTTATGAAATGAGACTACAGCAAAATATGGTTTGGTCCATGGGACTGACAGGCAGTAAAACATGGAAAGTGAAGAGCCAAAATATCAATTATTTTCTTAGAAGTTAAATAACATGATTTACCTATCATTGTATTTCACTTCCTCTCCATTCTTAGCCCAGCTGATGGTGGGCTTTGGGTTTCCCACCGCTTCACAGTGAAGCAGCACACTCAGTGTGCCACTTGCTAGGACCACTGTCTGTCCTAGGTGGGTGACAACCTCTGAAGCAGAAAGTTGTTGTGCTGCAGAAATCTTTCGGAGGATGGCAGGCTTTTGAGGAGGCCTGTGCAAGCCATTTGCCAGGTCTACAGAGGTGGGAATAAATGTTTCAGCAGATGATGTCCTCAGGGAGCTGGTAAATCCAGAAACATGTCTCTGGAAAGGGTACTCCACTGAGGCTGAATCAACTTTTCGCCTTGGTGCTTTGAGGACAAATTCCTGGTGCTCCAAGTGGCTCTTGAAAACCTCGTGAGCCAGCTGCACAACAAGCTGCTCAGTGTAGATATCTCTAAGCTCCTCAGGCTGTTGCGACAAATTCCTTATGATACCATCCAAGCGTTTCTGCTCTGTGACCATAGTAAATGGCAGGCTATGCTCCTGGCTCTGGTCCTCCTCTGAGGATGCGTTTCTCTCCATGGACTCATGGGCTTCCCAGGACTCCAGATTTTCCCCTGGCCAGCCCCTGAGCTGTAGCAGCCTTGAGACAATATTGTCGTACCATCTGCTGGGGTTGGCAAGGTGTCCTCGCTTTTCAGCCTTGCTACCATTGAAGAAAATCCCATTGAGATGTTTATTCTCTGTTCGTGAGGCATCATTTAAGCCGGCCTTCCTCAGGCCCTCTTCCTCCCTAAGACCAGCTGGCTGCCCAGCAATGATCTTCTTGTTGCTTCCAATCAGTTTAATTATGAAATGCTCCCGGGCTGGCCCTGCTGTGCAGGTGTATGTCCCAGTGTCCGAAGGCTTCAAATGATGGATTTTCATGTACCCATAGGGCGCAATGGTGATGTGAGCTGAACTGGCAAGCCTCTTGTCATCTTTCTCCCAAGTGATCATTGATTTCCTGAACCTCCTGGTAGGACACCGGAGGATAACAGAAGTTTTGGGCAGCAAGTAGGCATATCCACCCACAACGAAGTGCAGTTTCTTCTGTTTCCTTGTCTGGATGTAAACTTGCTTTACAGCCATAATATGGGGGCTTTGCTTATGAGCTGGTCTGTTGTGCCCTGAAATATCATTATATTATTAGTATGTGATACCATTAAACAAAACAAGTAGTTTACATTGTTGTGGGCAGCATTTGACCCATTAGACAGTAATGGGAGAAACTGGCCACCAGTTGCTGGACATTAAATTCAAACAATCAAAATAAGAGGAATAACAAGACACACTTTAGGAATGCAAAAGTAGCCCACAGTATATGCAGAAACCAAATAGCCAGGGACAAAAGCTTTATGGGAGAGAGAAAACTTGAGTGGAAACATAGTTCTTGTTGTTAAAGTACTTAAACAAAGACTGTTACTTAAAAAATGCACTGAATAGAGAAGGGTTTACCATCCAAACCTTCAAAGACAACGTGATCTTGCAGGTCACAACAGTAAGGAAGAATGAAAGTCTTGCTACCTGAAGGAGTAATGTCAAACAGAACAAAACTCTCTGGGCTAGGCTTAAAAACATGGTAAATACTATTAAAGTGCACTAGTTCACTGCGTCCTTCTGGTTCCCAGATCTTTGTGTCACAGATCTTTATTACGAAGCACTAAATTAAGCTGCACAGGCATATTATTAGTAAATACCATGCAACATTTGGTCCAAGCCTTAGTTCTAAACGTCAGATCTTCTTTCCCCCCTACATACTCAACATTCAGCAGTTTCAGAGTCAAGCTGAAGCTAGGCTGACTTTTACATATCCAACTGGCTTACTGCCAACAAGGGAAGAGTATACAGGGGGACTTGTGATGGGCAACAACAAATGCATGAACTACCAGCATAAAATACATCTAACGTGTGTTGCATGGTTTGTTAGAAATCCCAGGTCATAGAGGATTTGGAGTGACATAATGAAATAATAAGTATCTAAATGATCATCAGCAAAATCCCTTACCAACCATTCTCCTTGCAGCTGTTCTAGCAGAGAGTGTATTTGCACCTGCCCTCAGGCTGCTGTGCTGTATCTCTGAGCCTCTACACTCCAGCTGTGAAATTCAGATGTAGACTTTGGTCAGAATTTTGAGCCAGTTCTTCCAGAAACTAGTAGTTCCCTTCAGCACATTGGCTCACATCCAGCTCCATTAGTAAAATGTGTTGTGTTCCTCCACTGGCTTGACTTGTTCACAAATAGAAAAACCCACTCCACAAGACTGAGTAACACTACCACAAAAGAAGGCTATGGAGCAGGAAATAGCATGGATTGCTTAGTGAAGGACTTCCAAGCCCCTTTTCCCCAGACAGACACTGCCAAACACCTTTTCCACTTACTTGCACAGGGGCCTAGTGCACAGGGCCTGATCAAGGATGAGAATGGCAAAGGGAGGCAGAGTGAGGAATTGATGATAACAAAGCCCCCTGTTTTCAGCATCTTTCTGCAAATAGCATTTCGACTCTGTGTGCCTTCTCCACAGCTCACTGAACACTAGGAACAGGATGAGAAACATTAGGAAAAAACAAAAAAGGTGCTCCTTATCATGCACTCCCTCCTCACCTCCCATATCCACATTGCATACACATATCACAGGATAGAACAGTTACAGTTTTCAAAATGTTGCAGTGGAATAAAACAGAGCAGCATCTGACTGAGCAGCTACAAACAGTGCAGGCACAGTAAGGAGATGAAATATCTGTTATTTTCTGTCCTGTAATGCTTAGATTCTTTCCATGCTCCTGTTAGCACTTCTTTTCTGTCGGATGGTGTCCCTTGTTTTAATGGTACTATGCTACAGTTCAAAGCCAGTCTTTGCCCTTTGTTTCTATGTGTCTGTGTCTGCTGGCTGGAAAAACTCCTGCTCATGTCCAAGAGCAGACCTCATTAAGTCACACATCACAGTTGCATTCTGGTCTGATAAAATCTGGCCTAAGCTTAATCTTTTAAGCTTTGTTGTTGCAAATCTATTTAGGAATAATAAAGAGATGAGTATTTTAGTCACCAATTAATTACCTCAGCCTTGTAGTTACTACACATGGCTTACACGGAAGAGTACAAACCCTCTAACACCAGACTATGCTGCTTGTTGCACAGGTGGACACTGTTTGATGGACTTCATCATAAATATTAAGTTTCATATTTATGCATACAGCATCATGGAAAATAAAATACCGGCAGTGTCTTTGCACTGGAACCCAAGCAGCAATCTGTAAAAAGAGCTGGAAAATGGGCAGAGCACTGTAATTACCAACTTTGCTGCCAGAATGCCTGTGTGTGTCCTCGCAGAAGACTTTACGAAAACATCCACTAATTAGAAAAAAATGCCCAGACAGATCACCATAAGAAGGGTGCAGGTGGGACAGCTCCGTAGGGTGTCTGGCATTTCTTTTACAGTTTCCACAAGGCAATTTCCACTACCTTCCATGAAAGAAGACTGGAAAATTGGTGGCAGAGACTGCAAGATGTGGAATGATTTTCATGCTTACTGGCATGAACCTTTGCCTTTGCTTTGACCTTATAAGGTCAAATTATATTTTTATAATGTCTCTTCTCCCTTCCCCTTCCACTTCCCCTCTCCTTCTGTCCCCTTCCATCCTCTTCTCTTCTCTTTTCTTTATCATAGGAAAGGGCTGGAGTGGCGCCAAATATTGACATCAGAACAGCTAGATTCTTGGAACAGAGTTAGCCTAGGGTAATAAAGATTACTCTTCATCAATGCCTTGGATGGAATAATAAGCATAGGCATGGACAGAGAGGGATTTATTGTTTTAAGCACGACTCGTGTTTACACCAGAGGGTCTTAATGGTTTGGCCAGATAACTAAAGCACATCTATGGAGGCGGTCACCAAAGAGGAACATGGAGCTAGTGATAACATCTCCAACCAGGGTGATAAGGACAGATTACAGGACAAAACTGGGCATAACATGCTTTGTGGGGTATGACAAGTTATTTGGCTCCTCTATCCCAATTTGCTTAGGAGCTTAATCTCCAAGATGTGTATGCATGCATATGAATAGCATACCTGTGTCCAGTCAGAGAGAAGCCACTCATTGGGACAATCCTCATTTTTGCAGGCTTGTTGTGTAATGGTCCTTGGCACGGAGCAGAAGGTTTCTGGCAGCTCTAACAAGCTTCCATCTGCCAGGCGCTGCTTACAGAGTGTATCTCGCTTCTGGACACCACCGCCACAGGTCTGTGAACACTGGGAGAAAAGAGAGACAGACATCTTATGTCACACCTGCACCACCCCACCTGCTGCAAAATTTACTTGTGAATTAGGGTAGAAATCAACACTTGGTCTTGGCCAAACAGAAAACATAAAACAAAATTTCAGAGACCTCAAGTAGGCTGCTTTTAAAAATGCCAAAAATGTTCTGCAAAATGTAAGCAGATTATTTTGCTAATATCTAGAAACATCGCTTCAGTATTTCTGAATGTTCTGTTTTAAGGTATTGGTACAAAAGACATGGAAACAGTGAGTCAGCATTGCAGTATAGAGGTGGAAAATTTGTCCTCGTCACCTGGAAAATGAGATACTTGCATGTGATGTGGAAAATCTAAATGCTAATATCTCTGTCTGAGCTCTGACAGTGACTACTAACAGTGTCAGAGAGAGTGGAAAAGTCTTGTCCAGCAGTAGATAAGTAAATTGAGATTATTAATATCCAGAGAACACACCTCCCCTCTGTCTTTAATGTAAATATCCCTCTCTGTATCCATTTTTCTACTCAAGCAGGGAAGGAAATTTTGAATACCCAAATTTAGTAGCTTTCCTGAATATTTTTTGTAAATTTAGTTGCTCAGCTCTTTTTTCTGAGGATCGTTTTCCTGAGGCTGGTAACAGGCTCCCAGTTCTGCTCAGTTCAGCCAGCCCAACTCCTTTTCTCCTTTCTTCTAGCAAAGGAAAGGGGGAGCTTGCATTACACTGACATGACCAGGAGTTGCTTATAGCTTGTGATGTGGCAATTATTCAAGAGAAGTAGACAATAATATGAAGAAGTATTAAAACATATACTTAAGCAGTTAAAAAGGAAGTGTTTTAGAAAATCTTGCAGTCCTGAAAGGCCCTTCTCTCTTAGACAAAGAGCTGCATGAAATTTAATGCTGAATATTTAGGATAAACATTTTCCTTGAAAGACAGAAAGGAAGTGCAGAAAGACATTTTTGTATTTGGTTTGCTTTTTAATGTGTAAAATTAGCTTTTGTCCTACTTATTTAGAATGTTACAAAGCTCAGAAGCTCCCAAAAAATTAAGCAAGAAAAACATTAATTTTCAACAGAAGAAAATGTTTATAATTTTCTTCTCATCTGACGACAATTCATTCCTGAGGAGGAAGAAAAATATGTTAAAAGCATTATTCCAACATTGCCTAAGGACTGTTATCATATACAAGATACAAAATGGTTTACACACTGTGAATACCCCAAAGAATGTTCCTACTCTCAATCAGTCAAATCTCAGAAAGTCTCTCTGACCTTCTAACTCTACCAGAGATTAAGGCAAAGCACATCTTTTCTTGCTGCTTGGACATCATTCACTTACACAGTGTTGTCCCTGCACAGGACAGCTCCAAGAATCACCCCATGTGCCTGAGAGCATTGTCCAAACACTTCGTGAACTCTGTCAGGCTGGTGCTGTGACCACTGCCCTGGGGAGCTTGTTCCAGTGCCCAACCACCCTCTGGGTGAAGAAATTTTTCTTAATCTCCAGCCTCAGCTGACACAGCTTCAGGCCATTCCTTCGGGTCCTGTCGCTGGTCACCACAGAGAAGAGATCAGTGTCTGCCCTTCCTCTTCCACTCACAAGGCAAATGTAGACTGCAATGAGGTTTCCCCTCAGTCTCCTCGAGACTGAACAGACCAAGTGCCTCAGCCACTCTGCATACACCTTCCTCTCAAGGTCCTTCACCATTTTTGCAGCCCTTCTTTGGACACTCTGTAACAGTTTAATGTTTTTCTCACATTGTGGCACCCAAAACTGCCCCCAGCACTCGAGGTGAGGCTGCCCCAGGGCAGAGCAGAGCAGGACAATCCCCTCCCTTGCCTGGCTGGTGATGCTGTGCCTGATGCACCCCAGGACATGGTTGGCCCTCCTGGCTGCCAGGGCACTGCTGACTCATGTTCAACTCTCCATCAACCAGGACCTGCAGGTCCCTTTCCATGGTCTCCCATGTGGTTTAATTTTACACTGCTCTCTACTCAAGTTGCACAACAATACAGGTTTTTTCTTGCTCTCAAATGAATTCTCTGCTATGACTCCACAGTAAGATAAAGCACCTACAAAATGAGTAAATATTTTTTTCTCAGAAGGTGTCTCAGTTGTTTTTTAATGTCTAACACTTGAAGATTTAGAAGAGACATTTTATGGTAGGGATTAAAAATAACTAGGAAAATATAAGAAAATATTACCAGTTTTCCCATGCTGGCTTTGTTTTCAAGTCATTGTTCTAGTTATCTTTGGAGAAAACATAGCACTCAAGAGCAAATAATGAATGTTGGACTGAGACTACAGCACTTATTCAGTAATAAAGTTGGATGAAGATTTACTGATGGATGTCTCTCATTTCAGGCATGCAGAATAGATATGTACAGGGCCTTGTAAAAATGAAAGCTTATATATACACTTTGCTCCAGAAAGTGAAAAAGATCCTAATGCATTTAGTAAAGACACAGAACTATTTAAAGTAAATAGTCTGGAATATGTAAAGATGTGTTTGAAAAATTGTTTGTAATGTTACAACACTGATAATTACTGTGTGTTTATCTGCCAGGAACACTGGGGCTTCGAATGGCATTTAATTCAGACAATCCTTCCTTACAAGCATAAAAGGCTTAGAAAAGAAAACACTGCTCATTACAGTTTAAGTCTTTTGGGGTTTTTTTTGTGTGTTTGCATTAAACCAGTGTGAGTGAGTGCTCTGAAATGCACCACAAACTCCACTGATGAGGCCAAAGAAATGTATTGAAACCAGGCTGTGTGGCAAACAGATTTTGCCCTTTCATGTTGGTGAAGCTTTAAAGGACCTTCCCTAGGGTGAGGAAGGCATGTTCCTGAAGGGCCCTTCATCCCCCTGTATGGGGGGAATCCTCTCAGGAGCCTGGGGAGAGGGGAGGTGTTGTGGGTCCTTTAATGCAAGGCAAGAAATACTTCTTCAGGTTTTCTTCTGCTGGAGGGATCCACAGCAGTTTTCCTGTATGACTGGAAGTCACCTCCAGAAGTTGTCTCAGCCACTCATATCCTTTCCAAATGTTTTTTTTTTTCTTTCCACATCTCAGAAGCCAACAGATGGAATAATCCCTAAGTGTAATGCACAAGCCTCATGGTGCAGGTTTTCAGATGGGGAACCTGCGTGACATTGAGCTGCAAAGTCTGGTTTTCCTACAGGGTGGAAATACCTGTAAAGATGATGGTGTTGCAAAGAAGGAACACAGATGTCCTTAAAAAATGAGAGAATGGAAATTGATTTTGATGGATGAGAGGTTTTTTTCTGACACAGTACTCATCTGAACAGAAGCAGAAGACAGTAGGTAGAGAAGCACATTTTTTGTGCTGTTTTCCTCTGGTGAAAGGTAAGCACTGGAAATATTCAGTGCCCAGCCTGAAAAGTCCTTGGAAGTAAGGCAGAAGAGCTATAACATGACTTTTGTTGAACTGTAGCAATGAATCACAGCACAGGTTCTCTCTCAGCCCAGAGAAGACACCAGCTACCACAAGTGTGAACTGCGCACTTTGTTTCAATTTCTGATTAACATAGTTGTTAAAGCTTTTAAACTTAATCAAGCTTCCTCCTCACTAAGATCTACGAAGCCTTTCAAAGAGGTTGCATTTGAGAGCCCTTGAACAGTCAGAAAAATTACTTTAGACACGTGGAAGTACACATGTTTACACTGTTGAGGAAGATGTTCCAATCTTGAAAAAATCTGTTTGGAGACAGCTCTAGCAGAAACAATTTGGTACTGTTCTAGTGTGGCCTACAGCTAATGGTCACTGTTCGCAGAAAATAAATTTTTCCTCATACTGTAACAGATATCTCTTCTGATTGTTTACATAAACTTACAGAAAATTGCTTTCTGTAAGGACTGTGGCCAATTATAGGACTTAAACAAGCATAGGTGCTCCTTCTAGCATATCCTAGTTTTGAAATGCTTGATTTATGTTATTACATTATGAACTAGTAGAATACTATTTCCTATTTGCAAATATAACATTTATTATGACTATAGTCTAGAAATTTTCAAAAGTGCAGCTAAGTGTATACGTGTGTGTGAATATCAGCAGACAAAATATGAAATATCACTGAATTGTTTTAAACAGAGGACTAAAGCTGTAGGCTCTTTACCTAGCTTTGACAGACCATCAGACTGGCATAAATTTTTTTTACTGGGTTGGTTGCCCAAACCCAAAGCTCTCCCAGCTTCACGGACTTACCGACTTCATTAGGTGCGTACATTAATGTCTCCCTGGCTCTTAAATAAAGACCAGACTTTATATACAGACACTGAATAGGCATATGTAAGCACTATACAAAATGCTCATAGTTTTCACATAGGATAGAATGAAGACTTGCACACATCCAAAATGAAGATTTAAACAGGCGTTTTGCTTACACCTACACCACACAGAAATTTTTCCTTTAGTCTTGACAGCAGTGCAGGATTCTTTCTTCCTATGTAGTATAACAACCATTTAAAGAAGCATCTTTAAGTCTTTTGAATTACACAAGTATTTTAATTTTCAACCAGAAGTCAGCAAATTAACTCATTTCAGGGTGCCTTCTAAAGATGGAAAGCCTTGTACAGACCCATTGTGTAGACAGCAATTTTTATATTTAGTGTAATACGGCACCCATATCCCAAAGGGAAGTGTTTAACACATTTCTTAATCTGAAGCATGAATGTTTCTTGTACTAAACTAAATTATTATTTGAGAATATATGAAACACTCAAAATGCTTTAAAGACTCTTTTATCCTTAATCCTTTTCGTTTAGTTTCCTAGAAACCTTGACATAGCTAACTCAAGTCTACTCATTGCAGCTGACCAACATATTCCAGCTATTTTTGTTTGAAATCTATAGCCAGCTGTTAAGATTTTCCACTAACTTTGCATTAGAAATAGCTATAGTCATTATTTACCGCTGGAAACATTGATGCATTTTTTTAAGAGCAAAAAATGCACACTTTGCAGTTTTTTAATGGCTTGTCAGAATGATTAATGATTCCTCTTGATGGACTAAAGTAAAATCACAGAATCATAGAATGGTTTGCGTTGGAAGGAATCTTAAAGTTCTTCTAGTTCCATCCCACCCTATCCCCCCTCCAACCCCCACTGGGCAGGGACAGCTTCCATTAGACCAGGCTGCTCAAAGCTACATCCAACCGGGCCTTGAACACTTCCAGGAATGGGGCATCCACATCTCCCCTGCGCAACTTGTTTCAGTGCCTCACTACCCTCACACAAAAAAATGTCTTCCTAATATCTAAACTAAATCAACCTTCTTTCAGTTTAAATCCATTACTCCTTGTCCTATTGCTACATGCCCTTGTCAAAAGTCCCTCTTCACCTTTCTTGTGGGCACGCTTCATGAATTGTAAGGCTGCTCTAAGGTCTCCCTCGAGCCCTCTCTGCTGCAGCTCTCCAGCCTGTCTTCATAGGAGAGGTGCTCCAGCTCTCTGACCACTGACATGTGCACAATGACTACTTTTAGCAGTCATAAAATGAGATTACACATGAATTCTTACCTCTTGCCATTCTGTAGGATACCAGGAGGGTGGGCAGTCAAAGCGATTACACGCTTGCACGAGGGATGGCTTGGGTTTAGAGCACAACTCATCTGCCAAAATCACAGTCTCATTGGTCTCTCTTGACAGTAGATGAGAACAGAAGATATCTCGTGTCTGTAAACCAACCCCACAGGTAAGACTGCAAGAGCTCCATTTCCCAATCTCCCATCTGTGAAGGGGTCAGGAGAGAAAATCTTAAGCACAGAATAAATTCACCTTAATTTTTCTCTTATTATAATGACAGATGGAATGAAGAAACAGTAAATGAAAGGGAATTTTCCTTCTCTGATCAATGTCACTCTTGTAGCTGGTGGATGAGGCTAAGATGAATATTTGCAGTTCTGCATTTTCATCTCTTGTCAGAAGTTCTTGGACTACAAGTCTCTGGGATACCCACAGTATCACAGGAAATGTTTTGTGTCCTACAGTAGGAGTTTTTTTGTCTGTAGGAGCATGGAAAATGTATTTCAAGACAGAGCGGATTTAACTAGCTGGTTTTCTCCCCCTGTCTTAAACAAAAAATAAAGGAAGATATTAACAAAAGTTTAATCAAAGGAATATAGAAGTGAAATGCTGAGTACAAATTTTTTTCAGAAGATCCAGCTTTGGTATTCCTGACTGACTTTTCTGTGCTGTTGCGATAGGAGGTACTAAGGCCTTGAGAGGTGCAATGGGAGAGCAGGGGATCATCTTCAACTCCTGGATGAACACCTGTCACTGAACTAGATCTTCACTGAACTAGCTATGTAAATCCTCCATCAACAGGATTGTCAATAACTGTTCAGTGTTCATCATCTTAAAACCAGATTTCTGCTATTTGAGCTGTATTGAACACAACCCCTAATTCTGTTAGCTAAACACAGAAAATTGTTTAAAATACTAGGCCTTCCACTCACGTCTCAACTAGAAAGCACTTCAGAGATATACAGAAATGTATACACAAGAAATCAGTCCTACATTCAGAAGTAAAACATAAGAAAATAGCCTGCCCAACAAATTCATGCAGAACTCTACACTGACCTGGATATACTCCCACATGCAAAATGAAAGCATGAAAGCCAGATAGCACTATGATTTCTAAATCTGAAGAGTAGCTTCCTTTCCAGCATGACATTATTGAAACTGATTGCTGAGGAAGTAAATTAAAAATTCAGGAAAAGGAAGGCTCAGAGGACCTGTCTTTGAAGAAAGCAAATCCAGGCAGAAACTTAAAGAGAGTGATTATGAAGGAGGTTACCCTCAGGCTCCAAACAGGATGGGGGCAGATAATGAAGGAAAGTTATGAAACATGTCAGCCGAATCAAGCAGATTTTGTGGAAGAAGCAGAGAAAAACCACTCTGATGCTCTGAGATCTGCAGGCAATGGAAATAGCTCAGTGCACATAAAACACATCATGTTAGCAAGCAGATTACGCAAATAACCATTAAAGATTGCGCTACCCTACAATCACTGAACAATTCTAACATCTTTTTATTTTTTAAAGTTATTTTTTGAGCATGTTTCCTCCCTTTCAAGTAACACCTTTAAAAAACATAAACAGCTAGTATGTAAGAATTTTTTTTCCTACCTACATGATATCCTGATGGACCAAAGGCACATTGCTCTCCTAATGTGCTCCATCTGCTGGTGACATTCTCTGATTTTATAAAAGTCCTTAGCCTCACTGTAAGCACTAACAACACTGTAGTTTGCTTTTAGACAATATTATTGTATCTGTTAGTAGCAATAACATCAATCTGTTTAACCCCTTCTAATAATAAATGCATCTTGCACACTGAGTTAGGAGCTCCCATGGTCATTTTCCAGACCATAATACACTGAAAGACACTAATCTGGATACATGTACTGGGAGCTATTTATCAGTGGAATAGGGGTGACATATGGCAACCAGTTAAGCTGAGCTGGAGTATGTTCTCCATATGAATGATCCAGGGGGAGAGATCTTCCCAGGTTTTCTCATGAAACTGTTAGCCAGCATTAATGTGGATATCATCTACCCTTCAGTTTTGGCACAATCTAAAATAAGATATTTGAGTAGGTGGTGAAAAGAAGGCATTTTCTTATTTCAGAATCTATTTTGATACATGGTTAGTTGCCAGAGTTTCTTTTTTTCAAGTGCTGGCAGTAGCTGTTGCCTCCAGCAACATTTTGTTTGCTACTGGTATAAGTGCAAAATGTTTCTGCTGGCAGTTCACATCACAGTGGCTAGCAAGCCACATAAACCCTTTGGCCATCTTGGCCTCTTCAGAAGAGGGCGTCTGCTTCTTCTTCCAGAAAGAAATGCTGTGTTTCTATAAAGAGAAAGGATTTGTTTTTCCAGTGTTTGAAATTTCTGAATGTTGCAAGTTGCGTCTGTTGCCCTACCCATAACTAACATCGGTTTGTTCACAATTCATTCCAGCTGCATTTAAGAGGAGATTCCTTAGAGGACCTCACAAACTGTGAGGTCAAGTACCTCTTACCCTTGTAGTTTCGTAGTCCCAGGTGACTTTTATGGGCTTTCATAGATGGAAAGTAAAGAACGCAGAATAGAGCAGACGTGCAAAGTGGAGTAGGTATGTGCAAATAACTGAACCCATAAATGATACACATGAATTTCAAAGTCCTAAGAAGCACAGACAAAACCAGTGATAATCTTACAGAACTACAGGGCTGTAGAATTATTTTGTAAAAGCTACAGGTGTTTGCAACATTTTGAACTAATATTATCCTACTAAATTTACCAATTAGTTTCTAGAATACTTGTACTGTTGAACATAATAATCTTAAAAAAAAAAAATACTGATTTTTTGTAGTAATGCTGTTTTTCCCTCACTGTAGAGCATTATGTGATGCTAACTGAAGTATGTCCTGTCTAATTTCATGTGGTACTTAGCTGTGCATTCCTCTATTTTTTCTTCTGGGTGATTTGGCCATACTGACTCTCCCAATGCACACAGCATACAAAAGAGAATGTCCTACATGCATCTGTCAATATCAGAATTAAATTCAAGTAGGCAAGAATCGTACACTTTAAAGGGTGAATACAGGAGTTACAGAATCAAGCTAAAGGAACCTTGCACAAGTGGAATGGCTGCCTTTGTAAACTGACTGTGGCTGCTGTTAAGGTATAGACTTTAGGAAAAATCGGCATACTTGCTGGTTTATAGAACAGCTGAAAGTCATCTGTTTGGTTACTTCCCATGTTACTTTCCAGAGCCTGGCGAAGGGATTGCATCATTTCGGTCCAAAACATACATTTTATCCCTTCTCCTTTCTCCTTCACTACTGCCCAAAGCTGTACTAACATGCAGTAACAGAGAAACAATGTATTTTTAGCCTTATTATACAGTAGGACTTTGGTGCATCTATGCTCCTAAACCCCTGGCTTGTCCTAGCTCTAGGTCTATCAGTTCACCAGCTGTCCATCTCCATCCCCTAAATATCTGAGTAGTGGTTATGTATGTAAGCACAAACTAGACTTTAAGAATATTTCAACTACTGTACTTAATATAAAACAGATTTCAAAATGTTTTCATCCTCTGCAGGATATATATACATAACTCTGCTGATATACATAAAATATATGGAATATTTGAACTGATTGAACAAAAACTATATTAATTCAAAACCACTGAGACATTTAGAGATGGCTCGCAAAGAGGAACGTAAGAGTAAAGAGGCAATTCATAGCGCTGGATGTGTTGCAATGAGTATGTGTCTATCAGTGATATATGCATTAAAATATATATATATATGAACATTTTTCAAATGAACACGGAAGAAAACAAGTAGGAGCAGAGCAATAGGGAGCAGAGGATGGTCCAAAAATACAATTTCTTTCAAGTATCATCAAAATTTCAAAACCAAAACTGATCACAGAAACTTTCAGCTTTCCAAATGAATGATTTCCTTCTTCCATAAAGATGTCTTAGTAGTTTTTTAGAGTTGGTCAACTGTATGGACACATAATGCACATGAAGATAGGAAGACCCAGTAGTTTCTGAAGTAGTTTCAGAATTACCAGATCTGACTGCTGAAGGCAATGTTTTTCTTTAGATTTTCTTACACACAATGCTAAGGATGTAGTCTGAAAACTACAGACAAAATTTCATGAAAAACTCAGTGAACTGAAACACTGAATTTCTTGCATTTCCAGGAACTAGAAACTAACAAAGTGAATTAGCAACAGACAGATTTTAAGAACAGAAAAACACCAGTTAGGAAATTTATTAGCCAGTTCATATTATGAATTAGACTAACAATTTGTAATCTACAATTACTTTTATGAATTACAATTACTTCTATGAAATCGCATTCTCTTATTGCTAAAAGACCAATACTAAATTGCAATTTTCAGGAACATTCTCAGTAAATAAATTAGGCTTATCTAAGCAATGCTTATGCATATATTTAATTCCACATAAACAAGCAGTTTCCACAATTAATCATGGTCAGTGGGTTTTAAAATGTAAATACTCACAGCTCCACTGTGAATATAAAAAAGAAAACAACTTTGAAGCTCCAAAGGCCAAAAAAGGCTTAATAATCTAAAAAACCCGGTTACTGCCACAGGACAATTACTCCATACTATTAATGTAAATCTAAAAATGTTAAGAGATTGTCTCAAAAACCAATTTAACTATGCTATTTGTAATAGGGAAATTATCTTGAGACAGTTAACAAAAATCTTTCCTGAGGTCTTTGAATTAAATTTGGGCATTTGTTATCAGCTTCCGGCTGTTTAAAAAAGTTCCAACACATGACATGAACATGTAAATCTGTAAAGTTCTATACATCTAATTTTTAATTAGAGATGAACTTTCCTTCTTCCTTTCAATAGAAAAAAAAAGGCATCAATATCATATTGTGCCCCAGCATTCAGATTAAGAACTAGAGTATCAAGAGAGCAAGATCTTGTTCCTGGCTCTTCGATGAACTCCAGACGTGAATGAGATCAGAACTGCTGAAACGTGGGCTAGAGTGTAAGTATGGGTCCAAAGGGAAGACTCAAGTACTGAGCTGGATAATACTGTTCCCCCACCTGTGTCTCAACTTCACATGTACAAAATCACAACAATACTTTTGTGTGGTGGTGTTTTTTAGTTTCGGTTTGGGTTGGTTGGTTGGTTTGTCTGTTTGTGTTTGTTTGTTTTTTGGTTTTCTTTTTGCCTTGTTTTGTTTTTTGTTTGTTTGGTTGGTTGTTTTTGTTTTTGTTTTTCCTGAGCTTGGTCCATGCTGTCTGCTTAGGTTGTAATCTTACAGCAGGGATGTTATCTTATTCTGTCTTTATCAGCTAATCAGCTAGCACAATGGGAGTCTCAGCTTGACAGAAGCCTCAAGGCATTGTTGTGTCATGAATAACAACAGGTACAAAAATGCACTGTTACCTCAGTTTTGAAATATCCCTCTCATTGCCACAAGAACCAGAGCTCAGACAATACTTCTGCTAGCTAGAGAGACCAGAAAGTGACACTGGCTAGTAAGCAGCTACTCATGGCAAGACAAGCTGCTAGAATTAGTTGTTGCCCCAGTAGGGCTACGAGCCTTCAGAACAAAACACTCTCGCAACTCCCATAATCAGTCTGGAAAAAGTAAATGATGTAGGCAGAACCTGTAGTCTTGAGCCAAAGCACTATGTAGATGCCAGCTCTGGATTACTTCCCATATGCACAGGGAACCTGTGTATACCATATGTGAATGATAAAATCCGAATCATTCTAAGGTGTTTGTTAGCTGTTATAAGAAAATTATCTAGAGATGTAGTTTAATCCTGACAGAGTCCCTTCCAGCACTGTCAAGACAATTGAACATTGCACAGGAAAAGTAAACAATTTTCTAGACAAAGACCTCCCAAAGACCTCCCTTAACTAGTTCTTAAAAAAAGAAATTACTGTCATTTTTATGTGGTTAAACCATATGAAAGTGATACAAAAGAAATCTTATTTCTAAAATAAATATTCATCAGTGTGGAGAAAGGTTTGCCTGAAAGCATCTGACTTAACAGCTGACACCTGCCTGCATAAAGACATTCCTCAGTGCACAAGGGCTGTGAGGCAGCTGTGTATATGTGCATACAACAGACTGAGTAAATCACATATTATGTCAATACCGGCTTCCTCTTGTCCTCTGTCAACCAATGCATCCTCCATTTGGCCGTGAAGACTGAGAAGTCTGCTCACAGCCCATGTATCTCCTCTCTTCCTTTTCCCTTATGAACCTGGAGCAGTGTTTGTGGTAAAGTTTCCTGTTTCATAGGTGTGAAAGGCTTTCTTGAGGCTCATTTAACAGATATATCTTTGGCTACGTAAACATGCTCAGTATCACATCTGAAGTACCATGTCAGAATGTGATCTAAAGCTCTGAACAGCAGGAAAAGATACTGTCCATTCGGTTTGGGTAGCATACTTTCTTGCAGTGAAGCTACAGGATTAAGATAAGAACTCCCCAGTCAGTTCTTGACTTTATAATCAAAGAAGTCTCAAACAAAGAGGCACAAAAGCCAAGAATTTAACTGCAAGTAGTTTTTCATCCAGATGTTAAATCACTCACAGTAAAATTCAACTGCTCCTTCAAAAAAAAGTATGAGAGCAAAGACCTCAACTCTGGTGTTTAAACACAGATCTGAGTTCTCTAGGAAGTGATCTCCCTACTTCTATGGTTCAATTTGTAGTAGAGTGAACATTACAGATACACATACAATATGCACACACCTCAGAATAGAAGTGAGATTTAACTAAGCTCTGAAAAAGTTAATACTCATTAAAAAATAAAAAATGAAATTATGACGTACTTTTAAATCACCACCAGCAAAGCCAAAAAACAATTCATACTTAGAGTTGTTCAGTGCCAGCCTGACAAAATCCATTGTACAGTATCACCACTGTGACAAGGGAGCTGAACAGGCAGGAAAGGTTTTAGGGGGCTGTTGTGCACAAGGGAGAATGAGATGCTTTCTTCAAAAAGTATCTTCCTTACATGTGAAGGAAGTCCATTAAAGATGTGCAGACACACGTAAGCAGATCAAAAGCTCAGTGGAAGTTCTCTGTCAGGCGACAGAAGTGGCCTGCATTCTGTAAACTTACTGGTATCAGTTAACATTGCAGCTCATTATAGCTGAATGTGGCAGGGAGCCAGTATTTATATAACAGAGCCAAATAGAGGAACACAGAGAAGGTACTCAAAAGTCTGAGAAGTACAGAGGGTAAATGGAATATGCAGCAACTCTACAATTGACAGTTCTGATTGCTAGAGTAACCTTGTGACGGGCTCCAAGCAGTATTTATAACATTCTGCACTTTGAAAGAGTCTTGCTGTCCCTTGAGTTGGAGGCAGAGAACATCAACTGTTCAGGCAGGAGAGAAAAGAGAGTTTGTGCTCCTTGGCCAACATTTTGAGCAGTGGGAGGTAGTCCAGTGGGACTTTCAGGGGACTTCTCCAGATATAGATAGCATGAACCACACATGCACATGAAAAGGTAGCTTCAGGCAAGTGAACTGGTTTGGCAGAGAATTTGTTTGAGGGATTAGCAGACATACTGGCTACTGAAAAGTGCCTCACAAGATTTTTATTCTGGATTACAGCTGCAGCATTGAGACAATTGATAGCAATGGCTGTCTTTAATAATCACACAGACCAGATTAGGTTTGAAAAGATGAATGAATACCAGTTTAGATTTGGGCTTGTGCTTAAAGCAGAAACTTCTTACAAGGATGTTGTTCAATACATTATGTGAGATACAATGAAAATAGATCCATGGCAGGCCTTTCAAGAATGAAACAGTTAACTTAAGGAAAAGGGTAAAAATCAGTGTAAAGATGGAAAATTGGTTAAGAAGTAATATAGGGAGGTTTGAGGAATAGAACACAAATTGTACAAGTTGTACTTGTCATGGGAGATGGCAGAAGCTGAATGAGGAGTCCATGGAGCAAACACATACCATGGGAACCACAGCAGGGTGAGTTCGTGCTAATGTATCTTGCCCTAAACCTACACTGAAGCAATGCAGAAACACAAGAACCACTAATTTATGAAATAAATTTTGCACGTCAGTCTACATGGTTCTTTTGCAAAAAAGCAAAGGAACAATGTCCTGGTTTCTGCTCAGGTAGAGTTAATTTCTTCTCTATATCTGTTTGGATTCAGTGTGAGAATAATGTTGATAACACACTGATATTTTGTTTGCTGCTAAGTAATGTTTATATTAAGTTAAAGACTTTTTTCATGTCTCATGCTCTGCCAGTGAGAAGGATCAGAGAAAAAACTGTGAAGGAGCATAGGCAGGACAGGTGACTCGAAGTGGCCAAATGGATATTCGACACCATAGAATGTCATGCCTGGTATATAAACTGGAGAAGTTACCTGGAAAGGGGGCTGACTGGGGTGTAGAGATGGGTCTGGCATTGGTCAGAAGGTGAGCAATAGTATTGTGCATCTCTGTTCTTCCTTGTTTATTTTTCTTACCCTCTTATTATCATTCTCATTATCATCATTATCATTATTATTATCTACTATAATTATTGTATGTTATTTATGTTTCAATTATTAAACCCTTCTTCTCCCAACATACAAGTTTTAGTTCTGATTCTCCTTCACATTCCACTGAGGTGTTAGGGGGTGAGTGAAAAGCTTTGTGATGCTTAGCTGCCACCTGGGCTTAAATCACAACAGACAGTTTAACACCCTGCTGCCTATGAGAGAGCTGCTTTATGTTGAAGACTCCCTAGGTCTTTTCACACTGGTGCTTTCCATGCAGGACTATGTCATAAGCCAACACCTTTTCTTTAGACCTACCTTCATGCCATATGGAAAATATTAAAAACCACAGCTTTTCCTGAAGGAGATATCAACAAGCTTACAGACACCAGAAGACAAAGAAAGAAAAAGCTCAGTGGGTGAGAAAGATGTGCAATCGATTTACATAATCTGAAATTCCTTCTAAAACTAAGCTTTTTAAAAATTAGATAGTTGAAAATGGATGTAGATGGCACAGAAATAATATACAAAAAGCCTGACTTCACAAATTCTAAGATCAATATTCATGAACAATGTGATTTTGTCCCACACAGTAACAACACTTTCCCTAAATCTAAAGAAGCCTTTGCTGAAATGATAAGGGCAGGAAAGAAGTAAAGAAGATGTCACTGGATTGAATGGACAAAGCAAGCATATTCATGAATGAAAGAGTGTTCAGATAACAGTGAGTGGGTTTCAGTAATTCTCTAGCAAAATTCCAAGTTTTATGAGCAGTACTGCCACAAAAACAGCAGATAACATGAGCTTCTTGCTGACCTGGCTGGCAGCATTAGAGGGATAATATTTTCAACAGGATGAACTGCTCCTGAACTATTTCACCAGGGCAGAAAATACAAACAGACTGTCTCTCAAAATCAGGCATACACAGTGTTTCTCTAGTTTTTTTAGCAGGGAAAAGGCAGAACATAGAACTTAAGAATATATGGTATTGTGATTGAACTCAGGAAACTCCTAATGTCTGCTTACGTTCCCTTTTGTTCTGCTTTGAGGTCCCTTCAATGCCCATCTTGCAACATACTGTTAAAAAAGGCAGTACAAGAATTTTGTTCCAAGGGTGCATTCAGATCCAGTATTTTACATTGAATATTATATTTATATTTTATATTTATATTGAGGGACCTGGAAAAGATAAAAATGTGGGTCCATGGGAATCTCATGCAGTTTAACAAGACCAAGTGCAAGATGCTGCACCTGGGTCAGGGCAACCCCTGGTGTCAACACAGGCTGGGGGCCGAACAGATCAGAGCAGCCCTGCACAGAAGAACTTGGGGGTGCTGGTGGACGTGACCCAGCCATGTGCACTCACAATCCAGAAAGCCAAACGTGTCCTAGGCTGTATCCAAAGCAGTGTGGGCAGCAGGGCCAGGGAGGGGATTCTGCCCCTCTGCTCTGCTCTGGTGAGACCCCACCTGCAGTGCTGCATCCAGCTCTGGGGTCCCCAGCACAGGGGACTGTCGGAGAGAGTCCAGAAGAGGCCAACAAGTTGAATTAAGCACTTCTCCTGTGAGGAAAGGCTGAGAGAATCGTGATTGTTCAGCCTGGAGAAGAGAAGGCTTTGGGATGGCCTAATTGCAGCCTTCCAAGTGACTGAAGGAAGCCTACAAGAAAGATGGAGAGAGACTCTTTACAAGAGCATGGAGTGACAGGACAAGGGGAAATGGCTTCAAACTGAGAGTAGATTTAGATTAGATATTAGGAAGAAATTCTTTACTGTGGGGGTGGTGAGACACTAGCACAGGTTTCTCAGAGAAGCTGTGGATGCCCCATCCCTGGACATGTTCAAGACCAGGTTGGACGGGACCCTGAGCAACCTGGTTTAGTGGAAGGTGTCCCTGCCCATGGCAGGCGTGTTGGAAATAGATGATCTTTAAGGTCCTTCCCAAGCCATTTGATGATTCTATTCCTTTCTGCTCTATATTTTGAGATCCTGAAACTGTGACCAATAATATATTTAGTAGCTCACTCACTCTTCTCTATTAAAAGATGTTTTTTTTCACATTGACATTTAGAGACCCAAACATGCAGGTGCTCGTCACACAGAGAGGTGAGGCTCTAAACTCACGTTATACCCAAAAAACCCCAAAACAACTATGTTAAAGTAGTCAGATTCATGGAAATATCAAGTGATTCTGACTCAATGGAAGGAAAAATTATATTCAAAACGATGGTATCATAACAGCTATGATGTACACAGGCAAACTTAAAGGGATTAAAACACTTCATATCTCCATCCTAACTGCTACATCAACATAGGTTTGTGTGCAGAATCCACATGTTACAGAATGGCAACTTAATGCACTTCTCCAAATTTTCCTCAGTGAGAAACTGGCTTCTTGGGTCTTGGAGAAAATAGTGACTTTAGATAATACAGTTTGCTTCCCCATGGGAAGGGAAATGAACTTGTCTGATGTACCCAAAAATCTTTGTTCAGACCAGAACAATGTAAGCATTATAATTACACAAACAAACTTCCATCCAAGATAGTTACAATAACACAAATCTCTGGATCCATTGGGTAGTAATTAGATAACACAGACCTCTGTGTGAGTGCTTCAAGTGTCTCCCAAGGCTGTGAATGACTCAGACCTACTAACAGCTGGTTAGAGTATACAATACATCACCTTAGTCACAAATTTAATGGGTAGTTGCACACCGAAGATTGAAATTTTCATGGACACAAATAGGTCTTGCTGTGCTTCTGGAGATGTGACACACCTACTTGGCAGACAGAGAATTCTTTGTTTAATTAGTCTGACTTCTTTAATAGGTACTTAATCCACTCCAAACTGAATGGAAGTGAGGGCACCTTCTCCATTTATTTAATGCGTGAATCTTTCTGATGAGTAACTATGTTACAGAACCGTACAGTACATTTTCAGGAATTGGGGCCATATTTAAATTTTTTTACATATCTTATCTTTTCATCCATAAAGGTATATGGGTTCGAAAGTATTGGATATTCCTCAGACTACTCTTACAAGTTACTTCAGCAATGCTGTAAGTGGAAGATATAATGCTGCTGCTCATTTCATCCCTTTTTAAAGGAAGTGAAGATGCATAATAAAATCAACCATTTAAAGGACCCTGTAACTTGTTTCGTATGTTAATGCTGAAGTGAAAAAGTTAATGCTGGTCA
Organism: Aleadryas rufinucha; assembly: GCA_013397815.1. NCBI lineage: Eukaryota > Metazoa > Chordata > Aves > Passeriformes > Aleadryas > Aleadryas rufinucha. The sequence continues at coordinate 145,467 of VZTH01000013.1, forward strand.
TTATGCTACAAAACCTTTGACTTAACCTCATATTTGGCACAAAAGGAAAGACATGCTTTTTTGCTGCTGTTGGGAAAGCTTTTTTGGGGGAATGAAATCCTACTGTTGAGGCAGTAAATTAATACTCAAGAAGACTGAGAATAAATTTAGAGAAAAAAATGAGGAGTAGAAGATAACATATGAAACACTGGAGCGAGATGGTATTTGTTCAAAATACTGAAAAATATCAAGTGGCAGAAAATCCTCAATTCTGGCATAAGTGAAGAGAAGGGTGGGGAAAAAGAAGTAGACTGCATTAAGGTGACTAAACCCAGAAAACTGACTGTGCCAGGAGAAAAAGAGGAGTAATTGTACTCTGCAGAGGAACTCAATAAGTCCCTAGCATGAGTTAAAACTAATACTCATCACAAACCAACCTATAACAAAACTGTACTAGGGCATGGCAAGATTGTTTCAACACAAGTGTGTACTAACTTGGAGAAATTTGTGAACTGGAGATCTGTGTAGAGGAAAATAATCTATCTAGGTATACAGTATTCTGAACAAGAACTGTGATTTATCCCTCAAAGTAAGAAGGATATATGGTATAAGTTACAAAAAAGAAAAAAAATCGCAATTCCACTCTAATATTTTATGAAGGTAGTAGTTGATGGGAATACAAACTGAAATGAAGGAAAATGTCTATTAATGTAATCCTATCTAATGAAGGAACCATCATATTATTTTAAAAAGCAACATGGCTGGGGAAGACCTCTGAAATTTTAAACTAGAAGAGCTGGAGGCAGGGTGTGATGGAGGCTCCAGAGCTGCTCCTCTGACCCTCCAAACTTGCAAGTTGCTTTGCTTCACATTTCGATGTGACACACATGGCTGGAAATGGTCTCCATGGGGACTTCACTATAACTGTAGTTGAGTAAGGGACACTGAGGAGCATGCTGTTACTGCCCCACCACAGGCAACACAACCAGAGAGAAAGGGGAAGGGTGGGCTGTAGACACATCTTGGACAGTCTCTTGAGAGCTGGAAAGGGTGCAAAGCAGGAGATTATATTATAGAAAAGTGGAGGGAAGAGGAATGTTTTTAGGTCACAGATTAATATGTTTTAAGGCCAGGGAGGTATTACAGTATTGGGGGTAGGCATGCAGGTAATGCACATAGGAGTATAACAGGGCCGCCTAGGGAGGGCAGCTTGTTTAGATGTCCCTGAACAGTCCTGTCTTCAGCATAGTAAACTTACGCAATAAATGACCTCACAATTCCCTCACCAAGTCCATGACTTCTGTCTAAGATGTTTCTCAAACTAAAGGCTTCAAATAAGGGTGAATCTGCCCTACGTGACAGCATATTCCTTCTAATGTCTGATTCTCCAACCTCTTCCACCACTAGTTCAAGCTGTGGTCTGTGATCCCAGAAAGCTCTGTGGGCTACCTTTTAAGAGGCTCTGAAAGACATTCTCAATGCACTTCAGCTAAAAATAGACTTAAATGCATTCCATTTAAAAAATGTCAGTTGTTTGTGAGATTTTGAAAACCTGTCTGTGTCACAAAGAGACAGTAACACCATCTCCGCCTCATTAATGCTAATTCTAACTCACAACTCTGAAAAAAACCCCCAAACTGCAACATAACAAGAACAGGTATCCCCTGCCAGTAATGCTATAGTGCGGTATCTGTAGACATAATGACCTGCAGATCTTTTAACCTTTTTCATGAATTAGATAGAGATGCTCTAATATTTCACCCCACCAATGCAAAACACATCTGCATTAACACTCTTCCACACAGAGGTCACCTTTAATGGATTAGAGAAGGTTCTGGCCCTTTCACACATATTGAATTAATTTCAGACTCTTGATGGGAGCATGTCTTACACTGACATAGTCTTAGGTCATAGATAGGTCTTAAGTCTGACCTATCACCAAACTAACGCATTGAAAAACATGCTGATTTTTTTATCCTTTGTAGTTTGACTTTAGCTGGGAAACAGAGCAAAACAGATGACAATACTACATTCACCAAATAAACATTAAAATAATAACAGGTGATTCATCACACAAACACAAATCAAACCAACACAGAAAAAAAGAAAAAGAAAGAGAAAAAAACCCAAAACCAACTATGCAATGAGGTAGAGCCCAGACTAACTCAGGCAATGTTTACCTTTTTGGTCAGGTATCAGAACCACTCAGATGGTTTCCTATCTTTTCTTGCAAACCACAGAGGCTTTAAGTGGTAAAGAAAGAGTGCTGGGGTGACATTGTGTGCTATTCCTAGAACCATCTGCTTTTTCTTCCCTTTTTTTTCCCCTTCATTTTGTGGAATTCAGTTGTTTATTGTTGTACAGAAATAAAAGTTCAGTTTTGAAAATATTCATGAACAAAGCTGTAGAAATTGCCTGTAATTTCCTCTGTTTTCAGCCATCTGGTTTTCATTGCTCTGCTTCTCTCTTCACTACTCCATACATATTTACCAAATCTTTTCAACGCGCATTGACCGAATTATTGAGCAGTTATAATTAATGACACAGTTATAGCATTCTCTTTCAGGCCTTTGGTAGAGCTTGTTGGCTCACCATGAGGTGCTCATGCTGTTGCTCTTATAGACAAGAGCAATTATATCTGATTAGATGATGACTGCCTCTGTAATTCAGGCTGTGGAGGCTGAGGAAAAGACATTTTGGATGTGAGTCATTTTGTTGCTGAAAACAGCAGAGCCAACATTGACACAGGGTTCTTCTAATTGTTTTTTTGGTAATTTAGAATACAAACATAGCAATTAGCAAAACTGAATGATCTTCCCTTTTGTTTTTTTCACTCAGAGAAGAAACTTCTAGACATTGAACAGCTATTCTGAGTTTACTTCTGGAAGATTGTGCTCTGTTCAATTATTGCTATGTAGTTCTTTGAGTGATTCAGCTTGACTGACACAAATTAAGTAACTGAATGACTGAATTAAAATGGTCATAGCCTTCATTCCACTCTTTCCTGTAGAAAGCATGCTGGCTCTCCTAGTACATCAAAACAAGCTATATCCTTTTCTAGAAATATTAAACAAGGGCACACCAAGTTAATGATAACAAATTTTACTCTGTAGCTATTGTGCTGAAAGTCAGTTACTAGATCCCAACTCAGCAATCAGCTCTGCAGTGCTTCCCATTTTCTTACTTCAGTTCAAATCGGGAAATTTTGCTACACTGTTTTCCAGGAGAAAAGGGTCTGGACTCTTTTTCTGCTATTGTTCTTGAAGCAATAAGCAAAAAACTCTCAACAAAATCTGAAACCCCAGGAGACTCAGTAGGGATTTGAATATGGAGGAAATCTTCCAATTTTTTGTGCACAGCTCTTCCTGGTTTTTATTCTTTCTTCTGTAAGAATTTTAAGTATGAGATTTTTCTGACTCCATACAGCTGTGAATATCTGAAGACAGATTTCTGTGGTTTAGTTTTTGTCTCTCTTCCATGTACCCAGCATAGTAATGTGCTAAGATATTAAGCCAGAATTTCAAAGAAAATTTCAAAGCATTCTCAGCTGCTGTGCAAGCACCATCACCTCTCAGTGTTTTCATAAATGTGAAGCATATTGCCAATATATTTTACCTTTTACCATATTCTGTTCCAAGACAGACCAGGGCAGCTAGGGATTGAAAAGGTTGATGATACCATAGATTAATTTCAAGTGTTAAGTGAGTAATGAAGTTTTCCAGTCTGTCCACATCTATTTTCAGTAAGGAGCAAAATAAACAGTAACAGTGCAGATCCTTTTAGTATCATTTTTCTAAAGCATCCAAAAGGAAAAAGATGGATCAAAATCAGAAGGAAATTACTTTTCACCTACTACTTCTACAATATCTTTCTTGAGGTCCATGCCTTCTGACCCTCCAGAAAGGCTGATGAGATTCTGTAGTTCAGTGCTTTTTTCCATCTATAGTAAACAGCTAAAACAATTATTTACACGACTAACCCTTTGAGAGGCTACAGAGTAGCCTCCCATATAACTAAAAATGCCTGTAGCAGAAGCAACATTAAGCATTGAAGTTCTAACATTTAAATGCTCTCTGACTTGAGCTAAGCAAGATCTTTAACTGTACTAAATTTTAGACATAAGCATTAAATTCTAAACATGCTGGGCTGTTTAGGTTCAAGAAATGTCACTGGAATAACTTCTCTAAATATGTTAGGAGAGAATTTCATGCTCTTGGGCAAGACTCCTCAGCCTTTTCTTCATGCTGTGGACAATATTTCCTTGCCTACCAAAGACATTCATTACCACCCCTTTTCAGTGGAATGCCTCCTCTGCCCACAACAACTGCATGCTCCAGCAGTCACTGACACATCAAGAATATTTTAGGAAAGTGGTTTTTATAATTTTAGCTTCTGTTAACACACTTAAGCAGCTGGAAAAAAGAGAGAAGAGCCAACAGTACGAGACCAGCCAGCTCTCTCTATAAGTCATCAGCAAGAGCTCTGGGAAGTATCAATGGTTCACAGATTATGGAAAGTCCTGTAAAAGAGATCTAAGTTCACAGCCACAGTGTATTATAATTTTTGGACTTGTCAGTGGGTAGAAATGCCTTCATCAGCATTCATAAGGACATGATTTTAGCCTAAATTTTCATCAGACTCCTGAGTCAAAATTTCTTGAATTAGAATTCTGAAGTATCTTATGATTTAAACAAGGAGAAAATCCTAATTTATATAAATAATCCTTTATTTTTTCCATTTTTAAAAAGTATTAAAGCTGCTGTAAATAATGATAAAGCAAAAATCTTTATATACTATCTGTTTTATTAATATACCATTGTTTTTAACACAGTGACACTGGTAGGTGCAGCACTTCAGAAACCTGAAGGAAATAAGGTAATTATGCCATCACAGCCTTCCTGGGAGACACATCAACCTGCCTTGTTGCCTCTCTTTCCATTAGCCACGCTGCCTGCAGTCTGCAGGTCTACTTGCCCTGACCAGAGAACTATTTCGCAGAATATGTGCTGTTCTTCATCCTGGGCCACTTAAATCTCTGCAGAGAGGCAATTTCCTCCAGACTGAGGGGGCTTCAGGAGAGAAGTTGTATATACAGGGAAGAGAGTAATTTCCCCTCTTCTCAGTTGCAGCCCTAGGGGTGGATTAAAGCTGCTTAGTCTTCCCCGTCTGCATCAAGCCCCTTTCACCTCTGCTTCACAGGCTGATTCTCACCTACAGGATGATCATCATGTAATTTGTGAAGCGAAATGCATACCTATGGTTGCTTTAAACCAGCTCCACTCTGGTAGCAAGGTTACCACAGTGCTATGGACAATCACACAGATTAATTCAAAATTACTCACATTACTTTTGCAATAAAAGCCACATAAATACTGGCCTACTTGAGTGTGTTTTGTTTTTTTCTTAGCTACTGAGTACTTATTTTTTCATGTCAGAACTGGTGGTTGATCAATCTTCTATCATGCACTCTCAGCTGCAGTGATGCTTTTACCTACTGATTACCACAAGAGTTCCTACAAAGTTATTAACCTACAAAGTTATTTTCAAACATTTATAAAATATTTGTATTTTATTTCCAGCAATAAATTAACAAAGTCAGGGTTGCAGTATCCTCATAAGCAATACTTGTAATGCTTTGGTAAATAAATTTCAACCTATTTGTCTCTGCTTGTCACAAATTCAAAATCCTGATTACCAATCAAACCATTATTTATGTCCTTATTGTTATTTCATGCTGGCTGTCTTTGACTTTTAATGTGAACTTTCTCTGCATATCCCAAATCTACTATTATTCATAACGACATACCTCTCTGTAGCCTGTTGTCTTACAAATCATACATACACCTACCAATACACACTCTAAGCTATTATCTACCACCTGGACAGCACTGAGTGTTTTAAATAGTCCAAAGTCATACATCAATGTATTTAAAAATCTGCTGCAGTGTCACAATGGAGAAAATGCACCTGTGTACAACTGGGAAACAAGACAGTATGTATACAGTACATCTTAAAGACTTGACAGGCCCTATTTAAATAAACCACAAGAATGTCGTAACACCTATTTTCTGTTGTCGAGGGTGCAGATGTGAATCCCTGCAGAGAAAGATCTGCTGTTTTTAGGGTCATGATTGTGGAAACTGCCTGGTGCTAGGGACGAGCAGCTTCTGCAAAGCCTTTCCTGAGAGGGGAGGTTGGAGAAGTCTCTTTAAACTTGAAAAAACTCTAGGTAAAGTTAATCCAATCCATAAATTGTCTACTTGAAGAAGTTGAAGAGGCAAGCAGTCTGAAGTCTGCCCTTTGGTCTTACTGCTGCTTTGTACTTCCTGGTCAATATGACTGTAGCAGGAAGAGGCTGTAAGCCCCTGCAGCCTAAGAAAAGCATGCTTGAGGCAGTGTGTCCCCAGACTAAGGCAGTGTGTGTCTCCAGACCGAAAGGCAATAGAGTTTGGGGTCATTTAAAGTTATGCCTACCTTGGGGGGCAGGGGTCCAGGCTACAGGCCTTCAGCAGCTGTGGAGGACGACGAGTGCTAACACACAGTGTCTCATCTACAATCTCCCTAGTTTGTTTGTTCAGACAGGTCACCACAGCCTCCTGGACACCTGCACACAACAAATAATGGTCAGAGCCAATTCTCCATACCTGCAGGGGCAGCCAAGGACAGAGGTGGGCCCAAAAGAGCCAGCAAGGCTGCAGGTCTCACCCAGCCTTAGGCTGGCAGCTCTGGGCTGCAGCCCCAGCTGTAGACTTGTCATTGCTTTCAGTCTCTCTGAAAGGTTTCTCAGTTGCAGTGGACAGTCCCTGGGTTCATTCACCACTCACCTGCTTGGACAGGAAATTGTCCACTGCTCTCACTTTTTCCTCAGTGAGTGAAATGAGGCACTTTGTTTTTCAGGCCAAGCAGGCTAAGGTGTGGAGATGGCCATGGCTTTCATATGCTATATTTTAACCAACAGTATGACTGCTACACACGCAAAAGCAAAGTAAAACATGGTCAGACAATTCAGCTGTTCTCAGTCACTCTTCTGTATCCATGGGCCTGCACCTAAAGACGCAAAGCTGCAGAGTGTATCTGAAACCTGGGAAAGAATGGGTTAGAGAGAGCTGGGAAAGAACAGGTCGCTGCTGGGACTAAGAGTAACTGGAAGATTTGGTTATTATGTTTTAACTTAGAAATTCCCTGTTCAATCCAAATTCCTTATGTAGTCTATGACATACCAGTTACTCTCAACTTTCCTATGACTAGGGGTATTACAGGTTTTTTGGATCACAAGGTTAGAAAGCTAGAACAACATGGATTGCAACCTTACATGCCACAGGGAAGAGGACTGGGTGAGAAAGGATCTATTTCCCTATGGATAAAAGGGGTCTGAGAGGGGTATAAGGATAATAATTGGCCTAAACTTTCTGAGAATCTAATCCACGGTGGTTCAAATACAGTGAAAGTATGCTTTTTACATTCATTCCTGATTCCTGCGTTAGGAAAAGATTAGCTGAACTTCTAACAATTACATCACAGTCTCAAAAACAACAGTTTTCCAAAAGATCTCACAAATTTTTAAAGATACTAATGTGAAGGGAAAAAACCCCAAACCAAAACAAAGTGTTGTTAAGACCTTAAAGATCGCCAAAAACAGTCTCACAGAGATAACAATATCTTTTGCTGTTTCTAATGCCAGAGCACGTCATTAGGCAAAAAATGATTTCATATCATTCAACAGGACCAAAATGCTGTAGCTGACCATAGTGCCTGTATTCCTGGCATTAGTCACAGATTCATTCTTCTTAATCTCAGTATAAGCTAAGCCTATTAAGGTCATGTCTATGACACAAGAGTATGCAGTATGTCTGCTGTATCTGAGGTACTGAAGAAAAGAAAGAAATTTGACAGTTTTGGACATGGACACCAACATCAAAATTACCATTGTCAGCCAATTCTGTTGTGGGCTTCCTTCTTTACAAGGCGGCCCCATATTTTCAAGCCATTTTGCTATTCAAGTTATTTGCCAAAAGACTTCAGAAAAATTGTAAAAAGGACAGCTTATTGAAAGGATAGAACAAATGGTGGTGATTTATATCTAGGAAAAGAAACTAATGAAACATAAATGAACAAGATGTTCACTGCCCTTTGATGTTCATTATTTTTCTAGCTTAATAATTTTTCTGTTGAGCATGTCATCATATTGTGTGCAGCAAACATAGGCATATAGATTCTCCAGAATGGAATGCTCCTGGCTGAAGAACACAGGTGGCTCTCTACCTGATGGGAAACGGCACTGTGTTCAAATTACTGGCCTCTACTTTGCATGAAACATCTGTGCAGGCCTGACATCAAGACCAATTTGATGAAGCCAGGAAAAAAGGACTACTGATCCAGAGGTATGGAAACCATGAAAGTATTTTTCCAAACTCTGTGGAAAGAAACCACTGATTCCTGCCACGTGCTGATTGACATGTTTCTGTTTGCTAGGCATACAGCTCACTCACCTTCTGTATGCGCTTCTTCTCAGATAAAATTTTGTACATTGAGTGTACTTGCACAGCTTGTTTCTCCTCTCTGAAGGGTGTCACTAATGAGCCCTTGACCAATTATTATCAATTTAACACTTTTCCACTGTCTGTTTCAATGCTGACTACTGAAAAGTGATGACTGTGGGGTCTTGATTTAAACCTTTTCTCCCTTTCTCACACTGATAATTTTCTCAAATTCATATAGCCAAGCTCTGATACTACTGTTCTTCAGTTTTCAGTATGCAACCAGCCCTAAACCTCCCAGTGAGTTCATTCCTCATGCTTATTTCTGTCATTTAAGTCATCTCTGATTGCAATTCCGATAATTCTTGTCCATACTACAAGCATTCCACCCTGTCTATTAAAATTTCCTTTTATCTATGAAAGGTCCTGGTAGGACCAGTAATCTTGCCTGACAGCATAGATAACAAAGAAAAAGGTTGCTAGAATGTGTACTGACATTTTTTGGCTTTAATACCTTGTGCTGGGAAGCAAAAAAAATAAAATAGAAAAAAAAAATCTGGCTTGCTCCAGCAGTAAAAAATGTCATCAGAATCACTCTCTTCAGTTTCCTCTTGAATCTCACACTGAATGTGTCTCAGCATAATGATAATGAGTGTCCCTCTATTTTTGATTGGTCAATGTGGCAAATGGTTATAAGCTTTAAATCAGAAGGGGTCAGTGAACACTTAAGAGAATATAAAAACTTTTGATCATAAATCAGAAGTTACACAGCACAGAGATAATTAAAAAAGGTATACGAATTTCAGGAAGTTCATTTGCCAAGTAATTGAATTCAAAACATTATTTACTGTACAATATTATCAGAACAAAAGCTGTCTGCTTTAAAATTGTTTTCCATGAAAAAAAAAAATCAGTCACAGTATAAAAGTGGGTAATGGTGGGATGTGAATCTAGGCAGTGTAAGTTCACTTTCAAAATACCATCAATTGAGAATTTTTCTGTTTATATCTACCAGAATAGAATAATTGTTACATGATATTTGATGACATCTCTGGGAAATGGAGCCACTAACAGCAGACTTAATGACTCATTCCTTCTGGTTGCTGCTTCTGGGAGGTGAAAGGTTACTTCTGCATCTATCCAGTTTCTTCTCCCAGGACTCCAAAACCAATAAAAGTAGTTTGACCAGTCTTGCACCTATGGCTACAAAAATATCTGACTTAGCATCTGTTAATTTGGAAAGTTTGGAGCTGATGTCAGACAAAAAGAAATCTTGGATAAAAACTTTTGCTGACAATTGAAAGAGATTAAATTTATAAAGAAAAATGTCTCCCCCAAATCAGTCTCTGTGAGTTACATTTGAAAAATACAAGCATAAGCTCTATAGTCTAAGAAATTACTTCAAGAGGATATTTCTAGGAACTGTTTCAGTTTTGGTAGTCACAGTAGAAGTGTGATAAATTGTTACTGCTCACCAGTAACCTCAACACGACATATACTCCTGTAAAATCAGTGTTCGTCACCACTTAGGATGTACTAGTGTAAGTTTTTTTTTTTGGTAAGAAACAAAGCAAAAGTGTCAATGGTCTGAGAGCTGTGAACAGCTCTAAACATTGACTACCATCAGCAAGCTAAAAGTCAGCACAGAAAACCTTTGCATTATTTTCTACTAATTGTGGTTTTCAAGATTGTAACTGATTACCTGTGAATTAACTCATAAAATGCTGAGTTGTTTCCAGTTCTGCTGAGTTGTTTCCAGTACATATTTTGTATTTATCTATGGTAATCCTTTCTTAAATTGCCTGAAAGTTGTAAAGTAAAAAGACAAGCACTGGAAAAAATCTAGATTTAATGAAAAAAAAATACTGGAGTGGATGTATTTCTCAGAACTAGTTAGATAAAATGATGGGGAAAAAAGGATATTGGAGATGTGTGTCAATAGTCTGTAATATGTGCAGCCTGAGAACTTGATTAACTTTGAGAAACTACAGTTGCCAAGCCTGCTCATTTTAGACAATCACACCATTAGTGCCACTTTGCCATAAATTTTCTTTTACATTGGGATTGGAGCTGATGTCACTTATTGATAGGAGTTACGGAACGATTGAGCCCTTAAAATATCAATTATCTATTCCATCTGCTTTGGGAGGACAATTTACTTCCACATGTTTTTGCTTTCACAGAGAAAACCAAGAGTTAAGAACTAAAAATGATATGTGATTGTTAGCATGCATCACCAGACCCCTTTAACATTTAGCTGGCTTCGGTGATTGCCTTTGGGTGATCAGCTGATAAAGGAAACAGAAATATACTCCACTGAGCACTCTTTGTGACAGTCTGAGCACAGATCCGTAAGTCCTGGGCTAAAATATGTTGTGCACATGGGATTTTTTACATTTCTTACCCATGCCTTTTCAAACATGTTTGGACTAAACAACCTTAAAGATTTTTTTCCTTCCTAAATGATTCTATGACTCTAACTAGCCATAGCAAAGCAGCATGTCCATGGGTATTAACTGCCAAGCACACACTTGAAGAGGGAAAGCAAATCCAGCACAGAAACATTTTGCACTTACCTCCCCCACAGGACTCTGAGCACTCAGTAAAACCTTCGTATTCCCAGTCATAGAGCTCATCCAGCTCCTGAAAGCTGCCATACAAAAGCTGAGTCTCCTCTGGGGTGTATTCAGCTGCCTCTCCACTGCAGGGACCACTGTAACAGGCTCTCTGAGACACAGGCTTGGGACCTTCACATTCATCGATGGGCAGATCAGCCACAGACTGAGAGAAAGAGAGGAGTACTTGACATTTCACAAGTCGCACCTGGCTGCCTACTCCACAGGTGACACTACAGGTGGACCAAGCCTCAGGAATAAATCTGTGAGAGGAAGAGAGCAAGGCAAGTTATGTCCACAAATTGCCAGGCAAGCAAAATTTGGATAGTCCTGTCCAGGACACATTTTTTTTAATGAAAAAGAAGTACTTCATCTCATCATACATTTATTAAAAAATACACATAGGAGGTACTCTTGACAACTCAATGTTGGGTTTTCTCATATCCAAGAAGACAGACAAACCCTTGTAACACCTACCTTGATCCTAAAATGTCTCAGTGCAAGGCATCCAGCAATCTCCCAATGTGCCCAATGTACATGATGATCCCACTAGCTACCTTTTGCAAGTATTCCACCTAGATAATCTTTGCCTTAGTTGCTAATTTTTTTTCACTAGTAAGCATAGAACAGGCTGATGTTATCAGGTAATTGCTCTATTACATGGAAAATAATTTCAATTATTGTTCTTGTATCACAGTAACTGGTTTTAAGTCTTAATTTGAAGCTAGCAGAAGGTAAAGAATTCATAATTTCTCTAGCTGTTCTTTTTTTTTGTTGGTTTTTCTTTGTTTTTCAAATTTATTTTTCTAGGACATTTAACTTTTCTCTCATTTAAAAAAAAACAACAGTGTTTCATTTCTATTGTGGATTTGTTTACCTGTTGCACTTGTCTTACTGATTAGTAACACTTACATGCTCCAAATTTTTCCTTCTGAAAGTCCATGCATATTTTATTAAAAGCACTTTGCAGCTGTCATTACAATAAACAGACTGAATTCCATCTCTTGTTATTTTCCTCATCAATGGAATAATTTCTCAATTTCTCTGTGTTGTTGCTGCTTATTCAACGCCAGTGCCAGAAACTGGACTAGCATTTTATTCAAAGTTACCAAGCCTAAGATTCACATTCAACTCTATACCACATCACTACTACCTTGCTGCAGTAATGTAACACACCTTGCTTTGCTAAGCTCATGTTCAACTATGCTGACTCCTAAATCTATCCAGAAACAATAGTTTCAGTGCACTACATAACCTGCAATAGTTATGTTTTGATACCTGCTGTCAACGGTATTGGAGCACTAAAGTTATGAATACAGGGTAATTTAGATAGCTTTATCTGATTGTCTTGCCTTCTCCATTGGCCATCCTTCCAAACTTTCTGCCGCAGGCAAGTTCTAAGGCAGCGGTTGTAGTCATACTTCAAGGACTAGAACAAAAGAATGAATGGCTGGATCTGGCACTGATACTCACTGAACCTCACAGGAACAATCCCTGTTGATAACACTCTCTCATTACCAGTAAGTGTTTGGAATCTGTCTGCTTCTTCAAACTCAGGTTTTGGGATGTATTTTTCACAGAAACCTGGCTTTCACTGACAGTGTTCCTCTCCCTTTGGTCTTTATTTTGGTAGGCCACACCAGAATCGGACAGTTTTGCCCAGGGCTGAAGGCAATACACTGGTCTGTTTCTGCTGTGGTCTGGGGCTACTTAGAGCTCTAGCAAACTCATTTCTCACTTTGGGAATCCCATGAGCAGTTTTGATAGGAAGAAAAGGGAAATTTAGTTTTGTGATCAGTATCTTTGAAAATATTTTTCTACACTTCTCCCTCTTATCCACTGCCTTTCTCTAGTTGACAAAAGGACTTTCCCTCCATGCTGAAATTAAAAAAAATCCAAAACCTAAAAAGGGAATTTGTTGTTTTCCCAGCATGGGTATATCAGAATCCCTGACTGGAACATCACAGTCTTCAGGAGCAGAGAGTGTGCATCTCTTTACCCACTTTTTGTGGGTCTTTATAACATCTTGTCATAAACCTGACATCCACTGCTAACACTATACACAGAAGGTAACAGAAAGGAAAGAAATGGACTGCAGGTATTATCATAACATTTGAAAATATTTATCAAGCTGCTACAAAGACTGTGAGAATTCTTTCAGGAGCAAAACTTTTGGGAAACTAATGATGCAAAGTGATTCCATTTTCCTAAGCTTAAGACATTTTATCTTAAAATATCAGTCTTGTTTCCAAGATGGTATCTTTCATTTTGAGACAATTATACTCTTTTGAAGTACAGGTGGGCCACTCTAAGCCTGCAGCTGCTGTAATTCTATTTTGATGTGGAAAATCTCCAGTCAGAGATCAGGCAGTTCACATCAGCCACTGTGACTTAGATTTTTGACTACTTTAAACGTACAGCTTCTTAACCTGGCAAACTGGAAGATAGAAACCCTAATCAGATTG
>VZTH01000013.1:159043-175174 GCA_013397815.1 Aleadryas rufinucha
TAGTCTTCATTAGAAGTTGTCTTCCTTATATTTTTGAACACTATAAATTGTTGTGTAACTCTGCTTTGTTGAAGACCTGCTGTACTCCAAAACAAAAGGGAGGATATTTTGCAAGGTATTAAAATTATTCATTTAGGAAAACAGAGAGACTTCAAATACTTGGAATATTTACACGTGATGTGTATCATACATACAAATGGGGAAAAAAAGGGAGAGGACACAAAAGAAAAGGAAGAACATTACTAAAGAAGACTGGATCCTTTTTGAAATGAGGCCTGATCTATAAATGCCACATATTATATTGTTTTACCTGAGTCAGCAACTCATACTGAAAATAATGGAACACATTCAGGAAATGGTACTTTTTTCAGCTATCTAGGCCCAAATTCTACATTTTAAGTGATAACTTTTGGAAATGTGATTTAATTCTAATATAACTGTTGGCTGATGAAGAGAAAATTAGCAGAATCAAAAGAGTTAAAAGCAGAAAAAGAGGGTAAACTCAAGAAAATCCTGCAAAAAATCACCATATAGTACTTGTAATTAGAAATGGAACTTTTATGTAATGTGAATGTATAACAAAAATGTAATGTTTCTGAATTTTCCATCATCCTAACACCAGAAAATTATAAAGGCTTTCACATATCTTTGTGTTGTCATTAATGACAAATGTTGCCAAATGGTGAGCACAAAACACAGAAAGTATATAAATAAAAAGGGGACAGTTCATGGATTTAAAGTTATTTGTCCTGCATATAGCTCATCTTCCATAGCTCAGCGTTGTGCATTTCCATACGCTAACCTCTAAGTTACTTGGAAAATGGAAGTTATGCAATAGATATACTGAGAAGTAGTTTTTTTTGGAAAATGGGAAATGATGGAGGTGTTTCACTTGTCATTTCATATTGTTTAATTAAATCCCACTGTAGTAATCATCTCTCCAATAACAACCCTAATAAACAAGACAAAGGCAATAACTCATTCCTTCAGCTAAGGACTGGTGTATATTCCCCTCCATACAAAAACATGTATGTAACTGGGTGTGCAGGTTTGAAAGCAAACNGAAGTCAGAAGAGAAACAAAAAGACAATGCCAATGCTCAACAGTGGGAGACCTCTCATAGCAGGCCACAGTGGGTTCAGGGTGAGACCCACTGAGAGCGCTGACAAGTGTTTTGGAGATTTTCAAAACTCTTGATGTATGTAGCAACAGCCTCTTCTGTCTAGGACTTGGGTTCCTACAATATGTGTTATGAAGAAAAACAAGTGTCTACATACTGGTGTGCTTTGAGCTGTGGAGAAAACTAGCTAATTTTCTTCACTGTGACGTAATTACACATTGCCCTTAATTTTTTTTACTTAATTTTTTTTGTTTGTTGCTTTTTTCCCTCTTGCTTTGTTTACTTGTTTTAATCTGTCACTGGGTAAATGCATGGCTTAGATAAAGTCTGAGGTTTTGAGACAAGCACATACTAGTAGACTGAGTGTTCTAAGGCAGAGACGCCCATCTGTTAAGGTATCTAAACTCAGATACTACTGGCGAAATGAAATGTTCAGTGGCTTGTTTGAAGGCCTGGGAATTTTCTGTGATAGATCCAGAACTGAGCAGAACTCAGTTGTCTCCTTGTCTCCTTGCTCCTTGTCTTGAGCTGCAATGCAAACCTGTCATTTTCCTCCAGCAAAGGCCACCTTTCCACAGGTTTTAAGACATGGAACCCCACAGGATGGTCACATACAGCACTGGATAAGCTGCTGGTGTCATTGTTCAGAGAAAGGAGACAGTGGTCATGACCACTTATCAAAAAAATATCAGGGCTCCATCCATTACAGCATTAACACTGGAGGCAGCTGCATAGGTCCAATTCCAATCAGAGTGATTACATTCTTTCCCTCTAAGTTTAGTTTGAATATGATTTTTCCTTCAGGTTTGTCTCTTCATTCAATGCTGTTGGTGCTCTTCATTCACTGCTGCCTTTCTCCACAGGGAAAGATAACTGCTTCTGTCCTGTATTGTTATTACACATAAATCCTAAGTAGTTGTGACTGTATATAGTGGGTCCTTTAATGAGTAGATAGAAATCATTACCTAATGTGAGCCTGCTACATCGCTGACATTCCCTTTGACCAACCACATATATAGTTTAATTTTTTCCCATGAGATCTTAATACGAAGAAGTTTCCCTACACCTTCTTCTTCCTCTTCACTACTTGAATCTAAAGTAGACAAGTAATGGCCCAGCAGATAAAGCTATATATGTCTGTCCTTAATATCTGTTTTTCGGCAATCCAACAATCATAACATGCTTTATTTTTAAAGTAAAGCTGTAATAGGAAGTTTTAAACTTACTTATTAACCTGTGAATCAGGTACAAAGAACATGATGGAAACTGTTCAGCAAGGAAAATCAAATTAAAATAGCTTATATGTCTTTAGAAGCATAAATACCTACTGAAAAGTAAGAAAGACATATTGGGTGCCTCTGCCACACTGGCCGCTCTGTCCATATTAAATTCCCTGAGGGCTTTGTAACCCCTGCTAATGCATGTCAGGAATTTCCTTTTGTTTTTTACTGAACTGGCCCCATCACTATAATGGTGCCATCTGGCATCCAGATATTATTGTTTGCTCTCTCCCCCATCACTCTGCCACTCCCCCCCGCCNGCTAGCACCAGGGTTATTTATGGCAGTATGTTAAAAGCTGGATATGGTGTTAACATACAAAAGCATTTTTCAAGAGTTAGATATCTTTTAAGAAACCCTCCACCACTCATAAACCCAATCTCATTATACATAGAAAACCCCATGCTTTTTTAATCATGACTGCTGTTCTTTCTGGCTCTGCTGTAACACTGTGCTGGTGTAATGAATTCTAGCAGAAGAGGTCAGACAGAAACATACTGTGGTTCCTTCCTCAGATAACATTTCTAATGCCTGGTGAACGGTCACTTCAGGGATGGACAGCAATAGGAGAACAACATGTACCTCAGCACAGGACAGGAAGGCCTTCTCACCTTACACATTTGTCTTGACAAAGATTACAATACTTTGTTACCAACATGGAGTATTTCACAGTAGTTCTGTCAGCAATTAATATTTAACTGATCCCATTTAGGGGTGCAGTAGGTCAGACAACACAAACACAACTATTCCCTCTAGACTTGAAGTGGCTGAATTGGTTGTGATTAATTCGTTGAGCAGCAGAACCAATGAAGAAATATTTAACATGGATTTACATTTGAAGGCTGAGTGCCCAAGTGGATTCTCTGCTGTCTTTTAAGGACTGAACTCCTTTAAACACCTTCCCTTCAACTGGGGAATTCTAGGGTGTCAGTTTTCTACTCAGTCGTTTAGTTCACTGAGTAGAGAGTTTAATTCCACATGTGGAAAACACTTCCACTGAATTTCCTGAAGAATATCAACCAAGTTTGACAGAGGAGTGAAATTCTCTGTGATAATTTTATACCTCTGCCAGAATCAGTTAATAGTAATAAATTCAGACATTACTGAGAGGAGAGGAGGGCAACTGACAGATAGACATATACAGACAAAATTCAACTGTAAGGCTTGCTTGTGTTAGAAATTCCTGAAGACAGAAATAATGGAAGGCACTATACACAGACGGAATAAAATTGCGGCATCTGGTGCTCTGGCAGCACACATTGGAGAATGACCACAAATTACAGGTGGAAGGATTGTATATGAGAAATACTGTGGCTTTATAAATCACATTATGCAATTTCATAACAAAAATCATATTCACTAGAAAGTTACAAAAATCAGAAGACAGCAATACAGAGATTCACAAACGTGAGAACTCAATTCATAGAAGAAATATGCTGAAAATTTTCAGTTTTGACTTTTAAACTTTTAATCAAATATAAACTTTGAGAAGGACAATAGAATTGCTTATAGATGACGTTTGTTTTCTCTGCCCAAGGAGTGATAAGGGAGAAAGGGTCACAGTGGCTGGGGAAGAATGGTCTACTGGCTACAAAGAACGGCCTGTTTGTAGAGGAGAATGGGGGCAGTCAGGGACTTGGTGGCATAAAGAAGCTTTCCAAGAGCCTCAGATGAAATGGGGGAAAAGAATGAATCCTTGCTGATGTCTGCCCAAGTGGAGTAATGAAATTGGCAATTACTGCACCAACACAGAGTGAATAGGAAAATCATATAAGCATAGCTTGTCTGATGAAACTTCCATTGTTGCAACTTAAAGTAAACACACATATGAACACAATGCGGCCTCTTTAGCACCTGGCTTACCATGCCACTGGAGGCCTTCTGCTGTTCCTCCTGCCCCACAGCTGCTCACATTTTAGTCCACAGTCAGCAAAATAGCTGACCACATCACACACAGTCTTACACCAGCTCGATCCAACATTAAAAACCTCTCAACTGTTCCAAGCCTCAAATTACCATGTATCTACACTCCAGACTGATCATCCATCAGCCAAAATACGTGCGTGGTAGCCTGACATCTGTCAGAGTGGTGGGCCATGGAGTATTATATTGTGTCTCTGCACAGCTGCAGAAGCACAGGCCAAAAGGTGCATTATCAGGGAATATACCTTGCTCTTGGTGTGTGTGAAATCCCTACACAGCTGAATGAAATGATGCTATAAAGCTGGCCCCAAAGTTGATTGTTCCTTGTATCTTAGTGAGTTCGGAATGTTTTGTCTCCTTTTTTATATTGTTACATACAATTTTTCAGTCTAATAACCAAGAGTTAAAATGAATAACTGTTTAAAGTCAGACATTAATGAAAAACAATATTAATAGTGAGGCTCCGAAACCAATTTTAGGTGGAAGTTCACTGCTCAAGATTCTTGAAACAGATTAGATATTCTGGAACAATATGCAGATGAATGTTACAGTTTACAAATGGGGATTGCATGGATGGTTCTTCCAGCACAAATTTTCTAAGTTTTTACTTGGTTTTCCTGTCTCATGCCTTATCACCAAAAATCATTCCAAACTAAACACAAGGCATCTCTGAGCTTTGGGAAAGTCTGTGTGAAGATCCTGACTTCATGCCCTTTATTCTTCCTGTTAGTCAACACTAATAAAAATCTGTACTTGAACTTATTTTAAGTAGATTTCTCATCAGTCTAAAATAAAGATTAGAAATGCTCCTAGAGGTGTGCTGTGCAGGCAGGAAACAAGCATATGAAATGTCACCCCACAGCAGACTGAACCTAGTCTGGACTGTGCCTCACTGTATGGGAATGACAGCATCCCCCTGGCATCACTGAAGCCTTGCAGTAGATGCAGTAGTCTTTGTAGAAAAGGGCCTTTGATGCAGCAGAGCAGTGACATAAAGTATGGAGGTGTCATAACTGTACTTGAAAACAATTTTAAGTTCTTAAACCCCTTTCCCTGT
This sequence comes from Aleadryas rufinucha, assembly GCA_013397815.1. NCBI lineage: Eukaryota > Metazoa > Chordata > Aves > Passeriformes > Aleadryas > Aleadryas rufinucha. Next base: position 164,423 of record VZTH01000013.1, read on the forward strand.
AGATCTCTCAAGGACTGGTTTAGTATCATGAGTAATATACTCAAAAGGTTTTCCAAAATATTTTATTAAAATATACATCATGACAACAGGTTACACCTATTCTCTACAAATCCTTTCTTGTTAATACTTAAAGCTACATATACCCATATATGTGTACACACACACACATATAACTATACTCCTTTTCTACAGTGCAATCAATCTTGTTCACCAAACTGATCAAAGAATTTCTTAAGTGTTACAAATTATTCTGATTATGACCACATAACAGCATATCAGTGTCGTAGGTTACAATGTAAGATGTAACCAAAAGCATGTATTCTATTATCATCTTCACAAGCTGTTGAAGCAGTTGGGACAGTGTTCCTTATCTCCTACCATGACTCATCCTTGATAACTCCCTCTTGGAGCTATCTCTGTTTAATAGGCAATCAAGGACCTACTGCATGACTCATAGAATTACATCACCCCATTGTGAGGTGCTCTGCCCAGAGGGGAGGAGCCAAGAATTCCCACCTGGATGTAATCTGGGGTTTAGGACAACACAAACAGCCTTTTCCCACTGGATTCCCAGATGACAAGAGCTACATAGCCACCACTGGACCTTCTGAGGAAGACCAGATCCTTTTACAGAATCACCACTTGAACAGAACCACATCCCTCAGTTTGGGAGGACTGCAGCCACCATTTTTGTCAGACTGCTACTGCCACCCTGACTAACAGGGTGTCAGGCTGTATCCTGGCTCTGTCAGTTTAAACCAGTGTTTTTCTGCCTTTATTTTTAATTTTCCTATTAAATTGTTATTCTGACTTGGTGTCTCACAGTGGTTTGTTTTCAAACTAGCACAATCAGTATTGTTCCTATTTTATATGTGTTCCCAAGATTTATATACAGTTTGATAAATGCACATTTAACTAAATAATTTAATATAGTCATGAGAAAAATCACAAGAAAATAAACTGCACTTTACAAATGAAAAATTAGTACACTTAAAAATATAAAATTTTTTAGGCTTTAACTCTGAATTAATCAACCTATAAAGTCTATGGAACCCTGGAAGCAGTTAAGGATCTCATTGTGCTATATGTGATAGCTGCTACTAATATATACAAACGCATATGAATGTTTACATTTATCTGTGTATATGTGTGCATAAATGCTTCTGTATACATATATTTGCCTATATGTGTATATGTATACATGTGGCAGATGGATAATTTTTTTTATTTTGAAGGACTTACAACATATGTCTCCAGCTCTCTTGCAATGCTCCAGTTTCAGATGACTTCAATTCAGATTAATCATGCCAAAACTGCAATTATATTGCACAACAATGTTTTTTAGTCTAATACATAGTTGCAGTTGCAATAAAAAATGCCATGTGTTTAGACACAAAGAACTGGATATTGATGGAAGCTGTGTACAGAGGTTGCAATTATAGCATGCATTTATCACGGTTTCAGACAAAATCATCTAAAACATAAGAGTATTTTTAACTTCTCAGCCTCGTTGCTCCAGGCTTATGTGGTATGTATCACAGGATTCTAGTTTATTTTCTGCTAAAATTAATTCTTTTTTTTTTTTTTTGCTGTTACTATGCTTTTCCTTGGGGAAAAAGGCAAGCGGGCTTGCCATCAGTGGCTGCCTTGTTTTACCTCTTACTTCACAGGGGTATTGAGAAAATAAATAAAGCTGCCGAGCTGTGAAGATATAGTGGTAACAGAGAACATATAAATGCAGAGGTAGATGGCCTTTATTATAATATTCTTGTAATGACCTTAAGTAAAGTGTGTATATTTGCTCAAATTAAATCTGTATTTACCCTCTTGAAATGTCTCTTTGCACTTCAGTTTGACACAGCCTTTAAAACCATTGATTTCCACAGGGTTGGGTTCATCCTTTACACTCTAACAGAAGCTGAATACATTCAAGAGACTGTGCTAGTTCTGTGCAAGTCCCAGGTTCCCATATGGAAACACCAAAGAATCACAGAGGGCCTTGCATTGGAAAGGACCTTAGAGATCCCTCTAGTTCCCATTCCCCATGCCGTGGGCAGGGACACCTTCCACTAGAGTCCCAGAGTCCCATCCAACCTGGCTTTGAACACCTCCAGGGAGGAAGCAACCACAGCCTCTCAGGACCACATAATGAGAACCTGTTGTAAGCAAATTTTTGAGACTTACGATGGTTCTTCAGATACAGCTGTTCCTTCCTCCAGCTCTTGAGCCTGCTTATACCATGGCAGCTTTGCTTCCACGGGAAGTTTTTCTATGGAGCAAACACAAGCACATGAAAATAGGAAGCATGTGGTAATGCTGCTATGTGTGCCACGCTCCCTGTGCTCACCAAGCATGCATGTGATGTATGGGTGCCTTCACACACAGGGAGGCTGAGCACAAAGAAGAAAAAAAGAAATGAGAACAGAGGGGAGAGAAATAAACTCTTTCATCACCTGGACTATACTGCTTACAAGGTTATATGGACGGACATTTCACTGTTGCAGGTAGAAGGGCTATAGTGTCCTAAAGCCAGCCAGGCAAATTAAAATTGTCACCTTTCAGACTATACAACAGGACTGTAAAAGTAGGCACTTTAGAAAGTATTTTTTTGGATGGAAACTTGCAAGTGTAACAGGCCTCCACTACACTGTAAAGGCAAAATATGTAACATCCCTCTATTTACCTTTAAATCTTAGAATTTCAGAAGACATGCTGAGCTTGGTTTTGGTAGATTACAAAAATAAAGAAAATCCTGCTTTGATGAGTGATACAACAGGAAAACTATAATTAAATGGCCCAGCAATGCTTTTCAACTGTTTATCAGTTCATCAGCTATCTGGATTTAAAAAAATGAGCTTGATACTTTTTCTGTCATTTCTGATGGAAAACAGTGGAGCTGCTTTTCTTCCCCTCCAGGATGTGTGCACAGTGTAATGAGCTGTTCTGCCCTGGGGAGTGCAGGGCTTTGCAAGCCAAACACCACTTTCAAAGCAGAGTAGTTGAGCTGAAGGCAGCAGAGCTGTTTTAGCTCTACAGAGGTATATAGCAAGAGCAAATTTGGCACTAAAATTTGAGAAGGAGCTCTGCATTTCCACAGAATGTTCTGGGCTAGGATCAGGGGAAAAGACCACAAAGGGCAGGGAGACTCAGACCACTGATGAGAACCAGGGCCAAACCTATTTGCCACTCACAAATCACCCAAGCCTTCTGGGTTTATGTAAGGATGGACTTGTACTTGCCAACAGGAGCAGGTTAATGCCATTCGGAATAGTTAGGAACTTTCTGTGACAGTGTTGTGCAGAACAAGGAACACTTCACATATGCACATGAAATTTTCCATCTCTCAGTTATATTACAGAGGAACAATGATCTACAATTTGACTGCACAGCTACTGCAACTTTAGTCATGCAGATTTCCTTTGGAGCAAGTTATTAACTGAGGAAAAGAGGGACAGTAATAGAGTTACTATTCCTCTATCTTAGAAACAGCTTGCCAAGCTCTTAATCTGACATATTAGTGCCATTTAAGGATGAATGTTTGCCATCACAGCTCTTAGTTTAGTCTATATTTTACTAATCATCCAAAATATGTAGGAAATATTTCTATTTATCTGTTCTACAGTTTGTTTTACGGGTTTTGGAAAGTCACATCTTGCTTCTGCGCTTTCTTTGCTTAGGTGCAAGTGCTTGTAAAAAGCAGAATTCTTGTGTAACATTGCCTGTTTTGTGGCTTTTTAATAACTTTCCTTTTTTAAAGGTGTACTTAATTATCATCTAGACTGTAAATTTGTTAGAGGATTAGAAATGTTGATGTTGTACAGTATGCTCTGACAGAAAAATGAACAAAAAGCACTTCTAAGCTAAGGAGAAATTTTTATCTTTGGAGAGTAAAGTAAAATCTTTTCTTTTATAAAACACTTCCAGTAAAACAGCTGTATCTTATATTACCCAGAAAGTTGTATTAGATGAATATATCTTCTCTATTAAAACTGAAAATCATTATTTAATCTAGTGATATCCTATTTTTTTCCCCATTATTGGTGTAACATAAAGTGACTCAGGGCTTGAATAACCTAAAATGAAATAAATTACATGAGCATTTTGCCTTCTATTTTTTGCAGAGTGTGTTAAGAGAAGAGAGACTTCCACATTTTTTGCCTTGCTGCTTCTGTCAACTAGGAAGATTGTTTTCTGCTTTGTGTTAATCCAGCTGCAGGAAAAAAAAAAGGCTAGGACTAAAACATTCAATAGATGAGCAGTACTTCATTACCCCTACTGCTCTAAAATTTCTAACTCCAATTGTGTGAAATAAAAAGGACAAATTTCTATAAATATATTCTATAAATAGAATAATTTGGTTTAGATGACACCTCTGGATACCACCTAGTCCAACACTCTTCCGAAAGCACTGTTCAGCCTTCAGTTATATGGATATTCAAATATTACCTCTTGCATTATGAAGGGAGAACTGTGAGAGTGCTGCAGAACAGAGATGAGGAAAACTAAACCCAATTAAGCCAAGCTTTGCATATGACTTTTCATTCCATGTGAAAAAATGGAAGAAGGAAGATAACTCCTTACAATCAGAAATTAATCATGTATGTGCTGCAAAGGGCAGCATAAGATCTTCTCTAGGGTAAAGATTCCATGCTCCTGCAAGGGTGGGCTTCCAGCAAAGAGTAATTTACTTTGTTCCCTGACAAGTCCCATTTGAAGACACTTCATGACAGATAGAGGTAAGCAAAGCTTTCCTAGCTGGCCTTGTATCCTTCTGAGCAGAAGTCAGTTGTGGGTTTTTTGCAACACAAGATCTCTTTTGTGCCTTGCTGCATTCTGCTTACACCATATGAGGCAGGCAGACTGATATTGCATTACCTGTGCTCTAAACACCATAAACCTACAGTGACCCATAAAAACAGCTGACTGAATGAGCCCAAACCCCCTGAATACCTGTATGAGCTTCAGAGTCAAGGTAACACAGTCACAGGGCCTTTTTTTGCCTTTTTTTTTTCACGTCTTGTAAAGTGGATGGAGTAAGCTCATAGTGGCCAGTAAAATACAGTGCAAACATGCTCATTACTTCCCAGAGACCCTGGGCTTCACCCCTCTGGTGCCTGGCAGATAGAGTGAATCCTCATGGTCATGATAAACTAGAATCTTGAAACTTGGCAAGCGTGCCTATCATCAGCCCCTAAGTGCAGAAATTAAAGTTACATATTTCACTGTTTCATCTTGGAACAGCGCAAGATCCTGAGTCAGTCTTATTTCACAGGGCTTCATAAAAAGTGCTCTTAATATGTTTCAAGATAAAAATTCTTTTTTTTAAAGGAATTGTTTTCTTCTAATGGTAGAGTGCAAGTCCACAGTTTAGAAAAGTTAAGTGCACCTGAAATGCAGTAGCCCAGAGCTTTCCATAAATTAGTCAGCATATGGGCACAGAGGTGGTAACAATGGAGCTGTACACATGCATGGTCCCATGCATGCTCATATACCTGTGCAAATGGCCAAATGCGCTTGTCTGCTGCCTCTGCTCACTGCCTGTTAATCCAACCCAGTCTCTAGGTCTCTTTCTAACATTCCCATCCCATAAGAACCTCCAAACAAATGCAGAAATATTTTCTCCTTCTTTCAACAAACCACGGCAGTTTTACTCCAGCATTACTCTCTGTTTGAGGCCCAAGCAAGAAAAATATTACTATACAAACTGTGAATATTCCTTGATATAAGATGTTTCTGTCTGACAAATTTTGCAGCCTAGATAGTAAGAAGAACCTCATGATGAGACATGCTTGCTTCTGACCTATTTAATGCTAAAAGTTATGAACAGGAACTTTTCTAATTACAGTTGAATTTATTTACCAAAAGCATTGTTTATATATTTAATTTTAATTCATTTTAAAACACAGGGCAAATTTAGCTTGGATGCAAACAGTGAAACTACAGCCAAATTTACATTTATATTGCTTAGCCTGCTGGACCACAAATTAACTATGACAAGTCCAAACCCTGTAAGAAAAAAGAGGTCAGCACTCACTCCAAGCTGCTAGCAAGCAGACAGGAACAGACAGGTGCAGAATCATAGCACAGTGCAGGTGAAAACAGTGATGCGAGCAACTAAACAAAATGGTTGAACATGGAAGAGCTCTGAAAAATTTATGAGAACCATTCTACCTCATTACCTTTGGGTTTGTAGCAAGGAGTGGGTAAAACACATTCCTCTTTTATGTGTGGTTTTGTTTTAGGACTACAGCCTCCTGTATGCATCCCCCTGTGGTCAATGCAAAGGACCACACGGTATCTGAGTCCTTGTCCACAGGTCACAGTGCACTTGATTAAAAAAAAAAGAAGAAAAAGAAAATGAAAAGGAGAAAAGAAAATTCACACATAGGAATGATAAATATAAGGGGAAAATGCAACAGAAGTGTCTGTACATCAGAGAGCCAAACATGATGCAGAAACACCCAACCTTGAACATAAAGTATTCATAATATTTGGTAATTATGGATAAGGTATAAAATTGACAGAAATTTCTGCCTTTTTGCTCAGAACATTTACTTGATTTGGACATTTTGCCACTGGACTTGCAGTTTCACTCTTGCAATGTCGCCTACTTGGCTTGTAGCCATCTGTCCCACATTGGATATGCTCAGTAACACCCTGTCAATTTCATTTGGAGCCACTCTGCTTTGCTTGGACAAAGTACTGGGGTTACACTCAGCTATTTTGGAAAACAAGCACCAAACAGAATGGGAAACTATTGGGCCTTCTTCCCTCAGACACTTTCTTAAGTAGGTTTTTTTTTAAACTTTTAAAATTTATTTTTGCTATGGTTCATCAACTTTTCCCCCCTGTACAGATCGTTTCAAAATTGTTTGCACAGGAGAGGATCAAAACTACTAATTGGCTGGAAGCACTACGGGTATTACCAATATCACTTTGCTCTTGGATAGCAGCTTTCATCTGGAAATCAGCAAACACTTTGCAATCAGTCAACATCTCATCTGTAGGTAAGCTAGCCTGGCTTCTAAAGCACAGTTTACTTGTTGAGAAACCAGGGTGGTGAGAAATGATATTCAAGATAAGTCCTTATGGACAAAACTAAAATACTTTACTACTTTTTTGGAAGGACATTTCCAGGACATTGACGTTCATACAGAAGGAAAGGCAAGTCAGGAACAGACAACTACAAGTATCAAAGAGCAGAGTCATATACAGATGTATGTGCTTCTTGAAATTTCTCAGTGATTTTGCATTATGGCTGAAATACTGTAATACAGAAGTACCATTACACGCTTACTGGTTTTGTTTTGTGCATTTCATTTATATTCCCAGTCTAGTATTAGTAGAAGGTCACCAGTTAATGTTACAGAGCTGATTTATTTTTCCATCATTCTCCTTGCTCATGTTCATCTTATTAATACATTTTTCCTGAGTGTTTACTTTGCAGTTAGACAAACAGCATAATTTAAAACATGTGTTGGCAATAAGGAGCGAAAGAAGTAAACATTCCTACTTCTATAAACTCACTAAACTATAATTTAAGATATTTTTCCTAGTGTGGCAAATACAAAACCAACAAAACTAAGTTGATTACCGGAGACCATTCTTGAGCAAGCCACTTTGGACAGTCAAATATATTGCAAGGCTGGACAACAGGCATCCTTGGAGTATACATGCATTTCCATTCTTCCACGGGGCTGATGTGCCCCTGGATGTCTTCTTCCACACAGGAGATGCTGCGGCTTTGAATGCCCCCTCCGCAGGATGAGGAACAGGCAGTCCAGGGTGTACTTTCCCATCTGGGAAAACAAAGAGGCATCAGGAAACATTACCCTTGCTGTTCCCATCTCCACCTGTACCTCCAAAATGCATAAACTGCTATCTGCAAGGTTGTTTGTTTGTTTGGTGTTGGTTGTTTTTTCTTTTTTTTTTTTTCTACCTGATTAATATCCGTAAAAATAAATCATGTATCTATTTTCATAAGTATCCATAGCAGCAAAGCATGCTCATGGCTGGGGTCTTTTACATCACAGCTAATAATATGAAATCTACTCTCTCCCACTAATCCAACTACTACTACCACAGAAAATCTAAATACTTATAACTTGTTTTTTTTTTTTCTTTTTTAATTGATGGGATTAACATATTTTCATAATTTCTCATGTTCCAAAGAATCTTTGTCACAAATCACAGGAAACTCAGAGTGCTCTGAGGCTGATGGTCCTTTTGGAGAACATTAAGAGAAAGAGCAGTGTTTTTTCCAAGGAAGCAAGTCAGCAGAGAAAAAAGAAAGAAAGATGAGATTACCAAAAATAAAATGTGACTATACTAGTAAGATACGTCCTCTGATGGATAACCAGATGGATCTTGTTTCCTTACAATTAAGGCAGTGAGAGGAGCTGAGAAACCATCTTTTTTCTACTAGTGCCATCTGAGAATGTAATGAAAAATCCACAGAATAATATATGCATGTTCTGAAAAGCTATGCATACTAATGAGAATAGTAATTTTTTTAGTGATACATATGCTATAAGCTATATGTGTGTGTATATATATATTCCTTTATATATATACGTCTGTCCACATAACACAGCCTGGTATTGCCTCTCTTATATTCAGGTGCTTGCCACAGATTGGATGTAGGACCACTCTCATGATCCAGTGTGGCTATTCCTGTATATTCCTGTGCATGACTGAGGTACAGAAGTATGTGTTCTGCCTACCTGGAAACATTTCATGAAATAATTTTTTACCCCACAAGGCAAATGTCCTTTTCATAAGGACATTACAAATACTGTTTGAAACAACAATTTTGGTCAGAAGATTTAATTTTTTTACTTCAAAAAATAGTTTTTGTGCAATATACCCCACCTGCTTCCTCCTTAAGACAAGAAATAAAAAAAGTGAAGGTTGAGGACTTTAATTCTCTCACTTAAAACAAAGGAAATATTTATGTTAAGTAACAATTACAGGATCCCCAAGATTGTTGAGCAATATGAAAAATGCTTATCTTTCTCTCTAATTTTCAGTCATATCAACCCATATTCTTCTCACCTGCTCCAGTACACCTAGCAATACCCTCATATGGCTACTGTCTGATAGTACCACAAAACTCAGTGGGAAACGGCTTAAATTAATAGTTCTTTATGAATAGTAAAGCCATGTAAAAGCCATTTTTTACACCATGCACAGCCATCATTGTGTGCTGATCATAAACCACGTATTTCACAAAGATGTAATTGTAGGAATACTTCTACTTAAATGTGTTCCCTGTGGCTCTGCTGAACAAGTTTCCCAACATACAGGTTAGGCTTCTCACTACCACAAACAAGACGCCCCAAACTGAAGTTCATGAACAGCAAAATTTGCTGCAGCCTGCCTGAGCCGTCTTTTCCTAGCCACAAAAACTGATAGCACCAGGGAGTTTCCTGGAGTCTTTGGGACAAGTTTCCAGATGCCTTAGGCAACTTTAACAATTTCAAGCAGCTTAACTCTAGCAGATATTTTGGTTTTCAGGTTTTCTAAGAATGTGAGAGAGGAAAATGAAATTTCCCTGTTGCACGGCTCTTAAAGCAGGTGTCACATCTCCTTTCAAGGTATGAAGGCTGCAACATTAGTTGAGGATTTGTGGAAAGAATTGACGGTGCATTAAAAGTTAAATCATAAGTTTCCATCTTGGTAATAAAATACACGGCTGCAGAGTTGCAGTAATGAAATCTTGCAAAGATGCCTTCACAGATTTGCTCTGTACTTCTGGAACGTTTATCACTCTCCTCTGTCCCTGTTACTAGGTGCTGGTCTCAGGTAGGTAATGCAACCAAACCAGGCTCTCTTTGGTTTGGCTGTTTTTTTTTATTTTGGGGTGGAGGTGATATTTTTGTTTGGCTTGGTTTTTGTTTGTTTTTTAATGCCATTTAAAAAAAAAAAACTTGTTTTTAAATTTTATTTCGTTGTTGCTTTGGGGGTTTTTTGTTTGTTTTTTAATGCCATTTAAAAAAAAAAAACTTGTTTTTAAATTTTATTTCGTTGTTGCTTTGGGGGTTTTTTGTTTGTTTTTTAATGCCATTTAAAAAAAAAAAACTTGTTTTTAAATTTTATTTCGTTGTTGCTTTGGGGGTTTTTTGTTTGTTTTTTAATGCCATTTAAAAAAAAAAAACTTGTTTTTAAATTTTATTTCGTTGTTGCTTTGGGGGTTTTTTGTTTGTTTTTTAATGCCATTTAAAAAAAAAAAACTTGTTTTTAAATTTTATTTCGTTGTTGCTTTGGGGGTTTTTTGTTTGTTTTTTAATGCCATTTAAAAAAAAAAAAATTGTTTTTAAATTTTATTTCGTTGTTGCTTTGGGGGTTTTTTGTTTGTTTGTTTTTTCTAAACTGTGCAAGTTCAGAGAAAAGGCATTTTTATCCCTCTGACTTGGCCCTGTCTCATGCCAGCCTCATGGTCTGTTCAGTTGCAGCGGCCTCTGAGGTTTGGAGAAGGCACATGTAGCTGTGTCTTCCCCGTCAGGGTGATGGAGGAAGAGTTGAGCCCTCTTTGTGGGTTCACAGGAGCACATGTGGGAGTGGGGCAGAGAGAGAAGAGGGAGAATAGCAGCAAAACAGCAGACAGAAAAAGGGGGTCAGAGGACCCAGGCAGCCTGAGCAATTGATGGAGGGGCAAATTAAAGCAGAGTAGTGAGGCTGGGAGAGTGGATGCAAAGGTTTGTAGTTTCCCTTCCCTTCCCTTCCCTTCCCTTCCCTTCCCTTCCCTTCCCT
>VZTH01000013.1:175749-195040 GCA_013397815.1 Aleadryas rufinucha
TCCCTCTCCCTCTCCCTCTCCCTCTCCCTTCTGAAAACCAAATACCTCAGGGTGTTTTGATTCTTTGTTTTGGATTTTCCTCAAGAGTAAAAAAGCCTCTATCTAGCTGCCTGCTCAGAATGCTTTTTCCTTAAATACAGCCCCTCCAGTACTGCTGAATCATCTTCTGATACAAATTTTCTCTGTCCTTTGTCAATGTTCGTGCCCTTTGTACACAAGTGAAATAAAACCTGTTTTTCTTTAAAAGCTAGAGTGTTAAACCCTGTATTTGTATTTCAGCTTCTATATTCCTCACTAACAGGTTTAACTTTTGAGACTATGAGGTATGCATGTGGAGATCTTTTGAATAAAGAACACAGAAAAATGTTTTCCAGAAAAAAAGGAATTGGATGCAGAGGTATATCACAAATATTTGGTGATAATGACTATATGCACATGAACATAAGCATTTTTATAGGAGGAGAAAAGCCTAGTCCTAAAGGCACAAATATTAAAGGGTTTGAACATGAATGGTAGCCATAATGGCTGTGAAGTTGCTCTTCTCCTTGTCTTACTTGGAGGTTGGTCCATGATTTGGCTGGAGACTGTGGAGTGTGAACACACTGCATTTGCACATTGATGCTAAAAGTCCTCTGCATCAGGCCTCAATATATTTGGAGGGAGGTTGTTTCCTCACCTGGATGAGACTGTGAGGTTGTCTAGAGGGTTTTTTCTGTGATTTCATAGTCCATAACACAATAAATTAATGAAGAAGGAAACACAGCACAATACTTTTTTTCTGCATGTCCAGGCAGCATTTCAAAACCCAGAGGTTATTATCCTTCAGCTATCAAACATTTTTATCATCAATTCACTGCTTTAAGAATAATTACTAATCTGATTACTTCCATGAGAATCTTAGGTCTCACATTAAAGACGTTTTAATTGCGAGATAATTAATAATAAAAATCAGGTCTTGATCCTATTCCTGTCCTGATCTCCTATTTCTTAGAAAAGCCAATGAATTAATGCCCCTGGGGAAGGCATTAGCATGGGTTTGTAGGATCAGAACGTAACACTAATGTTGTCCAAATCCAAAATCTAACAAATTATAGGCATGCAAAAAGCAGCATGATGGGGGTGAGGGAGAGAAAGTCTTGTGGTTCATAACAAAGCTACAGATTATAGTTCTGTTTAGAGAGGAGTAAAGGGCAATAAAAGGAAAGTTGTGAGAGAAAAGGGAAAGTGGGGTTGAGGAATGGGAGAAAGAAATGGACCACACACTTAATAAATCTGCATTTCTTCTTCAGATAGACTATAATTTCAGTTCTGCATTGACAGAATTTATTACAACAGCTTAGCACTTAAACATCTCTACATTAATCTCTAAGAGTCCAGAGCAAGAGAAAAGCAGCGTCTGTTAACTTAGCTTGAGAGCAAGGCAGAAGTACAGAGAAGAATAAAAGGAAGAGAAAATGTATTAAGCCTAGCATCTGACTGACTGTTTTACATACCGAGGAAGAGGATGGTAGAGGTCATAGGGCATGATCTGCTTGTATCCATCACTGTTAGGAACAATAATGCCAACCCTCTGAGTAGAAGGTACACATAATAAAATAAACACTAAATGATTACATTATACAAATTTTGTATTACAATATTGTATTACATTACACAACTTTTTGTATTACAGTATTATAAACCAACAAAACAAGATCTTTTACCTAAGTCGTCATCCCATTTAAAAAACAGTATGCTCCCATCCTACTGTTTCTAAGTAATTTAAATAATAAATCACTGGTTACTACTTTTTTCTTATCAATATAGTATTGTTTGACAAATAACCAATCTATTGCTTCAAGTGACCCAAATATTATTTTAACTTATGGTGTTATTATCTAGCATCAAAAAGAATGTTTCTATACTTAATACTTTTTGGAGCTTGGATCTAAAGTCACTGAGGACAATAGAGGAACTTCTATCTGCTTCAGAGAACTCTAAATAAAATCCTTTTTATAACTACTGTATGGTTGTTTCTGCCCATTGGATAAAACCTCTGCTTTTACAAGGGCCAGGATTAGAAATTTGGGTAATCACAGTGCAAGAATTTAAATCTGCAGTTCTTGTCTCTTCACCTTACATGAGTCCAGACCTGCCCCTTATTTTTTTTCTTTTTCTGGGAGAAAGGAGGAGCTTGAGAAAAGATTAACATGTCAGGTTGGGTTTTTTTTGTTTGTCATAACTGGTTGGCTTGCTTTGCTGTACTGTTATTGGTATGGAGTTACAATGTAAGGTCTAAAAGTTATAGAAGGCAATAGCATAGATCAAAATAAGGAATTATCTGAAACATTATCATACCAGTTATGTGTGAGATGGATGACACTTGTCTCTTTGGCAACTACAGGGTCTCACTGAATTGCTAGTCTGAAATTTCATATTTTGTCTGCACTTTTTATAATTTTGACTCTGAGTAACTTTAACCATGTTGTCTCTCAGTTATCAGGCATATCTATTAACATCAAACAGATGATGTCAGAGCATCTCATTTACCACTTTCATCAAGCCACTTGGGTATTTGGATGGGGCAAGTGGACAGAAAAATCAAAGAGTGAATACCAATTGGATTAAAATAAAAGGAGTGTCTCCATCCAATTATGGAAAGATGAAACCAAATATCAAGAATAAAGGTGGTTTTTGGGAGCCTTTAAAAGGCAAGAGGTGCTAGGTATGCTGCTATGGATTTCTGCAAGGAGGAAGGAGAGAAGGAGGGGGAAAGGAGAAAGTATTCGCTATCCCCAACAGAGTGCACTGAAAAATGCTGTAAGCATTCAAAGGACTCTCTTCAGGCCAGGCCTAAAGGGGTCTATTCTCCATTCAGTCAACAGGGGTTTTATGTACATAACTCGTCCAAGATAGAAGAATGGATCCCATTGTGTTTCCACAGCAAGGAGTCAGTGCCAGGTCATTGTGCTGGAATTTTGCAGCTGAAGCGCGGGAAACAGCTGGAGCCCTGGAAGTGTGTGAGAGAGACTAGACAGTTCCCTCTAAGATCAGCAGCCACTGCAGTCACAGGAACTCTCTGCATGAGTGTGCATATTTGCATCTTCGAAGAGCTGTCTGCCCCCACAAAAATCTAAAAACCTAGGGGAGGTAGTTCTGTCACTGGGAAACTTTGGAAAATACAAATGGGTCATTTAGAGTATGGTCAATGAACAAGTCTTTTCAGACTCAGCTTGATGGGTAGACATCTGGAGAATTTGGAGGAATTGTCTACTAGTATTTTAAGAAGATGGAATTTTTTGCGAGGGTTGTTTTGCCCATGCTTTTGGGAATTTGCTGTTTTCCTGACTCTTCTACCACTACTGCTGAAGTTCCACTCTGAAGCTGTTTGCACTTTCCAGTTCATCAGCTTGCTAAGAAGTGCTTGCAAAAAAGGGTTAACATAGTGAGTTAAAAAATGAAATAATTACACTATAAAACATCTACTGCCTAAAAAAGAAGCAGATTTCAAAACATTGCTCATTCACTGCAGTGAAAAATATTTTCTAATAAACCTGATCTCTATGTATAATCGAGGTCTACATGCTTTAGAATGCATTATTCCCAAGACTGTTCAGATAGAAATTACTGTACCACATCTAAACACTATTATGAATATTAAGTAACATTTACAAAGCACTAGATTAATATTGTAATTGGAAAGGTTTGACCCTCAAAAAATTTTGCATACAAAAATTGCATTTCTGTAAACAGTATTGAGCTCCACAGAATTACTGACACTGTCTTTGTGCATGTGTGAGAGGCTGCCAAAGGCTCCCATTCTGTAACTGCAAGATAATGAATCATAGCCATAAAGTCATAGTAATGAAAAAGACCCCCACAATAATAAACAACAGCTTAATTTATGACTTTAAAAAATTGTCTTAAAGATAAAACAGAAGAGCAGATGGTCATCGTATCATTAATGACCTCTGCACCTTTCTACCTAGTCTTGTGCATGTTTTTATATATGTGTTCCATAAAAAGTCCCCTAAGACTAAGCTAACACAAAAAAAATCTTAGAGGTTACTTTGGTGTATTCTTACTTTTTGATGGGACAAAGTGGTTTAAATTCCATGAATCTATCAGTCCATCATACTCCCATAAACAAGATTGAAGAGATTTACTTTATGGGCTTTATTTACTGTACAGTACCCAGACAATGCAAAGGGGACGGTGTGCTAAACGAGCAGAGGAATAATAATTCCTTCACTGAAGTAGGTGCAAGTAGCTAACAGGACTCATTCAAAAAACATCAAGAGATTTGGCAGGAGCAGGAGCACAAAGCAAATTATTTCGCAGAGCTGTTCTGTCTCATATGTCTGCAATCTCCCATGCCTTTCAGACCAACAAGTCCTGTCATATATTCTGCACGTTGGTTTTTTTTTTCCTCCTGAGGGCTGGCAGTCTCAATCCAGTTGCTCTTCCAAGGCACATGTATGGTCAGAATGGGAGCTGCACATCAGAGGTGAGAGTGCTGCAACCAGACCTGTCATCTCTGCAAACATTCAGCTTTCCCCTGGGACAACTGTCTGCAGCTGCATTCCTTGGAAGACATGTTTGGTGAATTCCTCCCCAGTTGCTCCTTCTCCCCGTTAAGCCACCCGATTTAGCACAGATGACAAGCTCAAATGCCTTTCTCCTCTGCCTCCTGGATGACTCCCTCTTTCTGACAAGGCCAGCCCTTCCCAGCTCCCTCTCCTGCATGTTGGCAAGTCTCAGGCTGGAACCTGTTGAGCCTAGCAGGGGCATGGGTGCCACAACTGGGAGAGAAGCCAGCAGAGAGAAAGGACATCTGCCTCCAAGGGGCCTCAGGGTGGTGTGACGCTGCATGGGGACAACGTGCCACTCCTGTGCTGGTGTCCTGCAGCCTGCTGTGCCACTGCCCAGCCTCTGCAGGATGCTCACATGCTGCTGGCTCACAGCCTCCACTTCTGCTGAGGGCTCTGTTTTGCTGGGGGTGTCCTACTCACAGCTGCAGGGTTGCCCATGCTCCCGGGTGGCTGCACCTATTTCATCTCTGTCCTGATGCAGACTCACATCAGATTTAAGAAGGAAAAGGAAGATTTAAGACTTCACTGAAATCTGTCAGACGTGAGAGTAAATGATCTGCATGGCAGGGACTGTGCCATCTATGCAATGGAATATGTTTAAGATATTATTAGCAATGAACAAATAATAATGAAATATTAAAGTAGCTCGGGTTGGCTGAGCTGGATGACGTGAAAATGCTCATCACAAAAGACAATACTTCAGCATCCAAGCCAGCTTCTCTGTGAAAGCCACGATTATCACTGGACAGACAACAATCTTGCGCAAAAGACTGCACTTTAACACTTCGAATCCTGACACTAACGCAGTGTGTGATCCTGCACTTCAGTGCTCTCTGAAGAAGCCACACTGTGACATTATCTCCTTGCACTACAAGAACATTTTCTGTGCTGAGAAACAGTTATTGAGGCCCTCAAAGAGATGGTATCTGTTAATGCCTCCCACGTGTTATTCTGTGAATCTATCACTTTTTCCCTTCAGAGCTGGGGTAGATGACATCTACAGCAACACCACTGGCACAGGCAACATTGGTTTCAAAGCCTACTTTTGCAGGCAGTGAAACAGTAATTCTCAGGTATTCTACCAGTATGAGTCACCTTTCTGGTTTCTGGATGCTATCAATGTGAATCTTGAAGAACTACTATGTACTTTGTATTCATATGTCCTTTTATATGGTCTTAGTACTTCACAGATTGGCAAAAGCCAATGTCTGCTGCTTAAACATTTTAAAATGGAATGGCAGTGGATACTTAAAAAACCTACTTATAAACAAAAAAACTGCTGAGAAAGCCATAGTTCTGTGTCAGAGTCTGAAAAACCTCTTGCTTAAAACAGAATGTCTGTTCGGCATAACACTATCTCACCTTTATAAAAAATGTCTTGTTTATGATGCAGAGGTTTCAAATTATAAGCAACATATGGTTTAATTATCATTGCTATAGATGCTAAAACCGATTATCTTCAGTGTTTGAAAGAGGTGCTCCCAGTCGAAAGCAGAAAAAGTAATTCCTTCCAGTCATTCCATGACTGTAATGCTTCTAAACATCTCCCTTTTTTATTTAGTTCAATATTTTATGGTGGTTTGGATGAGCAGTGTTTGATACAAAGAGGAAATGAGCTAGTATTTTCCACTACTACGTGTTAACACCTGAATATCCAGTGAAAATTTCTGTAAATGACCATTTACTTGCTGCAGTTTTGGTCTCTTCTAGGACTTAAAATAGACTCATTTTCCTGTAACTTCATATTGGGCAGACAGATACCTGTATTTCATGCTCATAGCAGTACACGATATACTTTCCCACCTTATAGCTTGGTATCTGATGCATCCTGGCAGCTTCTTTCTACCCTTCTTTCTGTGTTTCATTAATACATATTGTCCCCTTAGAGCTGAATTTGCTCTGCTATTTACATCTTTTAAGTGCTTGACAAGTGCTTCCTGGCCCACTCTCCCTGCCTGTTCTGACAAAGTTATTTTCTAGATTAAATTACTTTTGCCCTGTCCAAAAATTCAACGTTTCAGCTACTTGTCTTGAGAAGAAATGTACCTCTTTAGGCATCAGAATTATCTGCTGATCATCTTTATCCTGCTCTTGAATTCAGGTGACCTTGATTATGACTACCAGAACACTGCCATTGCCACCAGCTCCTTTTCCATCTACAACTCCACTTTCACATCACCAAGCATGCCATGGACTTCTCACTACTTAGGATCACTCTGAATGGTCCTAACATCCTGGTGTCTTTTGTATGCTTTTACTTGTACTTCAGTGTTCTTGTTAGATTAGCTGAAAATCAACAACTAAAAAGTACAGTTTCATAAAACTTAACTTTAGATTTCTTTTTGGTCATGCCTACCTCTGCCACCACTCATTACAGATATTTAAATGAGAATGCTAAAAGAAAAACTTTAATAGGAAGAGGAGTTTGCAATTTTGCTGGAGGACTCCATAAACAGTGGATATCTGAGAGGTCTCTGGGTGCTGAAAATGTTGCTTGAATGAGAGATTTCCACCCAAACTTTCCACAGGTATTAACATTATTTCTAGTGGCAGGCTTACAGATAAAACTCTAGCTGAACTCCATGAATTAAAGTGTAAAAAAGAACACTTTATGCTAGAGGCTTGCTAATATGAAATTTTTTAGACAGGTGCTTCATGAATTTAGAATCCTTGCTTAAGTTGCCTTTGGAAATCTTTACACACCATTGAAATCGCCTGGTAAAAGCATGAATAGAGCTTTTGTGACTCAGAAATTCCCACATTAACATGCATCAGCAACAGACAAAAATGTAGGAGACTGGTAAAAATGCAGAATGGCACAGCTGGGAACATCACCTAAAAGCTGAAGATGAAATCTAGAAATAATACTGAGAGCATCCTGGTGAGTAAGTGAATGATGAGTGGGGTAACAGCATTTTTCACATTTGTAAAAATTGCTTTTTGGAGGGAATTATGAAGGAGATGTATCTTCTGCTTATAGCACCTTAGAATTGTCCTAAATAAGTGTTTAGCACACCCAGTTAAGTCAAATCTGAACAAACCTTTTCTATAAGCAGGAAAAAATTCCATTCCTTTTTCATTAAAAGATACCAGAGAGGAGGATATAGATGAAAGCTAAAAATACCTTCCAGCCTGTGAAGTTTTGAGTAGTTAAAAGATTTTCACTTAATTAAATAGGTGAAGTACTAATGTTGGATTTTGTCACATAGAAGGGGAGTGGACTAGATTGAACTGGCTGCTGTTTACATCAGTAGATACTACACATATAGACTTATTTTTGCCAGTCAAAGGCAGACTGCTGTAAAATCATAATGGACTGTAAATAAACAGATCTTTCCTTTTTTCTTTGTAAGACATGAGCTGGATCTGAAACATGGTTGATGAGAGAGGCTGGCTAGAGCATTGGTATGTAGGGATGAAAAGGCACTCAGTGTCATTGTGTATCATGGATTCTGTGAGACATGAATTACTGGTCTGACTTGGATGAGCAGTACAGGTGGCCGCCTCTACTTGACCTGGAAAATGGGTATGTATAAATACCATATATGTAACATAAATATATGTTTGATAAATAACCATGCACACACTTTTCCACCTTCATCGAGAGTAAGCTTTTTTGCTATTCATGATGCCAGCAATACTGCTAATTACTGCCATAGTAAGCACAATAAAGTAAAACTTTTCTACACACTAAATCTAAAGAGGCAACTTATTGCAGGCCCACACAATACTTGTGGTAGTCATTCAAACTTTTCTTTCAGCCTACCCTTTGCTTTAGTGTAAGCTCTCCTACAGCAACCCATTTCAGTTGCTTTACTCAGTGCCACTGTGGTCTTCAATGATTATTTTCTGTGGCATTCATTGACATACCGTAGGAACAGTCAGCAACCACTAATCAGCTATGCCTCACTGGAACTGGGTTTGCCAGGAAAAATTAACTTCTTAATTTTATCCTGGTGGAGCAGAGCAGCTCCCACACAGCAAGGACACTGCAGAGCCAAGACACCCTCCTTGTCCATGCTTCTGACCCCATGTTTCTGCTTCACCTACCCTCTTCCGGACTGTAATAAATCATTGGGAATCCAGAAGTTACCACAGATTTCCTCTGTTTTTTTTCTCTGGGTTGTTGATTCTTGACTTCTTTACAAAGGCACTTTTGAAAACAGTAATTCGAAATTTGGCATACTGTAAAGATGTTTCCAAAAAGCCAGTTCCTCTGGGACGGCATAGCTGTATTTCTAAATGACTCTCCCTCCCCTCAGGGTCTTTATATCAACAACTTTGCCTTGTTACGTCTTACATAAAACAAAAATTGCTTCCTGACATCTGCCCAGCTGTTATTTTTTTTCTCTTTCCTCCCATGAACCATGCAGTCATCTGTCTCCATTTGAGAATATATCATTTAAAATCATTGGGAAAAGTATGGAAAATACCCACAGCACAAATTCCAGAGGCAAATTACATATCTGACCCAGAACTGTATGTTTGAAAAATAGCATCTTGGAATTAAAAAAAAAAAATAAATAAAGCAACTACATAAAATTATGTTCTTATTAATACTGTGATAGGTGACTCTAAAAGATAGGTTCCATATAGATGCATACCTTTCAAGAATCCTTTTCCTGAGACATTCATGTTTCAGCCTTCTACCTGATCACACCTGGCCTCTACTGACTTCTGTCTCAAACAAAATGGGCTTATAGGAACAAAGGAATATAAACTGCCCTACACGCTGGGTAAATCTGTCTTCAATGACAAAGAAATCTGAGTGTTAACTCCAGAAAAAGTCAGTGAACTTCAGTGAAAACTTTCTATAAGAAGTCAATACTGTCTTTGCCTTGGAGTGATTTGTTCTGCTCTGATAATGCCTAGCTACTCTAAAGCTGGTACACCTGGTTTGGGCAGCAACCATCCTCTGACAGGTGGATACATAGTCCCATAGGTTTCTTAAGCATCCTTTTTCTCATCAGGACATCTTTTTTCTATGACAACCTCCAGCAATTTGAAGTGACACGGCAACTTGTTAGGTCACACTTGCTTGAACTCACTTTATCAAGTCTGACACAAAATTAGTCTAGAAGGAAAGGAGCTGGTGATAAAATGACTTCAGGACATCCTTGTCATGCCTGCTGGGCTATGATTAACCATCTTTTAGCAAACACAAGAGGACCAAAAGGTTTAGATTCCACAAATAAATGCTTGCTGCTTCTTGAGTGGCTGCAGATGGACTCCCACTGAAGTTCAGGGCAATCAGTGCAGAAAAGGATTGTCTTTTTTGTGGTTTCCTTTCTTTTCTTATACATGAAAAATATGACTATCTAATCTTACTATTTTTTTCTATTAATCTTCTGAGGAAGAATGCACAAGAAGTTCTATCTTAACACAAGGAAGAATTTTTTACTGTGCAGTCACAGTGCACTGGCACGGATTGCCCAGAGAAGTTGTGGAGTCTCTCTCATTGGAGATATTCAAGAATCATCTGGACATGATCCTGTGCCATGTGCTCTTGGATGACACTGCTTGAGCAGGGAGGTTGAACCAGATGACCCATTGTGGTTCCTTCCAGCCTGACCCATTCTATGATTCTGTGGGGCAGCAGAGATGAGGTTTTCGTGCAGGGCCAAAGGACATTGCTAACTAGAACAAAATTACTCATTACATTTTACAAGCTGCCATAAGCAAGTAGGCTTTTTATTCAGGAGAAAATTAAAAAAAAAAGCCCTTCAAAATAATTCATCTAATTGTGATGAAAATAATTTTCATGCAAAAGAATTTTTTCAATCTCACTGACACTTAAGAGGCATGTATTGATCGTGGGGATGATATAATTGACAATTTGTCTTCTCATACTTTGTAACAATTAATGACACAAAATACATTCTGAGGGGAAGAAACAACCATTTCAAATCAGTCTTTGCTATGTGAAGGTGCTAAATAGAGGTGTTCGACACAGTGCATTCTCAGGATGAGAACGAGCTTGAATTATGTAAGATAAAGGACACTGTGAGAAATAGCAACAGAGTATTTTCCTTTTTTATTTTACTCCTTTAGAGCTCAGCCTTCTCTAAAATTAAAGCTGACTGACCTTGCAGGACAAGGATCCAGATTGCACTCTTGAAGTTTTGGTTTTGGCTTGATATTTTCAGGATAATAGTGACAGTATTGATCTGCTATTACCCGATTGCTTCTCAGATCAAAGCACTCAGCAGATGTCAGTTGATAACCTGCAATACACAGAGGAATAAATAATATGAGAGGTGGTGCTCCTCCTGTCTGGCTCTGAAATGTATCTAAGTTCTGATTTGGTAAAAAGAAAACAAATTTCAGCTTGCTTGAGTGCTTTTGGACATAGCAGCTGTTGTTTTACAGGCCAGATTGAAAACATCAGTGTAAATCACAAGTAGTAGGAAACAAAAGATAACCAGTATGGTCAAACAAAAATTCAGAAGCCTAGAAAAAACAAAGAAAAAAAAAAAGGCTGAGGTTTCTTAGTAACGAAGAATTGTGCCCTCAGTTTCAGTATAGTGAATAAACCTGCTGGTAGGAACAGGGATGAATGGAGACATCTTGTTTTTCCAGGCCCAAATCCCATCAGCCCTTATGTCTGACAGCTGTAGCATTAAATGCAGATACGTAGGTATCAAGATGTACTTTACAGAGTCTGGCACGATGCTAAAAATTTACTGGCTACTGCCACGTTGCTAAATCCTCTCTTCATTTAGCTGAAACTGTTTAAATTTTCAGATTTTGCCCATTTTGAGGTTCAAAACTCAGACAGAAGTTGGGACAGGTCATGTATGCAGATGACAGTTTCTGAAATACAGTGGTAATTCATTACCTCCACCACAGGATGCTGAACAAGGGAAAAAATCAGTTTCCCTCCATCGGTGAATGATAGGCTGGTAGAAGATGAACTGGACTGAACTGTCAGCAGCACCAGCAAAACGGATCTGAAAAAGAGGTTATATCAAAGAGTGAACCTAACATAAATATTGGGAAGAAGAGTTCCACCACATGCATCTTGAAGATAGGAGACAGCTTGCAGCTTCATGAAATACCAGATATACTTTGCAATAGGAAAATTAAATACAAAAATAAAGCATGGATTGGTGGCAAAATTTTGGGCTCAAAACACAGTCAAATAAATTTCTGGGCATAGTCAGTGACAATTTTGAGACCATATTCTGAAATAAAGAGTACATGGCAAATGCATGGTTAGTGCTGCTGAATAATCTTATAGGGACAGAGGATAGCGACTGCTGTTTAATGAATCAGAAAATCACCTTCCACTATCTACTGTCCCTGACACATGGACACAGATTTTCTATCTTTAATGTTTTCCAAAAAACATTCCATCTTGAGTTGTAATACACTTAATAGTACAGAGTAAAACATGGGATGCTGCGTTGTGAAAATTCATAAATACTAGAAACATTTTAATTCACCATTTTTTTCCTGAGGTGAGGTCTTCATTTCATTCTCCTTTGTGGCACTGTCATGATTATAAGTTTGTTCTTCTGCTTTCTTTATTTTGCTTGTAAAAATGCTTCTTTCAGACATAGGCATGGAATCCTGGCTGGGGCTAAGTGCATGTCTGGAAAACTGTCTTTAGAGTGTACAAGCCACCTGAGCTTAAAAGCTAGCATGCTTTTAGTACTATGTGTGCTGAATGGATTTCCCACATAAACAAGAGTTTGTAGTGCAAGGACTGCAATATGAGAGACCTCCACCCTGGTGAAGCAGCACCATTTGCACTTGGTCCAGTAAAAAACCCTTCCCATTTGATACCTGTTCTGATTAATCCAGTTATGAGGACTTCAAGATCTCGGCAGGTTTCCCTTGTCCTTACCTCTATGTCTCTGCATGAACAGCTGGCAAGGGAAGAACAAAAATCTGCTACTAAAATCCTCTCCTATTTCTTTATTTGTCCTAGGACACTGTTTCAGTGTCCTAGGACAACAGAGAAAGCTGCCAAATCACAACTACGAAAGATGGACCCTTCTCCAAGACAGTACTGCTGCTCTCAGGAGCAATCCTCTCCCCTTTTTTCCAGACAGCTTAAATTGTTTAACCACTGCCTCTTTTTTTTTTTTTTTTCCTCATGTTTCAAATGAGTCTCCTAGTTTTGGAAACACCATTTTTCAGTTTGCTTTTCCCCTTCTCTTCTCTCTTTCCATACACCAAGAGAGGCTGTCAAAGAATGGCTTGTGAAACAGAAGCAAAAATACAACAATAATTACAATATAACAATTACAATAATAACAATAAAATTAAGATGAACTCTGTAACTTGGGTTGTTTGTTTTGTTTTCCCCTGTAGATGGACAGCAACATGATTACAAATCAAGTTGTATCTTGAAGAGCAGGAGGAGGGCAAGAATATTGATGTGTGTATGAGATCTGGTCCACTGAGACTAAGGCTGCCCTTTTCTAATTAAGCAGGGATGTCAATTCCCAAAAGGAAAAAACTCAAACCAGCTGTAGCAATACAACTGCTTGAGCAACTGGGAGGCCTTCTGCACAGATCAATATTATTTGAATCTGTGTGTCAGAAAGAAGACACCTAATCCCTTTTGCAGGGATGGTGCATTAATTACACACTTTAGAAGAGTCTTTCTGGGCTCATGAAAACCTCAGGCACTCCTGAGAAAAATGTTCGGTTGTGCTGGAAGCCATCTGGGAAGGTCTCTGATCTCAATGTGCAGGAAAGGCATTCTCTGGGGAGAAGTCTGCTCTTACTCTTTGTTTTTTAAGGATCATCAGTGATTCCTAAACTCAGATCTACTCAGCAGTATGGTCTGCAGTGAATCATGAAGAACAGACCAAGAGCTCACACAGAGGCTACCATAAAAGGAAGAGGAGGAAAAAAGAGTTTACATTAAAAAAAAAAAAAAATCAGGAAGAAAGAAGAGCTCCTCTCTCTCCTGCATGTCTGCAGTTATCTGTCTGTTTTGATACAGAGAAAAGACAGATGTACATCTTTTCCAGCCTAATGTGGAAGGCACTCATACAGCCATGATAACAGCATAGGTGGGAAGGAATTATAATGAGCCACAGTCATGAGCTCAAATTATACAAAACAAGCAAATAAAAGAAGCATACACAGTATTGTGTATTTTTTTAAGAGTATTGTAAGCAGAAGAGGAACAATATGCAGTGATTCCACATAGCAAAAACTTCTTTTTTATTTTGTTTGACTGTTTGTTAAAGCTAAGATCTTCATCCAGGAAAAAACATCACTGGCTGCTTGAGCTCTGAAAAACTCAGAGTTTTGATAGCTGAGAGTTGTAAGAAATGTCCTGGTTTGACTGCACAGGGCCAACTCCCCCACACTGAAATCTCTGTAGTAATCTCTCCCACACTCAGCTCTGTAGTATGATGAAATTTTTTACTCTTGCAGTATTTGCAACACCCTTGTAGCTATGAGAAATGCCAAAGATTCAAATAGAGATGGTCATCACCTGACAATCTCAAGCTAGTCCTCTAACTAACAATGAGTTTTGCATACTTAAGTAACTGAACTAGAAAAAAATGGCAATTGATCAATATATTTGCAAATAAAATCCTATCTAAATTTATTAATAGATGAAGTCAGAAGTACTCAGATCTTGCAGAGCACTCATCCCGGCATTTGTGCATTGCAACTCTCCAGAGAGCATCCTTGACTTCCTTTAGCTTTCAGGGGAATGTGGAGCATTCCGAACATCAGAGCAGCCCTTACCACTTTCACAGGCTCACAGAATTACAGAATGAACTAGGTTGGAGAAGACCTTTGAGATCATCAAGTCCAACCTATGACCTAACACATCCTCATCAACTAAACCATGGCACTGAGTGCAACATCCAGTCTTTTATGAACACCTCCAGGGATGGTGACTCCACCACCTCCATGGGCAGACAATTCCAGCACCCAATCACTCTTTCAGTGAAGAATTTCTTCCTAATGTCTAGCCTAAACTTCCCCTGGCACAGCTTGAGCCTGTGTCCTCTTGTTCTGTCACTGGCTGCCTGGGAGAAGAGACTGACCCCCACCTGGCTACAATCTCCTTTCAGGCAGTTGTAGAGAGTGATAAGGTCTCCCCTGAGCCTCCTTTTCTCCAGGCTAAACAACCCCAGCTCCCTAAGCCGTTCTTCACAGGACTTGTGTTCTAGACTCCTCATCAACCTTGCTGCCCTTCTCCAGACACGATGAGAATCTCAACGTCCTTCCTGAACTGAGGGGCCCAGAACTGGACACAGCACTCAAGGTACAGCCTCACCAGTGCCGAGTACAGGGGAAGAATGACTTCCCTGGTCCTGCTGGCCACACTATTGCTGATACAAGCCAGGATACCACTGGCCTTCTTGGCCACCTGGGCACAGCTGGATCATGGTCAGTCAGCTGTTGACTCAAAAGAGTAACACCAGTCATATAAGGAACTGGTTAAAACTAGAGTCCTCAGAATATCCACTGTATAGCCTATAGTCATTATCAACAGAGATATCTTTTTTCCCTGTTGAAAGACCTTGGGAAAAAAAAAATCTCTTATACAGTGTTTTTTACACTGATTTTGTTAACGCCTGCCTGAAATGATTCAAGAGAAGCACAAACTGTTGCTCAGGTGAATTTTGGAGTTGATAAAATGTAGATTTGGTTTGGGAGATGTCATAGAAAGTAGAATGAAAACAAGAAAATAAAAATTTGAACACAAAAGGTGCGTAATCTTTTTAAGATATTCTGATCTGTTCTATGAACAAGAGACTGCAACATCTGACTTCACCTTTGGCTCTGTTGGTTTTTCCTTTAGCTCCAAAATTTGATTAGCTGAAATAAAACCAAACAAGTCAAGTTCCCGAAAGCCCAACCCTTTCTTGCTTGATTTTGGCAGTGTGTGCCTGAACCATTTGTTTCTGTTCACTTAACACATGGCCTGAGCTACAAAACTACTGTAGTTTACTTGGACAGTTTTGAAATTTAATCAGCAGTTTATAACCAGCAGTCATAAACAAGTAATTATTAATGTTACTTGTACAGCTAAGCCATGAAAAGTGTATTCAACAAAATGCTCTAATTTTATGCAGTTGGGGGGAGGTGAGGAGGAAAGACACCATTTCTTTCTTGTGTGTGTGTTCCAAAATCAGGACAGAGAAAGAGAATTATTATTTCACACCTCATAATCATAGAATCATTCAGGTTGGAAAGACTTTCCAGATCATGGAATCCAACCTTTGACCAAACACCACCATGTCAACTAAACCATAGCACTAAGTGCCATGTCTAATTGTTTCTGGAATATTTCCAGGGATGGTGCGTTCACCACTTCCCTGGGCAGCCCACTGCAATGCCTGATCACCCTTCCAGTGAAGTTCTTCCTGATGTTCAACCTGGACCTCCCCTGGTGCAGCTTAAGCCTGTGTCCCCTTGTCTTGTCACTGGTTGCCTGTGAGAAGAGACCGACCCCCACCTGGCTACAGTCTCTTTTCAGGCAGTCGTAGAGAGTGATAAGGTTTCCCCTAAGCCTCCTGTTCTTCAGGCTAAACAACCTCAGCTCCCTCAGCCGCTCCTCACAGGACTTACTCTCTAGGCCCTTCACCAGCTTTTTTGTCTTTCTCTGGAAGTGCTCCAGCAAATTTTGTCTTACACAATTTGATCTGGTCTACTATGATCTAGCTCCATGCCGCCATGCTTATTGGAAAAGTTCTAATGGATTCTCCCATATTCTGATTCTGATTCTGACTTCTTTCTGCAAGTTCCAAATGTCAAATCATCAGATTGATACTAATTAAAATCATTAATGAGAAATCTGACATACGTAATTTCATGCTTTGTAGAAGAATGGCTTGTCTCTCGAGGGCATTCGGAATCCCTAGAGGGTCTGCAGGGCCTAGAGGGTCTGCAGGGCCTGCACAACCAAGACTGATGCTCTCGAACTAACAAAGAACAATACTGATGTTCAGAACTAACAAAGAACAATACTGGTATTTAGAATTAACAAAGAATAATAGCCCCTTGAGCCATATATCCTTGAGGAAGTAGATACAAATATATTATTTGGGGAAGTAGATATAAAATATACTAACATACTGACAAAGCACAACAGTGCTATAGAAGAACAATAGTCCCTTGAGAGAACAATTGTCTCTTGAGCTACATATCCTTGGGAAGTACTAACTTAATACAATGTATATTACTATGCTGACTTAGCTGACTGCAATATGGAAGCTGCAAACCTTGCAACTAAAGAGAGAATAGCAGGTATGATTATTAATAGGTATGATCAATAAGTAGGTATTCGTGACTTGTGGGATAAGGACAAGTAGGTATGTGATAAGAGATAACTTGTGAAGTAAGAATAAGAGCCCATGGAAGAGCTGTACAGACAGACTCTGTGCTAGGCCGCACACCATGTTGTATATGTGCAGACTAGTGCTGACAAGTTTGCAAAGATATGTGGACAAGGAAGAAAACAGCTGAGCTTATATGAATGTTGTATCCATTGTGATTAGAAGAAAGAAGCGGGATGAGGAAGAACCCTGAGAAGAAGAAACAGAAGAATTGATACAGTTGATTGATTGACGCACGATGCTCAGAACCAATGAGAAAAGCTAACAGAAATTGTATGATGTAAAAGGTATAAATATATGTGCTTTTAGAAATAAATCGGAGTTTGCTTCACCAATCACATTGATTGTATCGCAATTCTTCCCACTCACTGCAGTGCTTCTCAAGTCAGTAGAAAAAATATTCTACCTAGAGTGCTTCAGTATTGCTGGTTGTATGTGGTGGTATCTTGCACTGAAAAAACCCCCCGGAGGATGTACAAGAGATTTATTACTGTTAATAATTTGTTCATGAAGGAAATAAAAGCCAGACACTGTCATGGGAAAATAACTTTTACATGCTTGTTTAAAATAACATAAAAAGTACATAAAATGTAAATAATGAGAGATGCTGAAGGCTTTCAGGCATATGTTTTAAGACAGGACTACACCATAACTCCTCTGAGCTTGCCTTGTCATTCCCTTGGAATGCTGGAAGGACCTCTGCCCTCGAGGTCCAGGGAATATGTCTACTGTCCACTTCTGCATTCACGTCCCCTGATTGTGGTAGTCCTGTGTTGTATCAGCTTGGTTTTAGGGTTGTCTCTCTAGTGAAAGTCAGCTCCATCTGTTGCTTCTCAATTTAAGTTTCTAAATCAGCCAGAGAAATCACTCTGGAATTACATTATCACTGATTTACATACTTTACAAGGTATCTCTCAATTGAATTTGCTCACCCAGTCCCAATCTGGGATTAAACAGTATTCTTTAGGTGATGAGTGTGTTAAAAAGCCTTTAGATTAATTCTCTCACAAAGCCAAAATAGAAAACTCTAAGGTTCAATTTTTTTACCAGTTCCATTATTCTGCCCAAAAGAAGAAAGAAAGAGAAAATCACTGCAGTGCATTGGCTAGGATAGCTGGCAGTAATAGAACCTGCAGTACCAGATATAACAATTAATCATCTGTACAGAATCCACTACTAAGTGCAACAAATGTAGAAATTTCTCAAATGAAAAGACCAAAATCATTCCATAGAACCAAAGGCAACCCCAAATCCAGATGTGCTGCATCTCTGCTGTGATACCACACATAACATCCCAGTGATCTGTGGAAAGAGCATTTCACCACCATCATCATGCTCCCCGGTAAGAGAATTCACCGTTGAACAAGCCACCTTAATTGTCACTGCAGAATATTTATTAACCTTATTTTATTAATGGCAATATCTAAGAAATCAATGTAAAAAAAGGATCTTATTGTGATAGATACTATATAAAAATAAAATTAACAAATTGAAAGGGCATTTTTTGCCACACACACGCAAATTGTTAAAATGGCGAAAACGGAACAAGGTTGGCACCAAGCCTCAACAACACTTAAAAGTGACTGATTTTTGAGAGAGATACGTAAACAAAAGTTACAGGATAAGAAAAGGAAAAATTACAAGTAACAATTTGTCAGAGGAATATAAAATCACATGTCTAAGAAACTTTCTCTATTGCCTTAAAACCTGCCAGTGCATTTCAGATCAGCAGTATTTTAAAGAAGTATGTAAAATTAATGGTAACACTTCTTCAGATCCCAACAGCATCCACCCAGTAGTTTCAAATGATGTACTGGTTGAGCACAGGAATCACAAATCCAAATCACATATGATCATATTTAGTCTACTTACATGCATAAACTACGGTTTAAAACACATAAATATAGATATAAATTTCTAACAGTTTTCAGAAGGCATTTCATGAGTAATGAACGAAACTTCAGTGCAGTAATTTCTACATCAGTTATAGGGTGAGTAGATAGAATGTAGAAAGAGAACAGAACATAAAGACTATCCTGAGAAAGGTAATTTTTTCTGAGCATTGTGGTTTGCTTTGTCAAAAAAATAAAGGTAGTTTTATTATCCTAGGTTTTTCTGTAGGTCCCTCACCAAAGGTCCTAGGCAGATACTCCTAGAAGATCTTCCCATGAACTGATGATTGAGTAACAAAGAATGGTCCAATAAGCTGCTCTTGCAATGGATGAAGGACTGTGGAATCCCTCAGAGATATGTGCTATTATTGTGGTGGCCAACAGTGGGCCTGAAGGCCTCACAATTATGGTTAATACCCATTTTTTAACTGAAAGGTAACTGATTATATAAGCACCTTGATTACATAACTTGACCAGTGTGGACATGTGATGGGTTGAGCCTGAG
>VZTH01000014.1:0-52515 GCA_013397815.1 Aleadryas rufinucha
ACAGCCACGTGCACCGCAACAGGTAATTGTATCTGCCTTATAGAAGCACTAATATTTACAGAAAAGGGTATACTGTTTTCTAAGTCTAAATGTACAATTTATTCAGCAGTGGGCCTGAACAAAGCCATAGCTTCTCAAAACCTCTTCTTATATTTTATCCCCAGAAGGAAGGTGCATGCACCTCAGTTAACTTGAAGGAATACTCATTGGTTAAAATATTCAGTCAGTCTCTGCAATTACTAGAATATTCACTGGGATAAATTTATGCAATTACTTATTTCCTCATGAAGAAAAGTGAATAGAAGACTAATACAGACTGTCTGAAATTGAAAGATTCCAAGTGATGTATTGTTGAAGCATGGATAGACAAGACCATTTAAGTTCAGTTCACAGTTGAGACACTCCACTCTCAAAACAGATTTTTCAAATACCTATGGGAAGTTTGACTTCTAGAACATACACAAATGTATCAATTCATATGTTCCCCAGTCTCCCTAAGACTTCACCTTCACTCAAGTTCAATATTCAGTATCCATTCAGATCTATCTACAAGCAAGCTCTGGTTCCAAAATCTAGCTTGCTGTAGAAGCACATATCACTGTTAGAAGCACGTTTCTCTGTGATAGATTCCTTGTTTTTCACCAAACCACCTGTACCCCTATGCCACTCCAAAACTTAACCACCATCCCCAGGTGACCTGAACCTTCACGCAGCATGTAACTTCTCTACAAGTCATACAGCCTGAATAATTTGCAGAAATCCAAGTTCTCTGCAAGACCTTGAAAGCCCACCTAACTACAGGTTAATTTATTTGATACTATTGTATAGCTGTATAATAGAAATGTTTAGTAGATTAATGTGCAAGACATTGTGTCTATTTCATACAGGCAAATATTTTGCATGTGCATGCAAAAGCTTTAAAAGGAACTATGTTCATACATTTCTGTTCTTTCTGAATAATAATGTTCCAGTAAAGAAAGAAACCTCCAATTAAGAAAGAAATGGATAGGATTTTCCTGGTACAATTATGTTGTAACTGGTTCTAATTTGCTTTACTTAACAGTGTATTTTACTATTGATTACTCTTAGTGTTGCTGTGCTGTTGCACAATGAGACATGATAAGCAGCTTCTCTTCCAAAAACAATTGTTCAAATTATTGATGATTTTTTCTCTTGTGCAGTACAGAGCAATTAAGGAACAAACTCCCAACTGCTCCAGTAGTTGTCAGTCTCTTGCAAGGAGCTAACACAAAAGCTGATTAAATTACCAGGAAGAACTGCCAACTTTTAATTGTCCTCCAATATTTAGGATGGATATTTGGAAGATCAATTCCACCTGAATTACTATCCTGGAAATAAAGACACATTCCTGGTTCAATTACCATGTATTCTAAACCAAAAGAGACATTTCTTTGTTCTGGGTAAGCTCTTCCTCTTTGTCTATCTATGTATCCCTTTTCTGGGGAACAACCCCAGTCAGCAGGTAATAAAAAAAATAAAAATAAATAATAATAAGACAAAAATCCCTGGATACTACTGAAATGACAACAGCTAGAGACTTGCAGAAGCAGTTGGTATTCAGGGTAGTCATATTCCAAAAGGTAGGAAATAATACAAAGTTACAAAATGGATTTGAAATACATCTCTCTCTTTCTAAGAAAGGGTGGGGGCCATGGGGAGTTGATCAAGAAAGCCTACTTGCTAAGGAAACACCAGGTACAAATTGATACTTCCTTAGAATTTTTTTTGTTTGTTTCAGCATCTTATTTTTTGCTATCTGTTATTCAGGATCAGACTGAAGTAGTGCAGAGAAAAAAGCTTGGAAATGCTGCTCATGCATTTTACTTGTCAGGGGAATTAGATCAACTTATTGATGACCACAAACCTGTAGCAGACTGTTTAATTTACAAGTGTAAACCATATGTGACAATGCTAACTTCCTGTCCAAGTCCCATCTTTCTACAACTTAGAAGTCTGTGAACTGCAATTTAAAGGTTAAACAGTCAGCTTTTTCACAAGGAACAAAATGGTAAAAAAAATCTGGTTTCAATGTGTTCTCTTTACCTCATAGCTTTAATCCCTTTGCTGTTTCTACAGAGAAGGGAGGGAAAAGTGGAACATTTTTTCTTCATGGCACTTTGTATTTTTTATTTCATGTAACTAGATGGCAGATCTTGAATAAAAATCCCTGTGACTAATCCACAAATTAAACAAGAATGAGCTTGAACTGATGTTGATACAAAACATCTTAAATTTCCCCTTATATACATCAAGTTTTCAGGAAAAGGACTGTTCTTGATGTTTGGATACTTGATATAAAAGAAGGTGTTGCAAATCTATCCCCGCTCCCCTGCCTCTGCTGCAAGTGATAAATAGATTAGTCAGCTAGACACTAGAAATTAAGTTCTATAGGAGGTTATAAACAGTAACAGCATGAATCATCATCAGGATGCTTAGGGAATTTGGAACTCAAAAATTCTACAGCTGGAAGCATTTACAAAATTGGAGAACACAAGTGACATGAAAATGATGGATCACTCCATGTAGTGCAGGTGAGTCATCAGATGTATAAGTGTCTAACTTACATAGAACAGCAATCAGACCTAATTCAAATTACTGAACTGTACCTTGGTGTGGTTAGAGTCTTTCAGAATCAAGTCATCCAGAAAGTTAATTCAACAGACTCTATAGAGGTGATTTCTTGAGACTGAAAATTTCCTTCCTGTACATCATTGAACAAGCCTTACTTTACATATATTTTCTTTCAAAACAGTTTTCTTTATAGAACACTAAGACCTATGCATTCAAATTGCTATAATTTTGCCACTTCAATCATCCTCTTTTATTCATACTTCCGAGAAATACTTTTATAGTGTACTTCAGTACAGCTGGCTTGAAAACAAATTTCCCATCCCTAATATGATAGTAAGATTTTAAATGTCTTTCCTTCAATTTTTTGGTCCCTGACAAAAATATTCAACTAAACCAAAAACAAGTTATAAATTTTCATTGACATTTTTTCAAAAAGTGTGAATACTTTATCTTTCATTCAAAGCTTATAAAATTAGATTTAGACAAAAACCCTACAGAGTACAAGGGAAACTTTTATATTCAGTAACATGGAAAGAAAAAAGTTCCAACCCCCTCTTACCAAAAAAAATCAATCCCTGTAATATTCATCAATTCATCTGCTGTACTCTTCTAGCTGATCATATCCATGCTTTAAGATTATTCTTTCGTGGACAAATACATTAATGACTTTTTCTGCAATTCAGAGACAGTTTTTTCTGCCATTAGAAGAGACAAATTTTCTTTGCTATAGAGAAATTTCTGATTTATTAATGGTGTCAATTAAGATCAGAACTTGGTAAATTGTTGTCATGGTTTGACACTGGCCAAATACCAGGCACCCATGAAAGTCACTTACTCACCCTCCCCTGCTACAGCTGGGCTGAGGAGAGAAAATTTAATGAAGGGTTCATGAGTTGAGATAAGGACCGGGAGAAAACACTCCAAGGGCAAAACAGGCTCAACTTGAAGATATAAAGTGAATTTATTATTAACAAGATCAGAGCAGGAAGATGAGAAGAAAAATAAGCCCTTAGAAACACCTTTTTTTTCCCCAACCCCTTCCTCTTTCCCACTGACAGCACAGGGAGACAGGGAGTGGGGGTTTTGGTCAGTTCATCACCTGAGGTTTTCTTCCACTTGGCTCAGGGAGAGAAGTTGTTCCTCTGTGAGACTGTGAGGTCCCTTCCCACGGGAGACAGTTCTCCATTAACTTCTCCAGCACGGTTCCTATTTTACAAGCAGCAGTCCTGCCAAAACTGCTGCAGTGTGGGTCACTCTTCCACGGGGTGCAGCCCTCCAAGGACAGACTGCTCCAGCCTGGGAGCAGGGGCCCACTCTCTCCGGTGGGTCTCCCACTGGATCACAGCCTCCTCCAGGCATCCACCTGCTCTGGCGTGGGCACCTTCCTCACAGGCTGCAGGTGGATCTCTGCATCCCCCGTGGATCCCCATGGGCTGCAGGGGCACAGCTGCTTCACCATGGTCATCACCACAGCCTGCAGAGGAATCTTGGCTCTGGCGCCTGAAGCACCTCCTCCCCCTCCTTCTCCACTGACCTTGGTGTTTCCACGTAGTTTCTCTTACGTGTTCTTACTCCTACTCTGGCTGGAAAATTAAAACTGTCCCTCACCTTTTGTTTTGATTTCTTCTTAAATATTTTATCACAGAGGTGTTACCATCATCTCTAATTGGGCCAGCCTTGGCCAGTGGCAGGGCCATCCTCAGAGCCATCAGGGATTGGGTCTTCCGGACCTNCTGCCGGACATGGTGTAAACTTCCAGCAGCTTCTCACAGAAGCCACCTGTGTGGACCCCCTGCTACCAAAAACCAGGCCATGCAAAACCAACACAATTGTGTTGATCAAAGAAATGTTTAGAGAACTTCACTTTAATAAAGTCAAACATAAAGGAAAGAATCTTTTGTAACCATTGGAGACAACTACCTTGTTGGGGTTTTAGAAGTTCTCTTTTTAATTTTCTTTTTCTCTTCCAGAATTTTTCCCCATACACCTTGCTGAGGGGGAGCCATTGCCAAGGTACTTAAGAGAGACAAAAGACTTGGCCACAGGGAGGAGCCCCAGCTGGCTGGCTCCTTTTACCTGGGAAAAGAAGGTTGGGCAGGGCCCCTAGGCCACTTGTGCTCTGGCATTTGGAGGGGAAGGAGGCTGCATCGCTGTGGAGAGAATTCACCATCACTGCAGGCTTCCGCCTTCTGCTGCTTTCCTCCAACCGTGACTGGAGCTTGNTGTTGTTTGTTTGCCTTGTTTTTTATATATATATATATTAGTAAAGAACTGTTACTCCTATTCCTCATACCTTTGCCTGAAAGCCCCTTAATTTCAAAGTTATAGTAATCTGGAGGGAAGGGGGTTGCATTTTCCATTCCAAGGGAGGTTCCTGCCTTCCTTACAGACACCTGTCTTTAAAACCAAGACATACCTCTAAAATGTTTGTAAGAAGTGTTTAAAGTGTAAATCAATTTAAATATATATTTATATAAATTGTAGTTAAATATATAGTGTTTGTTTCCTACTTTTCAAAACAACCCCCTTAATATACCACAAAATAGATAAAACTATTAACTCTTTCAAAATTGCCACAATTCACTTAATTACACTTTCTAAATAAAATATATTAGCTTAACATCTCATAAATCCAAAGAAAGTTTCAGTCCTACTTGAGTACTACAATTCAGAAACTGGGGGCTGTGTTTTGCTTTCATTTATTATTCAACATAGTAATTCAGCAGATTAAACAAGTCATGAGGACATAAGAATAGTTCCACAGACTCATAAATCCATCTCTGCTTCTGACAGCAATTGGAAGAGAGATGTCTGGAGGACAGTTTAAGAACTTCCCCCAGCTGTAGTGCAAGGTACTGAAAAATGGGAAGAACAGACTTCCTAGGTCTTTACACAGCTCTCACTACATTTCTCTTTCAACAGCTTTTACAGGGCTTCCTTAAACACACAGACTTCCATCCTAGTTGGATTGATTTTTCAACAAGAGAGATATTGCTCACTCTTCATTTACTCTATTTCTACTGCAGTCACCTATTGCAAGACTGAGCCATGACTCAAAGAGGCGCTGGTAGCTACACAGACTAGTCTGTGTAGACAGCAGTTAGGCACAAGGTCTGCCTTACACTACTTTCAGCTATAGCCTCGACCTTTTCTTGATGTGACTTGGGCCCACATTTGTCCTTCAGCTTTGCTTCATCTCTATTTACAGAAGCTACTTCTGTAGTACTGCTCCCTAAGAAGCATCAAGCTGCTTTCGAGAGCAAATTTACATAAGACTTCTTACTGATTCTGTCAAGTACCTGGCACTGCAAGCAGCTGCCACCGTAACAGCAAATGAGTACTTTGTGCTGGCAAAACCACTCATAGACATTCCCAGTTTCAGTCATTCCTCCCACACTACCCAGTGCGGTAGCAAGAGGATGATATTTATTTCTGTTACAGATAATTTGATAAACAATTTCAGTAATGAAACAGGAATTTTTAGTTTGACAGGTTTTATTACACTTAAATTTTAATTGTCTATACTATTAATTTATACAGATAATTTCAGGGGCAATAACAAATATTAAGAACAGTACATGACAACAAATTTATGTCTTACAGCATAAAAATAATATGATCTGAAGCTTCTACACTATACCAGATTCCTAATGTAGTAGCTACATGGAGAAACACCCCTACTATTGCTGGCTAGCAATAACGAAAAGCTAATACATGTAAGCTGTACCTGTGAAGAAATGTTAGCAACTATTTAGAATTTAGAAAAGACTGGAAGACCATACCAGTTTTCAAAAAAACCCCATAAAAATAACCAGCCTACACTCCATGAAGGGAGCAAGCAGTTCTGAGATGCAACATGTTTAGCAACTCAAGTATAATAACTTTGGGTACTAGCTCATGCGGATCTCTCCAGTACATATGTCATAAGAATGACAAAAAATGTACAGGGTTTTGCATATGTTTTCTCCTTTAAAAGCTCTCTTTACAAAAATAGCTTCAGAGAGGTGTACTGTCGTTCACCTGGATATTGCTGAATTTAGAAGTTAAAATGTCACAGACTCCTTAAACACTCTTAACTACAGCAGACCAAAACTCATGCTATGAAATAAGAGATGAAATGTGCAATTCAGTTCATTAATAATGTCATTTTTTCTCACACAAGGAATGAACTGGAAAACAGAAACCATGTTACCCAGACTGCCTGACAGTTATTGAGGTCAGCAAGGGCAGCTATCAGAACCACATAATTAGCATTATCATAGTGATAAGGATTCAAAATTTCTGCAAAAGTCTACTGAGATAACTAAAAATGTTTGCACTTTTTACAAGCAATATAAATAGCAGAAAAGTAAAAAATGTTTCCTAGTTCCTCAGCCTTCAAATATGCACCCATATCCACCCAAGAAAGTTCATAATTTGGCTACAGAAATGAGCCAAACAGGGTTAAATTTTTCTTAGAAAATGTCAAACAGTACAGTGTTGTTGCTTCGCTTCCAAACCCTGTGAAGCAAGTTACAGGTCAGAGCACTTGACCAAGCAGTGGCACTGTTCATATCCTTCCTCACCTCAAAAGCCTCTTTTCCACAACTCATCACTTTCTGGTTTATAGGATGCTGAATACTATTGGAGTGTTCCTGAACAGTACAGGACAAGGCAGAGAACCTTTTTCTGAAGACTTGACGTGAGTTTCTTGATTGAGTTTAGACTCAACATACTGAGATGCAGAGTGCATGCTGACACAGAGCTCTCAGCACCTAACCTAAATAACATGCAAAAAGCAAGAACACATTTATGAGTAAGAAGCAATTGAGGAAGGTAGGTTTGGACAGACTTTGAATAGAGACATTCATCAGGCTGAGAATCTCAATATTTCGTCTATAAAACTGGAAATACTGAATCAGAAACTTATTAGACTATAACCAATTTTATTCTTTTAATTAAGAGCACGCTGGAGCCAAGCAACAAGACAATAAAACAAAAAACAATGATGCAAACAAACAAACATAAAACAACAACAAAACCCAAAACCCCCAATACTGAAGATGCAAGACCTTATCGGGGCACATTTACAACTAGGAACACATTTCTGTGAGTGGTAGTATTTTATCAGTCCAGATTACAGCTGGTTTCACTAGACTTTTTTTGTTATTCATAATGGAGAACAACACTGCTCTCTAATGGCTCACTGCTTTTTCTTCACTGCCATGCTTCTTGACTGTTCTAGAAACTGTTAAAATATTTCTTGATTATATATGTTCAGCAATACAAGTATACTGTATATACTTCAACACAAATAATATATAAAACAAAGCTGAAATGGAAGTTCCCTGATCTAGCCATATTTAGTACAGCCAAGAACCAAACTATTTTTACAACATAGTAATGGTGCATGGTGGATAACACCTCAAAAATCAGCTTAGCTTTCTTCCAGCTTCAAACAGAGATCAAACCAAGGAGATAAGTCATTAAAAGGAGATTAGCTTCTTCAGTCTAATGAAGAGGAAAGCAGCAAATGCTTCCTTCTGAATTCTGGAGATAATGATTTCAAAGCCTTTCATTTCAGAGAAGTTATAAATCGTAAGCTACCAGAAGCATTATTCAAGTTTCTGGCATAGTCGTATTCACAAGGAAAAAAAACTAATGTGAGTAAAGAAGAATATTCATATTTTGTACCAATTTTAGCACTTAACAATACTGGGTTTGTTTGAAATTTCCATGCCACTTTGCTTGATGGAGGTCAAAACTGATATGTTTGAAAAATGAAATATGACAGATAGAATAGTGAGCAATGTACGAGCTGCAGTAAGCTAAAGATTCTTCAATACAAAGATTTTCCCATATATATATATCTTAGAACCAAGTAAAAACTCCAGAGTCACAGTGACTAGCAGATAAAGGCTTACATGATGTACACATCCTTGTGAACACATGGAAATCAGTTTAGTTTGAATTGCTGTTCATGTACTCTCGGCTTGCCACCAGAACTGCATAGGATGACTCTAGAAATGCTGGGACACTTCAAAGCTCCTGTGGTTTTTCACTCATGTTTGGAAAGAGAATTAACTAACTTCTGCTCTGAAAATGAAAGTGCACACAGAGATTAACAGAGAATTAGTCACTTCATTCTGGCCTAATGAAAACAACTGGAGACTGGATTAATAGACTAAGTTAGCAAATGAAATTGACTAATGCCAAAGCAGCCCTGATCTTTTTCATAAAGCTAAAGTTTTTACCAGTGAGAACAGATTTTGATTTCCTGCACTCTACTGACAGTGTTGAAAACCACAATACTATGTACTCACTGTCACAGTCACTTATCTGTCCTTGGGTTAGGACTTCAGATTTGGTCCCTCCTTTGGGAAACCCACGTGAGTTTCAAGTACACCCAAGTTTTTTCACCAGCCTTCTAGGATATGCTTCAACTTCATCAAACATTTATGCCACATCTAAGTCATCTTATACATTAGCTATGCAAAACAGCAGAGCTATGTGGAACAAAATGTCCCCCAAGAATAGCACCTTGAACAATCTGCCATACTATTGCTAGTTATTTGAACATGATTAACATTATTTTTATCATATTTTTGTTTTCAAAATATTACATTCTCTCTGTGTACTGATAGAAGAGACTTTGCATTTAGCTAATTAACACAGCCTCAAAGGCAGGAAGTTTAATGCATAACTCAGAATAGGTGTTCACTAATTAAACAATGGAGGCATTGCAATAAGCATACTGTATTCCTAGTTTTAGCCCCCTAGGGATAAACCTGCTGGAAAAAGACTGTAAATCACAAAGATGCTGTAAGGCAGCACATAACAACTCTTAGATACCATTATTTTACTCTGTGGGATGAACAGCAATGCAATCCTTCTTTATTGCACAGTTCATAGAATTTATTGAATGTGGAAGAGCTCAAGACATACAACTAAGGAAGCCACTCAAAAAACGACATGCATATGATAAAGTTTTATTTTGAATATTATGCATACAGATTCTAGTTGAAGAAAGCTCTCTAATTTAACTGATGTACTCAGAGTTGTTTGAAGTAGCTCAAAATCTGTTTACAAAAAATCAGTAGACCCAATTCCAATTATTAGATGAAGTTGTCTAATAGATAGAGATCACATTAGTTAGAAATAAATGCAAACAGCAACGTTTTGGTTAAAATTAGGCCACTTAAATCTATATATCAGCTAGTCCGGCACTTCACTCAACAATCATCAGAATTTGATATTTACTCTTGTCCTAGGTAACCCCAAATCTTATTGTATTCCATATATAACCGTGCCCAAAATTGTTACTGCCTCATTAAGAGCCTGTGACTGGGAAACAGAATTGCAGGGCAGGGAGTGGGGGGTGCCCTGGGCTTTTTAAACTTGGAGTACTCAGGGACATCTATCTCTCCCTCTCCTCTTGGATTACCTCTTGGCTGTGTCTTGTATCTTGCCTTTCTTGCTTCTCGCCTCTTGGCTTTTGCTGTAGACCAGAGACAGCACAGGTGGAGGGTCCCTTTTTGAGTTTTCTTTTGTTTCCGAAAGCTCTTCACCATCTTCACTATTGATTCATCTTAAAGAAGTAACAGTCTTTCTAGTCAACTGTTATTTTTTCACTTATATCTACTTGTATTCATTTATCCTTATTGGTGGAAAGGGATTGGTTAAAGCTATAAGGGGACACAACTCATTTTAGAGTGTCCACCTCTTAAAATTGTCTTAAACCCAGACAAATTTGTCGCCCAACTAAAGGGGCATGAGAGAGAAAGTGAAAAAAAAAACATTTTTGTCCAAAACATTTGTATATTGTGTACAGATCTCACTCATCACCATACTGCTCAGTCTGATAATGGGGATGTGACACTGAATCTTGTATACTTGTCCATATATGTTGGGCAATTTGCCCACAAGATGAATCTTTTTCAGATCAGGGACCAAGATTGCTTTGTTCATATACTCTGTGGTATCATCTTATATAAAGATAACATCAGAGGCAATGAAGATTATTTGGGATATGTATTCATTGCTGTTTGCCTGTCCTGATCTCAGCTGCTTCTTCCAGGGGTTTAGTAATAATTGCACTCAGTCTGTTGCGGGAACAGTAGGGAATTATCTTTCTCAGCCATTCACCTCCTTCTCCCCTTCAGATCTGACACATCACCTTTTGAAAATGTTCATTCCCTCTGAATGTTAAAGACACCATGTTTTTGTTAATAATTCTGCTATGTCTCCTCTATACAGTCTGCAACACATTCAGAATTAGGGCTGAGATTTCCAGAGAGGTTGCCCAGAGATCTGCCCCAGTGGTGGAAAATCCCGAGTGGCATGGGAGGTAGGTTCATACTCTGCCTGTTTTGAGAAGTAGAATTCCTGTGTAGAGATAAGCCACTCTCACAGTCATGCTTGAGTCTCCTGCTGGGACAGAGAGAAAACATAAAAGCACATCCTGGATATAAACTGTGCATGTGGGAAGTTGTTTATTACATTGGGGCAGGCAGTGGGCCTCCCCTCCCCGCTGCCCTCTAGGTTTAGCTAAGCCTGATGGAGCCATGTGTCTCTGCAACCCAGCGTTTTTAGAGAGGCAATGAAATGAATCTACACTTGGCGTTTCAACTGAGGCTTGGCAGCTGCCCTGGTTACCTGTATGTGTTGATTCACACAAGAGGCAAAACCCCCACTGTCATAATGACATTGAGATGTCTGACTTTTATCTGAAAAGTTCTCCAATTCTTCTCTCAATGTTTATCACAAGACAGTGACACCCTTGGAAACTTTTTATTTTCTTTTTTTGAACCAAGTCATGTCCTTCCAGCCATAACCTGGCATCATAAATACTATTTTTAGACCTATTTTATCCAAAGCATCAGCAAAATAGAGATGTCATATTTCAAGTCCTTTAAAACACATACACAACCAATTCATACTAGAGGGCTCGGTCCCATATATTTTGAAATGTTAGTGTATTTAAGTAATTATAGGAGGAGAATAAATTGTAAGAAACAAAAAATACCCCTCTTTGTTACTGCAAGTAATTTGGGTGAAGAAAGTCCCTCTAAGGACTATCTAGAAACAGCAGACAATCTTGATACATGGTTTCTGCAAAGTTTTCTTCTGTACTCAACACAATCAGCTCCCATACCAAAGGATAACTAAGATGAATGACTACAAAGGGGAGAGGGTAGAGGGAAAGGACCATTTATTAAATTAATTATTTTTAAAAAAAATTTTGTTAATCAAGACTTGTTCTTTAACCAGATCCAAAAAGGAGCTGGTATGTATATGAAGTTCCAGTACCGTTCATCACTCAACAAAACCTTGTCAAATCAGTTCTCACTTTTCTTATTTTCTTGGCTTTTTTTTTTCTTTTGGCATAATTGATTTTAAAAAAGTAGCTATCACCAGCCTTAAAAGACTCTTTTATTGAATATATTGCCCAAGCTGGGACTTTTCCTTAATACTCTTTCCCTACCCATCTATCATCAAAATGCAGATTTTAGAGAAAAAGGGACTTGAAGTCACTTATAACAGAGGTAGAAAATAACATGACTGAAGAAGACTTCAAATATAGGCTTAACTTTTAACAATGTTTTTATTATTATGCAACAGTATTTTTAACACTTTTGCAATGACTTTGCTGAGAAGAAAGTTAAGATACTCTTTACGAAGTCTAAGGAAGTTACTAATATGATTGACATCTGAATCGGCAAAATTCCATTTATTGTATTGATCAGGCAAAAAAATAATTAAGCCTCACAGAAATGCTTTCAAGATTAAATGGTAGAGGGGAATATTCTATTCATTAGTGAAGGTCACAGCCTTTCTGAAAAAATTTGGAAGGACAGAAACAATGCATTATGCAAACAATACCCTATATTATGATAGTTTAAAATACATAAACATTAGCAACCGCTTGGTGGACCAGTTCTTTTTGCATTGATGAGATGTTTACATCACAATATCACAGATTTTGGCCACTGTTGAAGACATTTCTTCTTTTTCATTACTCAGCCCCTCAAGTGCATACCATGGCTGAGTATCAAATATAACAGTGCAAAATTATGGTCATCCTCCCATTTCTTCTGTTTCTGTTTACATATACCTTACTTCATGTCAAATGATTTAAGTAGCACCAATCAACTTCAATAAAAAAGAGAGTGAAGCAAGAAATTTTACCTTTGAATGAAAGTTTATTCATTACCCAAGCATAGCTTTACTGTTCACTTTAGCTATGGTTTCTTTATTTTAAAAAATTGGCAGATATTTTACTGCTTGCTTTCTTTCATTGGAGTCTCTGGTGCTAAGGACCTGGTACAGCCAACTGGAAGCTCTAAGGAGATGACAATATGGGAAATGGCTATGTGAGGGCTGTGAGTGATATGGTGTGACAGTTCTTTGGAATGGGAGTCCATGGCACTCTGGTAATGCTGGCAGACTGTGGCGCTCGAACTGTTTCAGACTGCAGAATGAATCAAGTGTTTGACAGACATTAGTATGTGTCAGGGGCAGTAGTTCCCCAAACAATGTTGTGTGAAGAAAACGGAAGCTAGAAGCTCAATTGCCAGAATTTTAAAAAAAGTATCAGAAAAATGTATCTTTTTACATAGAAAATAATGTCCAAAATAACACCATTAAAAGAGTTTTTATGCATCTGTGTTGGAGAAATTGAAATATTAATCTGATCTTTCATCTGTTCTTAGGGAAAGAAATACTGCACAACGAACT
Organism: Aleadryas rufinucha; assembly: GCA_013397815.1. Taxonomy (NCBI): domain Eukaryota; kingdom Metazoa; phylum Chordata; class Aves; order Passeriformes; genus Aleadryas; species Aleadryas rufinucha. The sequence continues at coordinate 13,309 of VZTH01000014.1, forward strand.
CTGTCTGCTCTTGATGCCCAGGACACCCAAACATTTGTTAGCTGCACACATAATCACATTATTTAAACAGCACCTCAAATAGTATCCAAAGTTTTCTTAGCAATCTCCTTCACAGCACATATGCATCTGTGATTTTGCCGATGAAAGCTTGTGTTTTATGTTGCCGTTCTTCATGGATTAAAACAGCAATTTGGATGTTCCAGACAGGAAGCAAAAGGAAAGATCAAGTCAGAAAAGAACCATAAGGGAAGGAGACAAAGACAGATAAAGAAAGCAAAGAAAGAAAGACAAAACAGCAAAGGAAGAAAAAAATTTCATTCAGAATGAGAGGAAAAATTAATATTTAGTGCAACTGATAATAATAAAAAAACTGCTTACTAATCTTCATCTGGTGTAGTCCTCCAAATATATTTAGCAATCATCAAAGACTACCAATATGAAGCCAGGTAGCCATTAGAAAAGCCGCAGTTGTAATGGCAAGGTCTGCTTTGTTTCTCTTATTCCACAGCTATTATTGAGAGATTCATCTTAGCACAATGGAGACACCTATATTATAAACACCTAAAGGAGAGTCTAAACCCTCCCTGTAAATGCTACAGGCAATAAAGCATCTGTAGAGGATAACCCATTTCACACACACTAGACAGACTGAATCAAGACAAGATCTTTCATTTTCTAGTGTCCCAAGTCCCCTGTCAAGTACAATCAACTCTAGATGACTTGCACAGAGTTCTCCGCATTCCAGGAGTCAAAAGTTTAAACTTCAACAATTTTTAAAAAAGCAGTTTGGCACCAGTAAAACAGAATACTGTGTTCCCACCATGTTCGGTTTTTCAACATCTGGTCAGATTTCATTCACTGAAGAGCAGTCTTTGCATTACTTCACAAAATAATATGCAGTAAGAGCCAACATTGCCCAGGGTGTTTAATCAAAGCTTGATATTGTTCCTGTTGCTAAAAAAAAGGGGTTTAACATAGATATGTACATATATTTTATTTTTATATGTATACATGTATAAAATATTCACACCTTGTGATCCAAACAGGGGTAGAAACACACAGCTTGCTTATTTGCTGATTATGATGACGAACATGCTAGTGATGCACACTACACAAGATTGCCTAGTGATACAGTTTGAAGTGCTTAACAGTGCCATGAGACTGCTTTGTCTGTTTCCACTATCAAAAAACTTATAATGAAGGACCACCTGTTGTAGTTAGGGGGAGGGGAGGATCCCGAAGCAAGCGTAGCCGAGAGGCGACCGAGAGGAGACTCGGACACCCTGCTGGGTAATCACAAGCTCCCTTTATTCGTTCTCTCTCTCACATTTATACACTAGTTAACAAGCTCATGCATATTGCCAAATGTTAGCTCCTCATTCGTTGTTGGTGCCGGTGAGAACTTTACATTTGCGGTGTGGGAATCTGACCTTGAGCTTAACGGTGTAAGCAGTTTTTAATTCCTCAGTTCCTCCTTATCAGCCTGATTCTGCAAGATTCAAGGACTTCATGTTTTCTATTCCTCGGGCCTGCAGTCAGTCCCGAATATGTGTCTCTACAACCACCCATTTTAATATATTTTAATTAACATTCCATTTGTCTGGCCATAGCTTACATTTCCAATTTTGCAATGAATTCAGAGGTCTCTTGCTAAAAACCAGAAAGTGACATTTCCTTTCCCCTCCCACCCACTCACCCACACACACCCAAAAAGCCAAATATGTTTCCTCTGTGAGTACCCTAACCAAATAGAATAATCAGATGTCAGGATCCATCCAGTAATTCCAGACGGACTGAAAGATGAATGGAGATTTCTAATTCCATATACAGCAGATTGTAAACTGAAATTTCAGAAGAGAAATTTTGGAAGCTCTTGAGCGCGGATAAATAATTGGATAACATTTTCCCCCCTAAATGTCTTATCAAAGCATGGATAAACTTATTTAGATGAAGCCACATCTTCTCCAGAGACAAAACTATGAAGATTTTTTCAAAGTTATCATATCTGATTGCAAGTTTTATTAGTAAATTTATATATTGTCACTTGTGGGAAACAATTTAAAACTAAAGTATTTCACATTTTCTTCCACAGATAACTTACTAATCTTCTTTATAGAAAAGAATACAAGATGAATGAGATGGTTTCATTCATAACTACTGCTGGTGAGTGTATTTAAATCCTTTGGTAAGTCCTCTCCACCACAGGAGGTAGTGCTCCGCTTTTACAGCTAATGCTTCAAGCTTTATTGCACTTCTCCACAGCCAGTCATGAAAAGCAAAAGACTTGGAAGGCTGTTAATGAACAATTTCAGACCACCAGGATCTCTCCCAGGCCAGAGCAGTTCTAATTTAGTTCCTAAAGAACAAGAAGGGTGAAAACCAATGGAAATGAATAGCCTGTCTCTGAGCTTCAGCAGGAAGCCTGTAACATGCTCCAAAAGCATTCCACGTTTCCTCTGTTCCTACTACTTCCTCTCTCTTACGGAAGCCATTTATCTTGTAGAACAATTTTACCCTTCCCTAAATTGTCAATACACTGGCTACCTCTCTGAATTTCTACTTCATTTTTATTCCAGCTTTCCTGTTCTGTATTCAACACACACTCATACTCCCACTTGGTTATTCATCTTCAACTGCCCTATTTCTCTCTTGGACAAAACATGCCACATTTCCTTTACTTCCCTGGAGAGATTACTCTGTTCTCTAACTGCCCAAACAAAGCACCCACCAGGTGTGGCATAGCTACAGCAATAACATATTTGGCACAACTACTGTACTAGAAAAGAATCCTAAAAACCTCTCTACAAAATATAAAAACCAAGTGAGAATAAAAGTGTTCCTTCCTGCTCAGAGACAAGAGGGTACCCTGCAGAACCTCCTCTCAATTACCACCGTAACACTCCCTCCTGGGAGGAGAAAAATAAAAATTATCTAGAAAAGGAGAAAGATTCCATTAGCTGTGCTCTGCACAGCTCTGGAGTAGGCACACAAGCTTTAGCACTGCAATCTAGCTAGCTCACAGGTTCAGAGATTCTAATTTCAAGAGCACTTCTTTTGGCACAACCTGTGTTTTATTCAGTACTATTATTCACTCTGGGGGAATTTATGACTGGTTCTGGCATTCACTCTTGTTGTCCTTTGCAAGCATTGAAACAGAATTCACTTAATTTCTTAGCACTCCAATTTTTTTTTGCTAGTAAATTAGTACTGCTGTTGAACAGATGCTTGACTGTCTCCATTACCGACCTTTGTTGCTTATAAGTTTCTTATTTTTACCATATCCCTTTCTGAAATCTTCCTGTCATCTTTCACCTTTGTCTTCTGCACTTTTATTCTCCCTTCAAATTTTCTGACTCTGCAATATTATTAAATACTCTTTACTTGCTCCTTTTTGCCATACATTTGATTTTTTTGATTTTTTTTTGTTTTAGATGCATGCACACACATATCATTTATTACTTGCTCAGCTCAACTAGAAACACCAGAGCATGGCCATATACTGATCAAGAGTAAAGGGCAAAATATGTTTCAATCATAACTTAAATTTGACTCTGGTCAAGGAGGTTTTACATTCAATAATTCTCTTGTATTCCAACACAGCACAATCCAGGCTATTTTAGTGCCTTGGACTATGCTTAAAAAGAAGAAACATTGCAGTTTTATATGTAAGTTGAAATTCAATGACAAACTGAGAATTGAGTCTGTGGTATTATGCAAAGTAAAAATAAAATTGTACAGTTATCATAGCCAGATTGAACCTAAGCTGTATAGATCTATAGGAAAGTGACCTACCTTTACAATGTATAGTTCTTCTCTGATTCACTGGTAAATGTTTGTCTTGTGTTATTTGAATGCATTTCTGTAATAAAAAACATGATTTGCAAGACTAATTTCTTTGATGGTTATTCCTCCTTTCCATACCAATGTTTCTTTATGTCTATTAGATCTTCTCCACAATGAGATTCAGAGATAAATCTGCTCTCAGATCCCATTTTATTGACATGTACTTCTCTCAGTGCTGACTGCACGTTAGGTCCACTGCTGGCGTTTTTATTTTTCAATTTAGGCCTTATTATATTCAGAACTTGTTTTGCATACAAATCACTGAACAGCTATACACAGAATAGATTCTAAGCATCAGAATTTTTCCAATATCAACTGTCAGAAGACAGAAAGGCCTGAAAATTCTTACAGAACCTCAAGTTTCAACTACAATCCAACAGAATGGAGGGCCCATGAGGATACATAGGATCAGACTTCCCATCACCCATTCTTTTTCTTAGAGGGATTTTCACCACCACCCTTGCCCGTGTTTTAAAAACAATAGCAAAAGATAATAAAAGATCATAAACCCCATGCACAGAGGATCCAACATATGAGTAGTGACTGACACCAAAGCTTTCATAGGTATTATCATAAAGAGAAAAGTACTGGTTAGCCAAAATAAGAACACTTGGCCATAGGGGCGAGAACATCAGTTTTTTGCTTGTTTAGAAGCTTAGTGTCCTTTGTGATTTCACGGAAAAAAGATCTAAACAACCATACAACCAGGTAGGAGAAATTATATGAAATTACACAATATATGTAGATACACCTTAATACAATCCATCTGAATGAAAGCTACCTGCTGTGTGACATAACAAAAGCTTTCTACTAGAATTTCCACCTTTTGCTCTATTGCAAGTCTCCTTTGAGTTCAGTACTTCCAAGAGGCAGCCACTGAATTGAATAGTCTCAGATAACTAGCACAAGTAGGATAAGCCATTTTTACAACTAACATAATTACACACAATAGCCTATGTCAAGAGCTTAAGAGTCAAGACCGGTATTTTCCCCTACCTTGTTTACTTATATTTATTAATGACTAAGTAACACCAAAAATATTTCAGAGAAACTTAATAAAACTGTAATATAGCATTGTCTTTTGTATTAGCATAATGGCAGCAAGATGAATTTAAAGTTGAAATATAATAGCTGCCCCTCTACTCCCCACAAAAGATAAAACTGCATTTCGTTTCCTTGTCTCTCCCACAGCTGCCCTGACAAGAATCATCTATTCTAGAAACCTATCTTCAGTTACAACAGGGATGATGACTGTTTGAATGACTACAAAAATATCTGATTGGGAATTTTTATTTTCTTCCTTTGTATAATGCAATATACACATGTGGATAATATATACTCTTTATGTATATTATTTGATTTTTTTCAAATATTATGATAGTAGGGTAAGCATAATGTAACAAAATACATAGCCATAAAAATAATTTCTGTGGAATATATAATGCTATGATGAAGACATGATAAAAAACCAAAAGGAATTTGGATCCAGGTAAAGATTCCTGTGTTTTGTTTTGTTTTCCGAACCACATTTCCGTTAACTAAATTCTTCTCACTATCTAAAGAAAAAAACCTATTAATAGAAAGGACCTGGAACTGGGAAGAAAACAGCAAATATGGTCTTGGTTCATGAAGCCTGCAGAGCAATCAAAGATCAGGTTTTACTCACCTGCTACAGATACAGTAGTTAAGCCTCAGAATTCAGAGCCAGGAGATGCATGCTCATATTATTCTACACCCTCAATTTCAATAAAACAAGTTCAATGAATGCCATTGAACTTGTGGGACTTGATATTGTACATTTCTTTAAAAGAGGAATGTTACTTTTTAATGAGGAAACTAATTTGAGCAGTAGTTGCACATACGCTGCATGTTTGTGTATCTGGCAAACCATATCTGCATCTGATGTGTTCCAGAATTCATCACTGTATACTATGATAATTACCACCTTGCTGAATTTATTCCAACATTTGAAAGGTACAGTTAGATATATGAAATCAAAATGTACTCTTTGGCTAAATATGGGGCACTGCTGAGACGAAGAACCACCGTTAATAAGCTAGCAATATTATTCATAAATGTACAAACTAATAGTAGAATTTACTTATAGATGTAGAAATGAAATGCATTTAAAAAAAATCAAGAATTTACCAGAGAAAGCACTTAGGTGATGCTCATTTCCAGCTTCTCTTTAAATAATATATTCTATCAGCAGTTTAATCTTATTTATAATTGGAATCACAGAATCATTAAGGTTGGAAAAGACTTTTAAGGTCATTGAATCCCAAATGAATTTCTTATTTCTCAGGAAGGCTCTGTAACAGAAAAAATAAATTATTTTCTTCCAGTCAAAACCACTCATTTCTTTATCTTCCATTAGTTTTTGTTACACAGCAAGTACTAATCCAAATGCCCTCTTCCCTGATGCTATCCATTCTCGGCAATTCATTAAGTGCTGTCCAATTAGAAAAATCTCAGTATGGTTACACAGAAAGTGTACAAGGGAGTCCTCAAATCCTTTAGAAGACCTCTGAATAAAAATGCTGAATAAAATCTAAAAAAAAAAAAAAAATCCAAGGAGTTTTCCTTGAACACAGTAAAGGGATTTGCAGAAAAGGACATACAAGTCAGTTAGGAGACAGCAACTGAGGTAAGTCCTGGGGTGAGGGTTAGATCCGGCTGCACAGGGGGGTTCCCCAGCTCAGAGGCACCTGATCAGAAGCCCCAGGCCTTCTCAGGCCTGGCAGCCCTCGGCAGCCAAGCAGTTGAGCAGGGGGTGATGCTGGGAGCATCCAAGGGAGATACAAATTACTCTAGGGAGTGCGAGTGATTTGGACCACATGGCATGGCAGTTCACACAGGCCCGGCAAGCAGGAAGGAGTCTTCTTTGGCCATCCGGGAGCAGCCAATAGAGGCAGCAAACAGACTCAGTAGCTGGTAAGGAAGAGCCCAAAGAGATCATTTCAGCCCCGGTCTTATTAGCATACTAGTGTAAGGCCATAGCCCACAGACTCATTTGCTGAGGCCAGGTTTGCACATGCTCCTCCCACAACTGAGGGGGAGGAGGAGTTTTTGGGGATGTGATAATGAAACCACTAGTACAGAGGGGGTGAGCACCCATCGCCAGAGGCTACAAGCCAGATAAGAAGCAGACCCTGCAGGCAGTCCTCCCTTACACAATCTGTCTCCATTGTAAAACTACCCCTGCCCCAGGACGGTCACATTCACATAGGACATTCATGTGAGAGGCAGCTGTCGTGTCTTAGAAGGTGTCATAAACCATCAAAGACCTCTGAAGCACCCCCAGACTCATTCCTAAGGCCTTCTACCAGAGGACTACACATGATCCAAAGTGTTGCAAAAGATCGAGAGTGTGTTCCAAAAGACAGTGTCAAATTCCTCCCTGCAGGGAAGGTACCTAGGCATTCCCACAGATACCTGAACATATATTAATCCTATGTTTTGCAAGACCCCCACCACTGAGAAGACCAGATGAGAACCAACAGGACACTGCTGGATCCACAAAGGGGGTGATTATCTTTCTACTTAAGCTGTCTCTCTCCCCCCCTCCCCCTCCTCTATTTTCTATTTCTTTATAACTCTCCTTCTACCTCACATTTACGGTTAAATAAAATTTATATTATTGACTTTAGCATATGGTCTTGTTTGCACCTTAATTCAGGCAGAGGTATGTCTCTCTAACAGTCAGATCTTAACACCTGCTGACCAGAAAAAAAAAAAAAAAAAGAGTAAAGCACCTTGAAGTCTACTGCATATTCATAGACCAGACTCTCTATTTTGACTGTACCACAGCATATTGTAATGGCCATGTAACCTCAGATACGTTGTTTTAAACTTTTTATTTGAAACTGAGGCCAAACATTGGTTAATTCTGTCCATTGCTTAGTTGTAAAACTCTAATCTCGCTGAACTAAGAGTATTTCAAATCCTTTTGGGGAACATCCTTGACTAGATCCTTGACCATAGATTTGTGCGATGCCTGCAATGAAAACCTAAATCTTCACTGCTGAAAAATCCACATATGGGAACCTCTTTTCAGGAAGTTAAAGTTCCCTGCCAGTTTCTCAATCTTTAGTTGCGTTTTAGCAGTCCACGTTAGTCCCTAATACATGCATAAGCTGTTCAAGGACTTGGGCAATAGGATTTCTAGTCAGGTCTAACATCAGGAATCCAGAACTCGCAGTTCTAGTTATACAGTCTCTGCCATGCATCAGCAGCTGCAGCACAAGATTTTCCTCTCTCCACCTGAGTAATTGAGATATAAGACATAAATCATCATCACACTGTAGAGTGCTTAACAGTGGAAATGGGTTGTCTACAACTTACTCTTTTTGCATCACTGAGAGGTGTATATTTTACTTTTTAAATGAAAACAGAACCTGAAGAAAAGAAAAAAGAGAGAAACCAGTGAAATTTTGTCTGCTATTCCTTCCTTCCTTCCTTCCTTCCTTCCTTCCTTCCTTCCTTCCTTCCTTCCCTCCTTCCTTCCGGTATAATGAAATTACATAAATCTAAATATTCTGAAGATTAAGAAATTACTTTTAATGTTTCCTATTCTTGCAAAAAACATAATCCCTCCTCGCCCCCCACCCCTTTCCCCTTCCCCATTACTTAAGCATGATTTTAGAGAATCGGTTGACAACTTATTGGGTGTGGAATAACTCTTTCACTCAGCAATAGAAGGGATGGAGGTTGGGAAAAGGAATAGAAACACTTCTGCTTCTCTGCACAACACAAAGGGCCATTCCACAGAACAGCTCTGAGAAGGTGAACACACCAGAGAAAAAAGAATTTTAGGCTCTTGTCTAAATAGTCAGCAATAGCAGCAGCAAGCCCTGACGCAGATTTCTTCTATCAGAAGAGGGAATGCAGGTATTCAATTCCATTCAGTAAAAAAAAATTTCCTTCATACTAAATCTGTAAAAAGGTAAAGTGTTCATTGTTTCAGTATTTGACCTGATCTAACATCTCTTACATAGTACATATATTCTCCACTCCACATGTATGCTCAATGGAAATGGTCTTTAATAGCTTTCACAACAAATTAAAAAAAACCCCAAATACCACCATCCTCCCTTTCCCCTCCCCTCCCCAACATCCATTCAAATAACCAAAACACCAAGCAAAAGACATTTAAAAAAATATACCAGCTTTGCAAATGAGAAGGGGAAAAAGTGTGAAAGTCTATTTGTGGCATTTTGTGACTCCATTCCACCCTGGCACACTTCACTCTATAGTGGTTTCTTATCTCTTAGGCAAGGCCTATTCTGCAACTACAGCATTTCTCAAAACAGTTTGACACTTCCAATTCTTCCTCTTTCCCCTGCAAATAGTTATTTGTTTTTCTCTGTGATATTTTAAATTGCGCACCCTTTAGCTATAAAATGGTAGCTTCTTATTCTGATCTGTGAAGAGATACTAAACATATACGCTTCTTAAGGGGAAAAATTTTGCCTTTTAGTCAGATTTGCCTGTAATTTCTGCACTTTTCCCATAGACGTGGCAGCATTTTATATACACAAGTGCAATCTAGATGATCTTATTAGTGGCTGCAAATGACATTTAAATTGCATCTGTATGAGGGACCAATATATATATGCCTCAACATATGTCACAAATGAGGTGAAGAAAATTCCTATAAAAACTGTGTTGCCCTGTTCCCAGAGAGGCTTCACCTGGCAGTCAGTCAGGGCAGAGAAAACTTCCATGGTCAGACTGTGAGCAGCGCGTCCCCCCGTCCCCGCGCCCCCCCCACTTACTGGAGAGAACAAGTACCTGGATGCCTGCTGAAAAGGCCCGCCAAAAACAAGCGCGCGAAACCGAGTTGGGGGAGGAGTTTGAGGACACATAAAAGCAGTTAACTGCAACACCACGTGGTCTTTTGCTTTGGGTCGCTTGAAGGGTCAGTTTGGTCCCCTCTGCTCCCACTTTTGCATCCTCTTCCCTCCTGCCTCCCCGCCTGCACCTAGCTTCGCCCACCGTCCGCAACTGCTGCCTGCACCTGCTGCTTCGCCCTGCTCTGCTGTTCCCATGAACTGCTTCGCTGCCGTGAAGACTGTGCCTGCTGCTCTGCCCTGCTCTGCTGTACCTGTGAACTGCTTTGTTGCTGCGAAGATTTCGTGCTCTGCTGCCTTCCCTGCCGGGGCGGACGCTGCCGCAGCCAGCAACTCCTGCCGTGTTTCCCTGCCGCAGCCAGCAACTCCTGCTGTGTTTTCCTGCCGCAGCCAATCGCCCCTGCCGCGTTCGCCGGGCGCAGCCGCTGCCACTTGTGCCGTGCCTGCAGTCGTGATCCCAGCTTCCCGTGCCCAGCCGCAACTCCTGCCAGAGGCACGCTGCTGCTGCCGCTTGGAAGATCGCGCCCAGCCTGCCACGAAAGCCACGCAAACGCCCTGCAGTTCGCAATACTCCATCTGCCAAGCCGAGAGATAGCCGGGGTCCTGTGGTAACACTGTCCTGTCTTCTGTTTCACCCCCTCCCCACCTCTCTCTCTCTTCTCTCTCTCTGCTCCTTTTTCCTGTCCCCCCCACCATTAAATAAACATTTTTTTTTCAGATATAATATTGCCATTACATGCTTAATTTTTCGTCAGAAAAATCTATTAAAAGAATCCCTCCCAGTTCCGCTTTTTAGAGTGGAACGGTACAATCTGTTAACCCAGTTGTCATCTAGGTACAAAAATATTTCCTTTTGTATAATAATGAAAGGGACTCCATTTGTATGAAATGGGTGCAATCTCTTGACAATAAGAACTGTCACATTTATCCAATTTGTTTTGGAACTGGCCATGGATACAGATTCACTCCCAAGTTTAATGATGATGTGAAAATAGTTTGTAAATTACTAAGACATACTGACTAGAGCAGATACATGACATGATTTTTTTGATACCAGTGCTAGCAAAAATCCTTTTTCTTGCCTTGATCTGCAGGTTATGGCTATAGAGCAATTCAAGAAAGTAGTTAGGGCAGTTCTGCTAAACTACTTCAGAGATCTACTACTTCTAGATCATTTTGACTAATATGACCAAGCTCACAAAGTTGTATTACCATAGCTGAGAAGACAAAACACAGACCAGAAAAACAAGAATTCACCATTAGGGGACAAGGTGGAATCATGACCTCTGTAATTAAAATTTTTATGTTCTTGCATTCTTTTATAACCAGCTCAGTCTTTTACTGCTGAACACAATTACTAAGCTTTAATGTTTATGTCAAGTTCCTTTTGAAGGGATGCACAGCACGCTGGGATATCAGCTACTTCCCCAATCTTTGTGTCATCAGCAAACTTGCCAAGGCAGCACTCTACCCCTTCATCAGCCATTGATGAATTAGTTAAACAATACTGGGCCCAGTATTGAACCTCAGAGGACACCACCAGTGACAGGCCTCCAACTGGACCCTGTGCCACCGATCACAACCCTCTGGGATCTGCTGTTCAGCCATTTCTCAATCCACCTCACTGTCCACTAATCCAGTCCACACTTCCTGAGGTTGCCTATGAGGATGTGAAAGACAGTGTTGAAAGCCTTGCTGAAGTTGAGGTAGACAATATCCACTGCTCTCCCCTCATCCATCTAGGCAGTTGTTTAATCACAGAAGCAATCAGGATGGTCAAGCATGATTTACCTTTAGTGAATCCATGCTGACTACTCCTGATCATCTTGTCTTCCATGTGGATAGAGATGGCCTCCAGAATGAGGCGCTCCTTCACCTTTCCAGGGATTGACGTGAAGGTGACTGGCTGGTAGTTCCCTGGGTTGCCCTTTTTGAAGACTGGGGTGACATCTCCAGTCCCCAGTCACCTCTCCTGATCACCATGACCTTTCAAAGATGATCATAGTCTACCTATGGTGTCTACCAGCTCTCTCAGCACTCATGAATTCATCTTGTCAGGGCCCATGGACTTGTGAATACCAAGTTAACCAAATTCTCCTTGACCAAGGAAGTCTTCCGTCTGACTGATTCCTTTATCCTGGTCTCCTGGGTCAGTGATTCCTGAGGGCTGTCTTGTCAGTGAAGACCAATGCAAAGAGAGCATTCAGTAACTGTTTTCTCTGAGTCTGCTGTTACCACGGTCCTCCCTCCATTTATCCTTAGTTCTCCTTTTGTTACTGATGTATTTGATAAGCCGTTCTTATTGTCCTTGACATCCTTGGTCAGATTTAATTCCAGATGGGCCTTGGCCTTCCTTGTTTAATTTCTACTTATGCTGACAACCTCTGTATATTCATTCCAAGTGGCCTGACCCTGCTTCCATCTCCTGTGTATTTCCTGCTTACACAGGAGTAATGGCAGGAATTCCTTGTTCATCCACACAGGTCTTTTCCCTCCTTCACTTCATTTCTTGCTCATCAGGATGCAGCATTCTTGAGTCTAGAGGAAGTGATCCTTGAATTTCAACCAGCTCTCTTGGACAATCCTTAGGTACTTCAGTAACAATGGGCTAAATTAACAGTTGAAGAACAGGTCAGACTGTCTTTATTTCAGCTTACAAACAAATGTTGGCACTCTACAGAGCTGAGTTAGTTTGTTCTCTCCATGCCTTATTTTAGTATTTTCTTCCTCTCCCCCCGTCAAGTTTTCAGAGCAGTTGAAAAATCTGGTTGACACTGTGCCATCTCTTTCACTCACGTTTTTCCTCTCTCCTATTTGGGTCTCTCCCTTGCATCTCCACAAGCTGAATACCTGCTGGAAAGCAGAAATTAGAAGGAATACCTATTTCAGCATAGAAAGTTTTCAGCATGCTACAAACAAGCCAAGGAGGACCTGATGCTGAGCCTCAGAAATAATTACCTCCAAGCTCTGTATCTCACAGCATCTCTGTATTACCTCATGACAGAATTGTAGCAAATTGTATCATCTTGGGCAAATCCAATGCAAAACAGGTAGAGAACTTCATTGTAATATGCTAGAAAATCAAAAGATAAGAACACTCACTCCCTCAAAAATCAATGAGAATTCATGTTCATCTTTTTATCCAAAGAAAATTAATTCCCCTTCATTTAGTTTTGAAATGTTGTTGTTAAAATATCAACTTTATTTTCCCTCCAATTATTATTTATTACCCAGGGTAATAAAAGATGCATCTCATTCATAATAGACAGAAGCCTATGAAGGAGAATTTAGTTGCTTGGAGTTTCATTTTCAAAAATAAAATTATTATTAAAAATGCACAATGACTTATTGAATAGATAATTCAAAATTATGGACTGGCATGTTACTCTAAACAAATTGGCACAGGTATTATGCTCACTGAACAAGGTAATAGATAATGGGTAATGGATAATATAAGCTTGAAAGGTATCCAGATCTGGCAAGCGATAGCTTCCAGACAGAAAAAGTGCTTGCCTAATGTAAAATATAATTTGAAGACAATCAAAGAAAACCAGACAACTTCTAACAAAACTTTTTGGAAATTGAAAAATCCTGATAAAGAAGGGTCAGATAGACGCATTCATAGGATAAAGAGAATGCATAAGGAATGAAGGTGCATAGAGCAGACATATGTGGAAAACCATTGATCGGCAAAGAGTATTGCCAGGCTTAGGAAACCAGAAAATACGCTTCTAAGAGTATTGGCAGTGAACAAAGATATTTAGAGAAACGGTAGGAAAAAGGATGAAAAATGAAAAAAAGGGAATACTGAAATCTGAAAAAAGATTAAAATTAACAATAAGCCTGAATAAAATTACCTGGAAGTTGTATTCTGAGATACAATGACCTTATTCTGCCAATACTGCTATACATACATTAAGATGTATGAGAGGACTTCAAGAGGTATGGATATGGTACTGTCAGAAGTGTTGGAATATTTTTGCTTACTGGAAAGAGCCACCTGTCATCATAAGAGCAAACACTATCAGGTATCTTCAAGTCTGGACCTGGCATACTTCAGTTCTTCTGCTGTTCACCCCTACGCCACCTCAACCACACAAGGATTGCTATTAAATTGGTTAGTGTTTCAAGAATTTAATGGAAGGGTAATTTGCAAAAGATTAGGTTATTCTGTACAGAAAATCTATTGGATTATTCTGCAGAGCATTATTTGTAGTCTGCAATTCCTTATAAGAAGTGAAATGCTATGTCTAGTTCATAGAATTTTTTCAGTCACTCCTAACCAGCTAGAAGCTAGAAGCTGTGTGATTTAGTCACAAGGCCTTCAGGTCCAAAATGCAAACTGGAAGAACTCAGGAAATATGTATACTACATGTGAGGGAGAGAGGGGGATATAAGCCCAGGTCCCCACTGCTAAGTAACTAGAAACAGTGAAACATCTATCCAAAGAACATTGAATTTAAAATCAAGAAGAGAGATAAAAGCAAGAAACCTCCAGTAAATCAGCTGTTCTTCTCAACTTTTAAACCATTTCAAGACTTGTCAACTGACTGGCATAGTGTATTCTCAAATGTATGTATAAAGTTACAAATTTATAATAAAATTCAGAGTGGAAAGGGAAATAAGCAAAGCTTACACTGATCGCATAAAGATAGGCTCCTGCTTGTGAACTAGTTTTACAATTTGCTTCACAAATGGCTTAGAAACAGATACAGTTCTGCAGAAGCATTTATTTGAAAGAATACTCTGTGGCAATGCCAATTCTATTTTAACATGCATTTCTTGATCAATGTGCCCACTTAAAAAAATAATCTGAGAAAAATGTTGAGATGTTATAAAAGAAATCAAACTATGTAGGATTCATACAGTCATGTTGTGAAACCTGATAATGGAATGCCATTAATAAATATCAGAACAGCAGAAGAGTGGAAGTCTGAGCATTGAACCAGTCAGAGGATGAACAGCCACTAAGTTACAAATAAGGTTTTAGCTTAATCAGAATCAGAGGTGCTCACAATATCCTTCTTCCGTTTCATTTGCATTCAGTGAGCATCACCACATCAACATTATAAAACACAGCCCAGACATTTTTTTGGGATTAAATGCACTTTAGAAGATTTATGCTTTGCCGTTATCCAAAATTGGTGTTCATAAAGCAACGTTGCGGGAATCATCTGGCTTATGAAACAGTTTAAAACCAACAGCATGTCTCTTAGTTTCTCCTATCAACATTTAAGCAGAAGTCCCCAGTTTAGATTCATCAGATTTGTGAATATCACTAACTTAATTTTGATCTATATAGAAGGGAAATAATGGTACAAATAAACCCAAAATATTTATGTTATGCAAACTCCTATTATATTCCTGACAAGCATGCCAAGAGGTGTTCAAAATTATACAGATGGAAACATACTTAGAATGTTAGTTTAGGATTTGTGGGCTTGATCAGAAAAAATTGGAACATTTTAGCTATATAAAAGGAGACATTGCTTGATGTTGTCTAGAACTAAAGCACAACTACCTACACTGAAACATCTATTATACAATCAATATCCACAAACAAGTAAATCACGGTCTATGACCTATTCTCTTTCCCTTGTTCTTCATGAAAATATTACCATTTTTTGCAAAAATAAAAATATAAAAAAACTATACATAGTCTGAACAAAGATTTACAAAAGACACTTGAATAAAGCAACAGAGCTTCCAAAAGTTAAGAGCCCAAGAGTCTTGAGACTATATTGTTCTATTGTTTGCTACATTGTTCTGATGTGATTTTAAGAATAAAAAAGAAACCTTGTGAATAAAACCTTCAGTTCAGTAGGTTCTCTTGTACCAACCCTTGTATCCAGCCATGTAAACAGTGAGGATAAAAAGCACATTGATTTGCATTTCTTCAGTAGATAGTCTAAAACCAAAAGCAGTTCATATGGTTAATAATACTGCTATGACAAAATTTTAACAAAAGAATCATTTAGAACTATTGTCGAAATACAAACTCCAGGTACTATTCTACCCAGTGAGAAAGTTTTCTTCATTAATTTAGGACATATCACAAGTAAATTTCATCTTTTGTAATCTAGCACTTCCAACTACTTTTCTTCTGAACAGAAAGGTATTTGTCTTCTCTCCTTCGTTGATCAAACTCTGAACACCTGGTGTCCAAATTGGTAATTTGCCTTCATTATCACCCCATGCATTTTCTAATGATTCACTTGCAAATCTCAGGGATTTCCAGCTTGTCCAATTAACATGTTTTGGTTTTAATTCAGCTCCCTGCTGTTGAAACCTAAGCAATAATTTTTGCCTGTGTGGAACTCCCCCTTCTTACATGTGAATTACAGGTCATATATTTGTACATAGTTCAGACACTGTAAAACAGGAGAGGAAGAAAAATTTTGTCTCTAATTAAGTATATGCTGTTTCCCATTTAGCTCATCAGTTCCCTGTTGCGGCTTTCATATAGCAAAAAGCAAGGTGAAGGAGCACCATCTGGAAAAGTGTTATTTCTATTTTCTGCAAAGCTGGTTTTATATATTCCTTCACCACTTCCTATTAAAGCAAAATGACACTTTGAGCTGTGTTTTGTTTATAAACACTAAAAGTTCATAGCTCAGGTGATGCATATTCAATGTACAGGAAAAGTTTTCTAATCTTTTCAGCTTCCTGAGATGTTTCTTCACTCTCTGACAGCAGTAGATTTTTCCCCACCTCTTTCTCTCATTTTCTCCACTTTCCTTCCTGAAGACTCTATGTGTGCTCAGTCATTTCTTGATATGAACAGTTCTAGTTGTCATCACCATCCATCTAATACGGATTTGTCGTCATGCAAATTACATCATCAATTTTGTGGGTGATATGAGCTTATTTACTGATGTGCCCTTTTCCTACCATGGAATTCCTTCCAGACTAAAGATCTTGCTTTCTGTAGCAACCTAAGCTGCCTCCCACCAAAAGGTACACAAAATCCACATACAACTAAAGTTGTATAGCTCATTTCTGATTACCCCAATTTTTTTTTCCAGAATTTCAGTATCTCTATTGAATTAAAAATTATACTGGAACTTTGTTTAGTGCCAAGAACTATTAAAATTTGAGAAGTCAAAAACACAAGCAGAGATTTCTACTCCACTGCTTAAGTCATATGATAGACTATGACCTTTAGCCTTCTCATTATATCACTATATTCTACTAACCACAACAAACTGCCAAGTACTCCTTTATCAATAAATTCTCACAATTTGCAAAGCACATTCAGTACTAAAATACCACAAAAATGTCTTCGTATCTCTTAATAAGGAATTTAGATCAATGATCCCCAGCAGAGCTCCCTTTAAGCAGGCACCAGTAGTGCTGTTATGGTACTGTTAAGTGCTTACAGGAAAAAGAAATGAGGAAGAACTTTATATCTGGCTGCAACTTCTAGGGACTGCTGAAACTGCTTGCCAAAACATGCCATAGGCAAACACAACTTTCAGATATAAACCCTGCAGGTATGTGCAGAAGCTGTAAATTATAGAATATGCTTATCTTTATAAGCACGCTATAATCAGCAAATTTCAGTTAGGTGCCAAATGAAATACAATGGTATTTTGATGGCATCCTGAGCTGCTATTTTAGGTGGCATGAAACAGCAAACTTCTTAACCCCAAAAACATTTAAAAGATTTATATACAATAAGAAACTGGTCGCTGACAGAACTTTTTTTTGTTTTGGTTTTTTCCTCCCATAAGAGTTT
The DNA here is from genome assembly GCA_013397815.1 of Aleadryas rufinucha. Taxonomy (NCBI): domain Eukaryota; kingdom Metazoa; phylum Chordata; class Aves; order Passeriformes; genus Aleadryas; species Aleadryas rufinucha. Next base: position 30,742 of record VZTH01000014.1, read on the forward strand.
TCAAGGAAACATACTGTGAATATGGTGTCCTTCAAAAACATTTTTTCTTATTGAAGCTCAGAAAGTGTTTGTTTTGATATTTATTCATATGGTATTTTCCACAAATAGTAATTTTCCCATTTCCTAACACTATAATAGGAAGTACAAAAATTTTTTCATACCAATTTTGGTGATCTATGCTGGTATTTTAATGTTTAAGAAAATGCCTTCTGAAGTCAGTGAAAAAAACAAACTCCACAAAAACCACTGCACCTTCGATTTATAGCAGAATCGATAGCAATAAATGGATATCTACTCGATTCTAGCCAAAACTGGAGTAGACAGGTGCTGCATTATAAGTAGTAGTATCAGTTTGTCATTAAGCAAAAGTGTTTAGCTCAATACTTCATATAATCATGAAATGGTATGGGTTCAAAGGGACCTTAGAGGGATATGGGTAGGTACACCTTCCACTAGACCAGGTTGCACAGGGCCCCATCCAGCCAGGCCTTGAACACTTTCCAGGGATGAAGCAGCCACAGCTTCTCTGAGTAACCAGTGCCAGGGCCTCACTGCTCTCACAGTAAAGAATGTCTTCCTAATTTACATTCTAAATCTGCCTTCTTTCAGTGTAAAGATATCCCTTGTGTCCTATCACTATACGGTTTGCAAAATGTCCCTCTCCAGCCCTCTTGTAGCCCCTTTAGGCAGTGGAAGGTGCTAGAAGGTCTCCAAGGAGCCTTCCCTTTTCCAGGCTGAACAGTCCCAACTCTCTTAGCCTTTCCTCATAGGAGAGTCAATAGTCACTTTCTTCACTTTAAAAAGTAAAGAAAACATTTTTAATATGTTTCAGTGAAGCACATGATTTTGCTCAAGAGATTTAAATAAATAAAGTACCACAGGGCACATGCATCATGTCAGAAATATAACTGGTTTTACCATGCCAATATGTATCTACGAAGTAACTCAGATTTCAGCATAGAGAGGAAAACACACTGAATATACAACCATTCAATCCTTCCGCATTTGAGGAAGTGGGACCTAATTCTAAAACCCACACCACACGTGGCTGCAAAGTAACATTACTACCTATAGTAACCCTAACAGGTGTATTGCATAAGAGTCTCTAGGAAAAATTATACATTCCCCCTACTCATAGTAATAGTGAAATACACAAAAGTAGCATATACAAAGTCCTTCTATTAGAAATATTTTTTTACTCTTTAAAACTCTGTGCTCTAATATCCAATGTCTTGTTTTTAGTCCCTAAACAGAGCATCATTTGTCTTTTTATCTTGGGAGATAACAACTTTGAAAGGATGAGGCTTGCTATCTTCCTCAGTTTGGCCATCAGTGTCTTTTTAGATATGCTCGCACAAGGAGAAGCAGAGTCAGAGCTCCCCAGTGGACCTTTGGAGTCCCAGTGGTGCACTCAGTGGATTTCCTCCCAGGCACCATCTGCTCAGGAGTTTGAGGAGCTGAGAAAGAGGGGGCTTACTATCATGACAGCACCAGCTTTGGCAAAGGAACTTTATTCCTTCAGTGAGACCATCCGCTTCAAAAGACTTGATGCAAACCATTCTTCAACAGCAGCCTCAGGTCGTTTTCTCTCCCCAAAGAACACACTTTTTTCAAGCCTTTGATAAAATTTTAAGTTAAATAACACTGAATAAGCTTTTGTCTCTTTATAGTTTGAGTGGTAAGTGAACATAAGTCTTTCTGAGAGAGGAAAAGAAATAGGGCTCATATGCTTTCATATTCACACTAAAACTGGCCTGGATGATACAAAAAGAAGTCATACAGTGGAGCATCTAAGCTAAATTATTTTGCCAAGGCCCAGTGAAAGCAATGATCACAGAGAACTATGCATTTACTGGTTAATGAATACAAACAATGTATAAAAGCAAAAATTCATCATTATTTCCTAAATGTACTGGCATAAGCATAAGACAAAGGAAATAGCTCTTACAATTACCTTCCCACAACTAGCATGTTAATAATCAAGACCTTTAGCTGGTACAAACTGATTTAGATCTAGGATTTAACCACATAGCTCAGAGTATTATTTTTCATGGTTCAGCAACAGAGATTCTAAAATATGCTCATTTCATTATTAGCTAATGTTAAATTAAGCCTAATCTGAGAATTACAATAACAACAACAACTACGAGGGGCAGAGATTATTCATTTAAACAATCATGACAGGTCATTCGACCTGTTTCAGGCTCAAGATCCAAAATTAAATTTTGAGCACTGAGCAGAGGATATGAGCAGCAACTAACACATGGATGTAAACATTCTCTGAAGGAAGGCCACAAAGCAATAAGAAAATTTTCCTCTTGGATATTTTTTCTAGCTATGAAACTGAATTACCCACTCAGACCTACAGCTCAGTGACATGTCTTGTAAAAACTATCCCAGATACTGAAATAGAACATTTAAATACTAAGTCAGCGTCCATTCACATGTCCCTCAAAGATGGATTGATTTTTATATTTTTATATATTTATATATGTGATCTCTTGTTTGTTAGAAAAACCACTAGTAGTGCTGAGTTTTTGTAAAGATGTTCAGAAGTCACTTTCCTTACTCTGATTTCTTATTAATTTATATGTCAAAAGGCAAGGTCAAAATCTCAGCTGTAATCTCAAGTGTAAAAATAATCGGTTAATACTTTGAAGAAGTCTTACACAAGAAATATTAATATAGAATACAGATTCAAGATTATATACTCAACCAGTGAAAAATTACATTACAACAGCTGAGAGGCTAGGTGGCTCAAAGGCCAACTCTACTTTAGATTCTCCTGTTCTAAAGTGAAAGAGCCACTTGTAAAACCAGAATTTTTAACAATGCTTCTGCATCAGGTACGTATAATTTAACATTATCTTTAATATATATTTATAACGTATAATTTAACATTATCTTTTGATCTACATAACTGTTATGGAAAAAGTCAGCATGTTTTCCTTTGCACTAAGGTACAGTAGATTGTCTGATTGTTTTCTTTTTTGTGGTGCAAGACTTACTTTCAACCTGTTTCATTTTAGCTTGCTAAAAATAAAAAATCTTGTACCTTCAGGAACCAAACATCAGGGTCCTACAGACCTTGTCACTGAATGAGTACCATGACCAAGATATTACTAACCTTAATCACACACTGGGGAACTAGTTCAAACAAATTCTGATGCAATGCTATTCTATATATGGCGTTCTATCTAACACAGAAGTCAATTCTCTCATGAAACCATGCATTTGCTCCTGTTCATTGTTCTACAAAATGAAATTTCACAGAAGAGCTAAAATAATCTTGGTTTTTATCTTTCTTTTTATATATGTTTTAAAAAATATCCTTTTATTTGTTTAATATGTTCTGTTTATAACTGTTCTTGTGGGATGGGAAAAAGATATTACATGAGTTAGGAAAGCTTCCCAGGCAATTTGGATAGGAAAAAAAATGCATTGAAATCAGCTGCAATTATATAGCAACAGTATAATCCTGCTACATCTCTCAAACTAAGATTAATCTTGAAAATTTCAAAGTTTACATTGCATTTTGTGTTTCGGGGAAGTCTCACTCTGCTTCCCTTTGAGACTGATTAGCCATTTTGAGGATGGCTATTGTGCTACTAGTAAAGATACTTTTCATATAAAAAAATTTTGGTCACTTTAAATAGTGATCCCATAACTTTTTCCGAAGAGGGCTAATTTTCAAGGTACTGCTGAATTTCAACTAGAGTTATGTTTTCAGCTGAAATTACTGATTTTATTAATTTGTTTTAGCAGAACTAGCCTGGCTCCATCTTTTTTTACATACTGCCTTCAAATATATGTTCACATTGATGAGATCCCCTCAAGCCTTCTCTTCTTTAAGCTAAGCAATCACAGCTCTCTGCCTTTCCTCATACAAGAGATGCTCCAGTCCTTCTGTTGTCTTGGTAACCCTTCACTGGACTCTCTATTGTAGCTCCACATCTATACTGGAGAGATCAGAACTGGACACAGTGCTCAACCTCTGCAGTCTGAGCAGAGGGAAATGATCACCTCTTTCAGCTGGCTGGCAGTGCTTCTCCTCATGCAGTCCAGAATACTGTTTAGCATTCTTTGTTGCAAGGGTGCATTGTCTAACGCAACTTCTTTATACGTTACAGACTCTTTTCCTTTGTGGATGCCTGTATGGAGTCATTTAGGCTTCAGCAGCCAGAAAGTGGGCCACATGAAAGTACTTCCATGCAAAAAAGAACTAGGACTAAACCTCACAGAAAATTATATTCTTTTATTTAACTCTAAGATTTGGATGATAGATAATTAGAAGTCATCACAGAGCAGTGTAAGAAAACTAAAAAACATTTGAGAAAGTTTTCTCCCTAATTTGGTCTCAACATCAGCATGTATAATCCACTGTGAGGCCAGTCTATATAAAAGAACATTCAATATATCACAATCTTCCCAGAACACTTCTGTAAAATTAGCATTTTATGAACATGTTTTATTTACTACACAAGCAGGCAGAAATATATACATTTCAAAATGAAAAAGGGAAATTCTGAGAATTTAAACACTTCACAGCATCCTCTTTGTTAAATATATGTAGGCAGGACTGTATGGTCTCCTTCTCTGTTACAGCATTTTAAGTCCTTTTGCTTCTTCTCATTCCAGTTCCTACCCTAGGCTGGTAGGAACAATTTTTGCCACTGTTGACAACTTTGAATACATTTTGGTTTGAGTAAATAAACAATGGGAAATTTTTAATGATGCCTGATTAGATATCAAAGCTTTTCCTTCTTGTTAACCATACACTAATATACTACATAGTAGTGTAGGAGAGCCATTCCTAGAAAATCCAGAAGAGTTTAAGAACATTGTTAGACTTCACACTCAACTACTCTCAGGAAGAGTTTTTATTTGTCAAAACAAAACAAAACAAAGCATACTAGAAGCTTACTAAGAATGGAACATTCAGAAAGAAGCAGCAAAATGAGTGACCCAGGTCTGTAAAGCAGTCTACTTGGATTCCAGTATATGATGCACTTTACAGGCATGACTGTGCTTCATATGCACATTTCCTTATAAACTAATGAAGTTATACTGAAATAGTTCCCAAGATTCAGCTTTAATAAAAGGTACAAGGTATAATACAAGTATCAGTTAGCTAGCCACAGAGTAAGTGGAATCAGCACACATTCCCTACAGTTCACAACCCTCCCCCCCCCAAATATTATGTATACACACACCCCCCCTCCCCCCACATACTGATAACTTTTTCTGCCTACAGCAATTTCCCAAAACATTATTTGTTTTCAGCTGGTTGTTCATCTGCAATAGCAGATGCAGTGTAGTTGAATAGATTTTATAAATTTTCTCCCTTCATAATTAGAATAATATATCTGCTAGCTCCAGATCCTCAGCTAGAAACCTTATTTAATGAAGACTACAAGGCTGTGCCCTTAAACTGTAGCAGGTTAAACTAGCTGAGCAGAACTAAGACCCAGAATGATTAGGCGAAAGGCGTGCTGGGATTATTACACTACACAGACTGACTGAAAATTCACATCTGTCCCACAAAGACCTTGAAAGCTGCTGTTGGAGGCTAGGATTTTTCCTGGTTTTCTCTTTCTCTCAGGGAATTTTCTCCCATTTGTTGCCTAAGAGATGATAATGATGATACTTAAGAGGCAAAATATGTGGCTGGGAAGAGGAGGAGGGGGAAGGTTACAGTTTGCTACAGTCTCTTAGCTGGGGGGCTTTCTCTTGGGAAGTTCAGAGATACTGCAAGATTTTGGCTGGGGGGGTGAGGGCCTGGGCTCGGCCCTCACTCACTCTCTTGCTCTCAGGATCAGAGGTGAGACAGTAATGGTCTTGGTGTCAGGCTGCTGCTGCGGGGAGAATTCACTGCCACCGCGGAGTTCTGTCCTGCACTAGTTCTCTTTACTGTGGGTGAGCCTTTGCTTGTAAGAGCAGCTGTTGAACTGGGACCTTTTCAACACCTGATCTCACAGGAAAGGATCCTCACCATCTGCTCGGGTGCCTCAGGGAAAAACCTGGGACCTTTGAGAAAGGGGTGATCAATAGTTAACTCATGTAAGCACGAGTTAACTATTAAGAGACAGCAAATGTTAATCACAAAACCTAAGAAGCAGGATTCACCTTAATCTTGTCAAGATAAGAGGAACAAGATTTTGTTGAGACCAGCACAAAAATTGCTGAATCATCCGAAGGACTGTGCATGCTTCGGAAAGAAAGGTGAAAAGTGCATTGTGAGGTAGGCTACTAGCCTTTGTCAGAAAGACCCCTGAGGAAGAAGAGGAGCCTTCCTCTGTGCCACCACCAGGATACACAGCACATGTGTGGCATGTATGCTAATGATATTAATGACTTCTGAGAAGTAATTTGTATAACCACTCCTATCCCAAGGAATGTGATGAATATTCATGAATTTTACCCATAATACAGTGTTGTAGGAAGTGCCAGTGCGTGTGCTTGGAGGAGCGATCCCCCACACCCGGCGCGCTGAATAAAGCAAATACCCATTTCTCTGACTCTGTCTCTGAAGTGTCTCTTGGCCCAATTTGGGGCGATTCACCCTGACCCCTACCCCCTCCGGACAGAGTGTCTCCTGGCGCTTGCAGGAGCATGGCTGCTGCTGCCCAGCCCTGCTGTTTTCTGCTGCTGCTTCAGTTTTTTTGCTGCTTCCAAGGTTCCTGCTACAGCCCATTTTGCCATCCGGAGGGGCACCGGGACCGGCTGCCCCTGTGGGTTTGTACGGGAAGCCCCTTTTCTATCTCTCCTGCCAGCTTGCCCACCATTACCCACGTGCAGAGAGGCGGCCAAGCTCGCGCCACAGCGCCCCCTGCAGGCGCGGGGGAATCATCGCACCCGCTCTGCCGGGCCGAGAGCCACCAGTGCCCCTGCCGGCTGTGAGCAAAACTACACCGAAGGGGAAAGTGCCTGACAGCCGAGAGAAGGCTGTCACTAACTGTCACTGGGTTACCGGTTTTGTTTGTTGCTGCTGCCGGTGTTGTTGTTTGTTTGTCTTGTTATACATACTAGTAAAGAACTATTATTCCTTTTCCCATATCTTTGCCTGAAAGCCCCTGTAATTTCAAAGTTATAGTAATTTGGAGGGTAGGAGGTCACATTTTCCATTCCAAGGGAGGGTCCCACTTTCCTTGGCAGGTACCCATCTTTCAAACCAAGACAGCTGCAAGAAATGCTTTGATAAGATGCAGAATCATAGAATAACAGAATATGCTGAGTTGGAAGGGACTCATCAGCATCATTGAGTCCAACTCCTGACCCTGCACAGGACACCCCAAGAGTCACACTGTATGTCTGAGAGCATTGTCCAAACCCTTCTTAAAATCTGACAGTCTTGGTACAGTGACCATTTTCTAGGGAGGCTGTTCCAGTGCCCAACCATCCTCTGGGTGAAGAACATTTTCCTGACATCCAACCTAAACATCTCCTAACTCAGCATCATGCCATTTCCTTGAGTCCTGTCACTGGTCACCAGAGAGATCAGTGCCTGCCTCTTCGCTTCCCCTCACGAGGAAGTTGAAGACTGTGATGAAGTCAGACCTCAGTCTCACCTTCTCCAGGCTGAATAGACCAACGATTCAACTGCTCCTCAAAAGGCTTCATTGACTGGTTACAGCCACCTACTATGGTATTATGACATATAGCTCCTTTCAGAGGTGACTCTTACTGACAAGCACTAGATTTAAGCATTCAGGACTGTCTTCCCAAACATATTTTGTGACACAGCTTCACTTTGAAACTGCCTGGCTTATGACCGCTAGCTCATATCACTGCAGCATCCTCTACTTCAGGCCACTGTTGAATAATATTCACACATTCAGTCTTGAGTTACCTGTCGAAAAATCTCCTGGGGCTATTTCAGGCTTGCCACAGTCTCCAACCTGTGCTCTTTAAAAAATAACCCTAGTAAACGACAGAGGACTAAAATACTCATGTAACTCACCGAATCCTGCCTTCCACACATTGCTGTTACCACAATTACAGATACTAACCATCTTATGTCATAACTTTAAAAGAAAAGCATGTTTAAAGTACTTCTTTCCCCACTGGAAGGCAAAAATAACAACAGAGGTTCTGTTGTCCTTTAACTGAAGCAACAATTCTTTCATCCTCTCTTGCCCTAGCTTCTGCTTTTTTTTTGCTCAAGTTTTCCAGTTTTGCTGACGAATCTGAAACGATAAGGGCAAGAATCTTATTTAAAGTACAGAGAAAGATGCAAGAAGCCTGCAGTCACTCTTTATTAACAGAAAATCTGTCCTTAAAATTAATTTGAAAGAAGAGAAGCAAATAACAGACATCAGAATAGGTGACCCCAGCTTAGTACAAGAAAAGGGGCAAACCACATACTTCTTCCCTTCCCAAACACCCATCAAGCTAATAAGCAATCCACACTAGGTAGAGTGTGTCAGGTAGGCATTTCAGGTGTTTTGCATCTAAACCAGGAGCAAACCCTTAACTGAAGCAATTAAGCTTTTCTTGGGGCATAGTGTAAAAAAAGCTTTCTCTGTAGGATATCTTTGAATAGGCAGTAGCCTATTCAACTAGGACTTCTTTACACAGTTGTGTAGGAGTAGTAGACAAAAGGATTTGTTTGTTATTATTATTTCTTTGGTTGTTAGCACAGCACTAAGACATTTTTTTCTCAGTTATTCAGAATTTGGAAATTTATGTGCAAATACCACAAAACCACATAGCAATTATTTTAATACAAGGAAGTTCCGGAGCATATGTTGTTTTTGTAGCTCACTTAGAAAAAGATTACATATCATTTTTTTTATATTACTTTTTCTTTTACGGTAGCAAAATTTAGTAATCTGTGCTACACTTTACTTGCAGCTAGTGCAACTGAGATAATGTGGAGAGTGACAGAACCCTGGACAGAAGCTATCATAGCTCTCAAAATATGACCTGCAGATGTCAAAGACAGTAATAATTTTAGGAGTGCACTAGCAAAGTACACCATCCTTTGCTTGAAGAATTCTGCAATTACATATTTCTAAAAACAATACTATTTATTTAAGCAAAAGTGTAATGAAGTTTAAAATGTGTTTTTTGATTCAAAAGTAAAATTTTAGTGCCATGTTAGTTACTCATAAGCACGGTTTGGATTTTTTCTTAGTGCTAGATATTATAATATTAAAACAACATTAAACAGTGAGCAAACACAAGAAATTACAATATTCTGGGACAGTGCAGCATAGAGGTCTATATTCTCAACTAGAATAACTTCTTTTTAGCCATTCAGTTCTCACCCAAGTATTCAGATGTTCAGATCTGAAAAATTACTTAAGTGCCAGCTATTTTGTCATAGTTCAAAACCCACTGTTATTGTTCCGGTCTTGCTGATGTTTTTGACACTGAAGACAGCTGCTAATGGGAAAGCATATGCTATTTATAAATTATGCTTCACTACATAATTCAAACGCTCATCGCTTTTGCTATAAACAAATGAAACTCTTTCATATTTAAACAGTGGCTTAATTTCACCCTCTTAATATGGAATGGTACATAAGAAAGTAGAAAGACAGGCTAAGTGGGTATGGTGTTATCCTAGTCACAAGCATTTTATTCCATTCAGTACTGATCCTCATCTACACACAAATGTATTAAAGATTTAATGTTCTTACATAGATGGATGGTTTTGAACCACTTTCACATTAAAATTTTCAACAGACTTAAGAGCTGAACTAGTACGTCTCCCTACATCTGTAGGAACCATAGAAGGATTTCATATCTTTAAGAAAAATGGAAAATAATCACATAGTCACCAAGAAGGAAGCACTACCTGGCTTGTTCCCAACACAAAACAGTTGTAGCTCTGAGAGAACAGCAGCAACCAGGTACTTTAATGAAAATCCTTTGGTTCCTAAACCAATCATGCTTACCTTTTGAGGTGACTAAAATTCACACCTTATTGAACAGTCCTTACTTCTTTCTTAGAGGATTTCAAGAAAAATTTTAAAACATCTTTTCTTTCTGCTAGGCTTTGCCTTGCCAGGGGGCCCAAAACCAGCCTCCAGCTGCCCTGCAATCCCCCACTGCCTCAGCATGTTTTCCTCATGGACAGCACTCAGCCAAAAGGAGACAGATCACTGACTGAAACCATGGAGCCATGGTTCCCTCAGCACCCTGACTGGCAGCCCAGCAGGCCTGGGGACTATGGCCCCTCCACATTGTGGCAGCTCTGCAGACTTAGGAGCCATGGCTCCCTCCACACAGCCTAGCAGGCTCCTTTCAAGAGGATGATGGAATCATATTTTAGCAAATAAAAGTATGCTTCAAAAGACCCTTAGATTTTATATAGTCATGATGGTATCAATCAGCATCCACTACCTGCCCAATATAATTTTTTAAGTAATATAATGAGGGGTTTTTTTCCATCAGTCTGACTGCTACGTGCCAGGCTGCAAAGGCACTCTTGCCACATGCTTGGCACTGTTTTTCTGGTATCAGCCTCTCAGCTGTGACATCTCCCATCACCAAAGACAGAAAATGTCTCTTCCAGGGGAGCAGATGTAGTGGAGATGGATGTGATCAAAAAAGCTGCAACAGAAATGGTCACCTGAGAAGCAGGGGATGCTCATCCCCTTTCTTGCTTGCCTTTCCCTAATGAGCCTATTACTTGTCAGGTTCTAGAGGGCACATCCCTCATTCCTTGGAGGATCGTTTGATTTATTGTTAAGCTGAAACCAGGAGCAAAATTTACATGAATGCAAGGACAGATGATCTGTTGACTGACTTTGCTGTATAACTTAAATCTCCAGGTCTAGGTGAACCCTTTCAACACACACAGAGTTTCCCACATTGGAATATGCAGAAGGAAGGATTAGGTGTTCAATTAGCACTTTAATCCTGATGCAGCAAAGTATTTAACATGGGTTTATCTTTAAACACATGAAGACTTACAGTAGCTTACTCAGACCTCCTAAAGTGAAATAAGCTAATGACATACTTCACCCATCTGCATTGCCCAGAGCTGAACTCCTCTGCTCCTGGTGAGATCAGGCTTCACATCCTTGTCTCTGTGAGGCTTTCAGACCTCTGTAAATGGAGAAGCTGCAGTTTGCACTGCTACTGTGCTGTCTGTGACAAAGTACTGAATCTCACAAGAGCAGCAAATCTCATGGTTTGTTTACAAATTAAGAAATAACATGAAGTACTGTAATGTTCACACAGTGCATAGGTATAAGTTAATTCAGGATAAGATGACTGCTAAACTATATTCTGTATAAAAACAAATTATAATATGTGTTCAGGTAAAAGCCTACAGATCCACCTTAACCCAGTTGAACTATTCCAATTATGTCTTAGCCTAGAAGAAAACAAGGAAGGTCTTTGATATTTAATAGAGATTAACTAATATTTCCTCAATGAGGATTTACTCTGAGGTCAAAATCCTTACTTTCTTTGGATGAAATTCATTGTTGCTGCAGCAGGAACTTGCCTCTGTGTATCTGAGTAAGAACATGGATGGAAATTTGTTAGGAGAAGACATTTCTGTAGAACACAGGGATGTGTTACAATAAACAGATTTCAAGGGTTTAGTTATGTCATGAAATGAACATGTTCTGGGGTAAACGCACTTCCTATTAGAATCAAGAGAAAAATACCTTTAATTTCAGAAGCCCCTGGGTTTGATCCTAGAGAAGTCAGGTATATATTTGCTAATAACAATGCAGTTTCACTAATTTAATTAGATATATTTGATCATATAATTACTTAAATCAATGCTGCTGTTTTTCCTTTTTCCCCCAACCGAAAGTACAGTGATATCACACTGAGTTGAAATACCACCTCTGCAGAGTTTCTGTAACATAGTTTCTGATTCAGCGCTGCTTCTATTGCCACAATAACTAAACCAGACAGGATCAGTATAAGGTCAGCTCCCAGTGCCATGACTTTCTCTAAAGCCTAAGGCTAACATTTTAAAAATTTAAGAACTTGAGAAGAATTTAAAGTCCTAAATTTAAGAATTTAAGGACATAAAGTGAGAGGTGGGGAAATGTTATTAGTGTTCCCAAGGGTCAAAGCATGCCAAGCAGATTTCCCTAATGTGAAAGTAAATGGGGGAAAATTTAACAGTGCAAAAGAAGCTTCTCAAGACTACTTAGGATATTATTAACAGTTCATGCCAAGTTGGTAGGATTTGCAGCATAGATGAGTTGAAACTGTACCATCTCTCGGCATTCGGACACATTCTTGTCCAAAAGGAGCATCTCTAGTCATAAATGCATTGCTGAAGATATGGGAAAAGGACGACATATCACAGAATCATTGAATCACAAAATATGCTGAGTTGGAAGGGACCCACAAGGATTATTGAGTCCAACGCCTGGCCCTGCACAGGATGCCCCAAGAGTCACACCATGTGCCTGAGGATATCATCTAAACACTTATTGAGCTCTGTCAGGTTTGGTGCTGTGACCACTTCACTGAGGAGACCTTTCCAGTGCTCAACCACCCTCTGGGTGAAGAACATTTTTCTAATATCCAACCTAAACCACTCCTGACACAACTTCAGGCCATTCCCATGGGTCCTATCGTTAAGTCATCAGAGACAAGAGATCAGTGCCTGCCCCTCCTCTTCCTCTCATGAGGAAGTTGTTGTAGACTATGATGAGGTCTGACCTCACTCTCCTCTTCTCCAAGCTGAACAGGCTGAGTAACCTCAGCCACTCCTCAAATGGCTTCCCCTCTAGGCCGTTCACCATCTTTGTTTCCCTCCTTTGGACTCTCTCTCAGTTTAACATCTTTCTTATATTGTGGTGCCCAAAACTGACCCCAGGACTTGAGGTGAGGCCACCCCAGCTCAGAAAAGAGCGGGACAATCCCCTCCCTTGCCTGGCTGGCGATGCTGTGCCTGATGTTCCCCTAGGACATGGTTGGTCCTCCTGGCTGCGAGGGCATATATGCAGACTTCCCACATATTACAGAGTTATGATTAGGCTTTCCTTTGTTGTCTTTATACTGATGATAAGAAATTAGTGACCCTTGACATGGTGCAGAGGATCAGAAGCTTGAAGGGAATTAGAGAGATCTAATATTCAAGAGAAGTATGAGCTCCTTTCCTGAAAAAATACAGGATGTCCTGGCCCCTGCACAGTTACAGGTTTAGGTTTAAGATAGATTAAAGTGTATTTTACTAGCAGTACCAGAGTAGTACATGTCTGGATATTGCTGTCGCAGGAGGATACAGAGATAATGTCAGGGAATTGCAAAAGGAATTAAACAACTTCTTGGGCAACGTGTCTCAAAATGGATGTTAAAATAACCTGGGTTGGGATGTTTGAGTGAATGTACCTAATGTAAGAATTGTGAATATTGTGAAACATAAAAAGACCCAGCTTGCACACTAAATCACTTCTATCTAGGCAGAATCTGCTGTTTCCACTGCTGGACACTTAGTTCTGGACTAGATGGACCACGTGTAGATCCATTTATGTTTTGTTTGGGGTTTTTTTGTGTTTTTGTGGGTTTTTTGTTTTGTTTTTATAGAGAGTGAGATGGAGAATAATCACCTCAAATAATAGTTTAATAACATAACATAACATCAGATTTCTGGAGGTCATTTTTGATAGTGACTCAAATATAAGCAATTTACAGAAACTGTATGTATTTTAAAACAACTATGATTGTCAAACCCAAATCATTAATTACTGTGAAAATTCCAGAATAGATATCTAGGCTATATAATATATAATAACCATATTAAAATAAGCAGGGATTTGATAATGTATGATCTTACTGACCTTGAAAATTGACCATGACATCAAAATTTAGAGTAATTGCTTTAGAATGCCTGCTCCTTATGATACTGCACTTCATATTTTCTACTCATAACTATTTATATTCATCCTCCTTTTATTTTCCTATCCTTTCCTTGAAATAAATAATATGATAAAATAACAAAAGAAATTGAGGTTTTGTATATATTCTCCTAGGCTGTGCATTAATTTCACAGTGAAACTGACACAACATTCTGTACTCTGCAGCATGAAAGAGCAGACAGCAATTTCGTATCCAGCTAAACCTTATGTATTTCGCATTCAAGAAGAGGTTCTCTTACTTTCAGTTACCTTGAACTGCAGCATTCTTTTTCTTTTATTTTAAGAACAAACTGTAGTTTTCCCAAGCAAGTTGAAGTTCTTACTACAAAAACAACCAGTTATTCAATCCAACTCACACTGAGGTCCAATGATACAAACTCTAGTGCTTTTGGCAGGAATTATATTTCTATTACTTCATTAAGAATGAGGCAAACAGATAATGAACATTGTGTTTTATTATGGGTGATTAGCTTTTCAGTTGGCAGAGCAAATTCAGGTGCCCATGTTATAGGAAAGGGAATAATTTCTTCAACAGTTGCCATCCATTTTTGTGTTGAAGAAAGGATGTATTGTTCTCTCTGCCTACTTTGCACCACTCAACACAAAATTAATGAATTTTGACCATAGAGGACTATGCCAAAAAACCTGAACTGATGCAGGAGATATTGTGTGTACAGATTTCCTTAATGAGAATATTTGTCAGAGAAACAGGCCAGGTGCTTCAGTGTATGGAACACACATTTTTACCTGTGGAAGGCTGGCAGCTCTCAAAGCAGGAGCCTTCTGCATTCCCCTGGAGGGGTCAAAGATAAGCAACCTTCTTCTGGGTTACGGCGAAATTCCAACATGCCTTGTTTCTTCATGGTAATAGTCTGTACCTCGTTGACTAACTGGTTTCTACCCTGCCCCCTACCTTCCCCATAACAAAACCCCTCTTCTGCCCCTGACTCAGGGGAGCCGTTGTCCCTGGCCCTTCCTCGCAGGGTGGTTGGACAATAAATGTTACCTCTGCGGAACTGCCATATGAAGCTCCTGTCTCTCTGTCCCCGAGTTTGCCTGGGGCGATTTCACAAAGAGCTGAATCACAAGAGCTGAAATCACTTGTAGCTGAGAAATTGCTACACTTGCTGAAATCGTCCGTCGCCCAGGGAGATTTGCCAGCACCCCTGGAAGGGCTGTTCCTTGCGGGACGCTCTCTCTAGGAAGGTCGCGGCATACCGGTGCTGATCAGTACCCGGACCCCCCTGCAACATTTACCTATTAGTATATATGTTTTATGAGCTCTTACGGCAGATGGCTTTGTCATAGGGAAGTGCTTGTTCTCATTAGATATCAGATCTGGTTATGCATAAGATACTTACATTTTTAATGTTAACATTAAAATTTTATTTTATTTAACAAGACAAACAAAATACCTCTTTAAATACACTGTGGTTTTATGTTTTAGCCTAATGTATCATCTTTGGAAGTTAGAGGCAAACTGTCAGAGATATTCATTTACAGCAATTAAATTGTCTACACACTCAGAGTGATGAGTAGACTGACTAGTGCCTTGCAGTTTTGCATTCTACCAAAATTTCTTTTCTTTGTCTAAATCTGCTAGAAACCCTCTGCATTTATCACAGGAAATAATTTTTACAATAAAAATTAAATCACTGGATCATTAGAAAATTACCCAGTATTATCTGATTAAATGGTATAGCATAGATTAAGATTGAGCTGCTACTAGTAGCTATTGGTGACAAAGGTGGCTACAGAACTCTATTTAGCAGTAAAGCAGTTTTACTGAGTGCAGACAATAATTCTCACTGCTTTTGACATGAACTGAGTTGTGTCATTTCACCAGAGTGGAAAAGAACCAACCATCACAACACCGTAGGGATGCAGGTAAGATCTCTACTACTGTAAAAAGAGTATTACAAAAGCACAATTCTCAGCTGCTGCGTCCGAATTCTACTGACTCTGCACTAAGCTTTGCAGTCCAAAGTGGAAAAGTAGTTTTATGATGTCAGTGGGAGCTTTACTATAGATTTCAGGAAAAGTATATTTTCATCAGCTTATAACAGAATATGAAAATGTGCACTAGGTAATATGGTGTTTTGTAAAATAACCAGCTATGCATAATACGTTTTAGAATGTCTATATGCAAAGTAAGATTATTTTGAGTGTTATCAATGAAAATATCACCATGCTCTGGTGCTAAGGGTCTCTTAAATGTGCTCAGGTCTCCAAATGCACTGATACCTCTAGTTTCTTCCTGAAGAACACTTTAGTGGGTACATGATAAAAACTACTGGTCAGAAATTATTGGGAAACAAAAAGAGAAATACACAGAATTAGAAAATTATAAATGTGATTTTCAAATGCTCTGGCGGTCAGCAAATGACTGATGACGGAGGAAATAATATAACAGAAGAAATATTCCTTTAGAACAATATTCCAAAAAAATTTTAAAAGAACTCACAGAATAAAAATCCATGCATATAAGGAAAAAGACATGTATTTTCTTAACTCTTCTTGAATTGTCTTTCTTATACTGAAACTAGTACAAAACTGTTGTGGTTGTATCCATACAGGGATTCACCATTTTTTCAGTACAAGCTTATGTAAAAAGTTGAAAAGAGCTACATAAATTACTATCCATCAGGACATGAAGTGAAAGACTGAAGAAATATGTTTACATAAGAAAAGAAATAATCATAGTTTTTCACAGATATTAAGAGTTAACTAATTGGAGTAGAGACTCTAGGCCCTGAAAATATTTCTTTAAAATAACAGATAGGTACTATGAAGCAACATTTAAGATAAATGCTAAACTAATTAAGTTTAAAAATTAAGTGCAACTTCTTTTTTTATGAAGGATATTAAATTTTGAAATAATTTGCCATGTTTTCTTATAACTGCATTTTAAAATTAAGTTTTAAAATTAAGATAGGAAGTATTCTGATTTTACCAAAATTATAGAAAAATGATGAGGTGTTGGACTTTAGGATTTTTCCTTTTGTTTCTTTCTCTCAGGGAATTTTCTCCCATGTGTTTCAAAGAGACAGTAATGACCAGTACTTAAGAGAGACAAAAGAAGTTGCCATGGCTCAGGGAAAGGGTGTAGCTGGCTACTCTCTTTTCCTAGGAGGTTTTCTCCTCAAGGGGCAGATATACCATGAGATTTGGGCTGCGGGAAGGGGCTGAATGCAGCTCCTGTGGGAAGGGGCCGGGTGCAGCTCCTCGCTCTCTCTCGCTTGTTGGCATTGGAGGGGAGACCGGCTGCAGTCGCTATGGGGAGAATTCACCACCACTGCAAAGTTCTGTCTCCTGCTGTCTTCTCCTCCAGTGAGTGAAGCTCTGCTTGTAAGAGCAGCCATTGTACTGGGACCTTATTAACACCCTACCTCACTAAAAACATGGCCCTCACCATCTGCTCAGGCACCTCAGGGGAAACCCTGGGACCCCTCCCCCCTCCCAGGGAGCCTCTCTCTGCTGTGTGGGGGAGCCAGGCTGCCACTGCTCCAGGTTTTTTGCTACCCTACAGCCCCGCACCTTG
Source organism: Aleadryas rufinucha (assembly GCA_013397815.1). Taxonomy (NCBI): domain Eukaryota; kingdom Metazoa; phylum Chordata; class Aves; order Passeriformes; genus Aleadryas; species Aleadryas rufinucha. Next base: position 48,127 of record VZTH01000014.1, read on the forward strand.
TGCCTGCCAGGACACCCCACAGCTCCAGCTGCCGAGTTTCTGATACTCCAGGATTTGGTTGTCCCTGCTGCCCTGGCTTGCTGCTTCCAAGGTTCCTGCTACAGCTCATTTCGCCATCTAGAGGGGCACCGGGCCCACCTGCCCACTGTGAGATTGCAGAGGAAGCCCCTTTTTCATTCCTTCCACCGGCTGTGCCCGCCATTACCCACGTGCAACAAGGTGGACAAGCTCGCGCCACAGCGCCCCCTGCAGGCGCGGGGGAATCATCGCACCCGCTCTGCCGGGCCGAGAGCCACCAGTGCCCCTGCCGGCTGTGAGCNTTCCTCTGAGGAATATTTCTTTCCCGAACCTGGTGGGGGAGGGGTGGCTATAACCTGCCTTCCTTTGAGGAGACATTCCTTTTGGAAGTTTCCCTGAATTTGGCCAAAACCGGCACAACATATACATACTAGTAAAGAACTATTATTCCTTTTCCCATATCTTTGCCTGAAAGCCCCTTAATTTCAATATAATAATTTGGAGAGTAGGGGGTCATATTCTCCATTCTAAGGGAACCTTCCTTGGCAGACACCTGTCTTTCAAACCAAGACAAAAGGTAAAAGGAAAGCTGAATTTGGGCAATGATTTTTGTTAAATGTCATCTTAAAACCAGCAACCTTTTTTTCCCCCTAAGAATCAGTATAAGAATTGGAGTTTTTAGCAAAACTGGAAGAAAAAAAACCTATTCTAATGATTTATGTCATAACTTTGAATGCAATTTTAGCATGCTTCTTATCACAATCATGAGCCAAATCCAAGCATGAATTACTCTGCTGCCTCAGAAACGAAGTCATCCCAGTAGAAGAAAATCAGTTTTCCCTAAAGGCAGATAGAGTAGGTAGAGGTAGGTAGAGATAGGTAAAAAGGGAAGTTGTATTTTTTAGATGGAACAAGTAAAAAAAATAAAGATTTGTCCTAGAATATAAAGTTGCTTTGTAGGAGCTGGCTATTAGTGAGTTATATAATTTGGAAGACATCCATTTGATGCTTCAAGAACTGTTGTGAGAGAGACAGCTATGGATGCTAAAAAGCTTTAGCAGAGAAACTTTCCAGCTTTCTGCAGCATTTTGTGAGGCTGCAGCATTTCATGAGAGCCCTGTCTTTCCCATGCAAACTATTAAAAACAATGATATGGGTTTTGTAAACTAACTTTGCTATCTCGCACCTGCAGATTGTTTGTAGAATTGTTATGGTGCCGACTAGAGAAATATTTTGAAATGGGTGTTGGGAGAATTGACCAATCACCCTAGGAGGTGGATGACTAGAGGTCCAATGACCTTACACCATGTAAGAATACTAAGGTATAAAACAAGCTGTATATAATTAAATAAAGAGACTTCTTCACCTTTCTTCCTGGACCAAATCTGTGTTGGTTTTCTCTCCGTGTTCGCTACAACAGCGACAGACAGCTCAACCAAAGACTATTCTTGGTGCCACTGCACATTGTGTTCTTTCATTGTTTTTATTTGCTAGAAACTGAAACCAAAGATTTAATTGTCATATCAACTTTCAACATGATGCATTTCTCTTTATTTATCTTTAGATAAATGATGTTGAATTATGGTATTAGTGATCTCAGAGGGTCATAATCAGTGGTACAGGGTCTAGTTGGAGGCCTGTCCACTAGTGGTGGCTTCAATATGGGACCCAGTATTGTTTAACTTATTAATCAATTGCTTGGACAAAGCAGTAGATGCCTACTAAACAAGTTTGCTGATGATACAAAGCTGGGAAGAGTAGACAATACCCCAGAGAGCTGTGTAGCCCTTCAGAGGGACCTTGACAGGCTGGAGAGATGAGCAGAGAAGTCCTGTATAAAGTTCAACAAAGGGAAATGCAGGGTCCTGCACTTCAGTATAGGTTGAGGGCTGACCTGCTGGAAAGCAGCTCTGTGGATAAGGACCTGAGGATCCTGAAGGACAACAAGATATACATGAGCCAGCAGTATGCCCTGTGGCCAAGAAGGCCAGTGGTGTCCTGGGGTGCATTTGGAAGTGCATTGCCAGTAGGTCAAGGGAGGTCATTGTGATCCTCTACTCAGCCCTGGCACATCTGGAGTTTTGTGCCCAGTTCTGGGCTCCTCAGATCAAGAAAGACGTGGAGCTCCTGGGGTTGGTCCAGTGGAAGGCTAAGAAGATGATTAAGGGACTGGAGAATCTGGAGATATGCTGAGACAGTTTGGCCTATGAACTCTTGAGAAGAGACGATTGAGAGGAGTTAGAAAGATGAAGCTTTGAGTAATGAATCCAAGATGTGGTCATTAGTATTCCAGGTTAATTGCAGATGAACCTGAAGTGTTCAAATTAAATCTTGACTTTTGCGTCCATATAATAGAGTTGTCAACTTGGAAGCAGTTAAATTTGACTACTATAGGAGGGTTCAAAACTAATATTAAAAATGAATATCTTCCTCAGGCTACTGTACTTATTCAGCTCATTGCAATTCAATGTTATAAGCCTTTCTTAGCTCCAACGAAAAAACTCCCACTCCAACAACTTTTTAAAGTGGTTATTAAAGGCGAAGAGAAAAAAGGGTAGGAATTCTATTCATTTGTACTTCTTTCTGAACTTACTGCATGCAGTGATGGAAGATCAATAGTTGTGTTTCTGGAGAGAATTTTATTAAGCCTTTTCCACAGTTACATTGGAAGGCCAGTTCAATATTAATCCTCAACATCTGTCTTGTTGTTAATGTAATCATCCCAAATGTTAATGAGTGTGCAGAGCATATCACAGACATTTCTGAACATCTATGATTTAGACCTAAGAGAGTATTTGCAGGCCTCCTGGTCTACAGAAATTATCATTTGGGTCCACTGTTCAACAGTGCTCTTAACCATACCCTTCACACTGGAGGCACTCAGTACTATAAGACAGGAACATACTTAAAAGCTGTGTTTGGTCAGGACTACATTGGTGATGAAAAATTCCTCAAAATGATTACTGCAAGACATCCTGACAAAGGACAAAGCAAGAGACATAGATTTGGGACACTACTTATTTCATCACCACTCCACCTCCCTCAACCCCGTACCAATTTGCCTCTCAGAAACAGCCAGGAATGGAGAAAATGCTTAAGTGATTTTTAAACTTCTTAAGCCAACAAGACAAAAATACCATTCACAAAGCTCTATTAATAACATTCCTTTTCCTCTGCTCTCTGGTGGATTCTCATTAAAACTGCACAGACAGCTCAAACTGCCCCTAGTTTAAATGGCATGAATTTCTATCCATAAAAAGTGGACAGTTTTTAAACTTGTTCCTTAAGAAAACAGTCTTTCGTCTCTAGAAGTAGGATACTGGTGCAAAATTCTTAAATATATTTTAAATAATGAATAAACGGAAAATGTTCATACATTACTAACATGCTTTTCTTTCTTCTATACCTTTCTGAAGTTGTCAAATTGTCATTTACCTTGTAAAGTTGTATTCTTAATTCAATTACATATATGAGAGGTGAAGAAGATAATCAGCCGAAAGTCAGTATAAAAGAAAAATATGTTATACAGTCTACAGTTATAGAGTAATTACGTTCTTAGCCTTACTATATAAGCTGCATTTAAAAGAAGAAAATGTTATACATTTTTGAAGAACTAAAGTGCTTGAGAGCAACAATTTACATAAAATGTTCTGTTTATAAAGTTTTCTTTGTTCCATTAATGGATATTTGCTTTTCCCATTATACAGAAGACTACATGTATGCTTTATAGGTCTTTGTAGTATTTTCTGTGTTGCTCTAGACTCAAACTGAAGTCAATATTGTAGAAACAAAAAAGTCTTGAGTCTTTACAGGACGGATCCCTAACTTCTATAACCCAGGGAAAAAAAAAGGTAAAAAAATCTAAATGGCTGGACCTAAACCTTGTCCCCAGAATTAGTTCTGCTGTCCAAGATATCAAAATCTGGTGAACATCACTTGTTTTTTTCCAATGGGCAAGATTAATTCCTTTCAGAACCACTAAACCCCTTGATATTTTAAAAAAATACACAAACTCTGTATGAATTCTACATTTATGGTAAGTTATGAGAGGTTCTTGTTCACAATACTTTCAGAAAGTGAAAGAGGTAGGAGAAAACACTTTATTTATAGACAGAAAGCAATTTTGAAAACAGTGCGCCTACGGACTGTCCTTCCCTGTTGAGGTCTCTGAGCAGCCACAGCAGTTGCCAGATGTTTTGTCACGTCATCATGCATATCATGCCTCTGACATCATCTGTGGTAGCTATGTAGCTGATAGAACTAACAGGAATGTGCAGCTAAATTCCTATCTGTAGTGGTTTCAGTTTACCTTTTTTATCTTTTATGAGATAGGAGGTCTGGAGGAATGCAAAACAGGCTCAACACTTAAAG
>VZTH01000016.1:8339-28608 GCA_013397815.1 Aleadryas rufinucha
CCAAGCAGGAGAGGTCACCTGTCCAAGCAGGAATGGTCACCTGTCCATGCAGAGAGGTCACCTGTCCAAGCAGGAATGGTCACCTGTCCCCACTCTAACACCTGCCCCGCTCCAGGACTGCCCTGGATGAGCTGGGATCATCCCTGGGATGCCCAGGGGCGGCTCCTGGAGCTGTTTTTCCCCTGCTGACGCTGCTGTGATCCGAGAGAGCCCTCGCTGGGACAATCCCAGCAGCAGCACCCTCCGAGCCTCCCCGGGGCTCAGTTTAGAGCCAGGGCATCGCTGCTGACACCACCCCTGAGGTCTTAATTTGGAGCTGCACCCTCTGTAATTAGTGCCCTGCTGGGGACCCGATAATCACCCAAGGAAAACCTCATCCAATTTAAAACGATCCCAGGTCCGGCCCCCAAGGTGTGACTTCCAGGGGCGCCTCCAACTCGGGCCAGTCCAAATTACAAGGGCCGACCTCCTAATTAGGCTTGATTTAAAAAGGAGAGCAGACTAATTAACACATGTAGCGTAACGTCTTAATTGGGATTCGGATCGGAGAAATTTGTGCGGTTCAGAACAAATGACTCATAATTAGCCAAGAGGTCCGGTTTTGTGCTGTCCCCAGGATCCCCGCTCCCGACACCGGGCTCGGAAGGGTGGGGAGGGAAATATGGCATTTGGGGAGCTGTCAGCTGCAACACAAATCCCTCTTTTCACCCATTAACCCCCCGTCGGAAGGGAACGGTGAGGAGCTTCCAAAGGGGTTTCGCCGTGGAGGATCAGCAGAGATTAAAAATAAATAGAATTAAAATCCACGTGGTGGAGGGGGATTTCGTTCCCAGCAGCGCCCTGGGTGCTCTGCCAGAGGCTGGGGCAGGGAACGGGGAGGGCTGGAGCTTCAGAGCCCCCCCACAGCCCAGCCCCAGCGGCTTCTGGAGCCTGAGAAATCCCGGGATGAGAAAGGTTGGGAGGGAGCTCACCCAGCTCAGGCACAGGAGCACACAACTCAGGGCTGTGTCCAGGTGGATTCGGAGCATCTCAAAAGATACTCAAAAAAGAGAGATGAAAATCGAATTACTGAACATCTTCAGAGATGTTGAAGAAGCAGAAGATGTTGAAGAAGCAGAAGATGTTGAAGAAGCAGAAGATGTTGAAGAAGCAGAGGATGTTGAAGAAGCAGAAGATGTTCAAGAAGCAGGTGAAGGAGCCCGATTCATCCCCAAGAGCAAACTCCATCCCGCCCCACCGTAACTCTGCAGGGGTGTTGGTGCTATTTCACAGGAGGAATGGGAGTTTTAGAGACTTCACCCCACACACAGGACAGGAGCAGCTTTGGGATTAAACCCTGGCTCAGGTAACTCAACAAGGAGTTGGGAAGTTTGCCCCAACAGGTCTCACGCTGGAAAGCTGCAGGAGGACAAGAGAATCGTGGAATCGTGGAGTGGCTGGGGTTGGAAGGGACCTTAAAGCCCATCAGGGACACCTCCCACTGACCCCAGGGTGCCCCCAGCTCTGTCCAGCCTGGCCTTGGGCACTCCCAGGGGCAGCCACAGCTGCTCTGGGCACCCTGTGCCAGGGCCTCCCCACCCTCCCAGGGAACAATTCCTCCCTAAGATGGGATCTAAACCTCCCCTCCCTCAGCTCGACACCATCTCCCCTTGTCCTTTCACTCCCTGCTCTTGGGAAAAATCCCTCTCCACCCTTTTTTAAACCCCCTTTAACGTGTTCATTTTAATTTTAAAAGCCAACATTTTTGGTCTGTCTCATCAGCAGAACCGATCCACGTTTCTCCCCTGACCTTCGGATGGCAAAGAACAGGGAATTCTGCAACACCTCCCTGCTCCTCTCCCTCCTTCTCCTCAAACTTTGTCCCTTTACCCCTTCAAACCCCCTTAACACCTCTCCCTGCTGCAATTCCCCTTCCCAAATTTTGCTGAGAGGACCCCGAAGGAGACCTTCGGATGACAAAGAACAGGAAATTCTGCAACACCTCCCTGCTCCTCTCCCTCCTTCTCCTCCAGCTTCTTTCCTTTACCCCTTCAAACCCTGCTGATGCCTCTCCCTGCTGCAATTCCCCTTCAGGAATTTTGCTGAGGGGACCCCGAAGGAGGCAGGGAGACGCTGGGGACGCACCCCAGGCACCCGCGGCCGCCGCCTCGCCGGTGTCCGTAGGTACCGACACTCAGGCAGGGCATCTGCTGCGCAGAGACACCGTGTTGTGGCTCTTGCAAACACACCTTCATTCAACTTTCATCACATTGTTCATTAGTGGCTTAAATTTCGCATAATTTGGCAGCTGCCTCTGGCGTTTTTCAGGAGGTGCTGTAATTTATTCCATATGGAAGTCAGGCGCTGCACTCCGGAGGAGTTATCGGGTGCAGCGAACCGGGGCTGTATTTGTCGGGGAGGAGGTGTCAGATGCTAAACTAAACATGACAGGAGTGAACCCGAGTCTCCCAGCTGACAGATTCTGTGGGGTTTCTGCGGTGTTTGCTATAAACAGGTTCAGAGGCAGCGCAGACGCCGCGAGACGCCGGCGCCGGGCACGGGGAGCGCCGGGGCTGGAGCCGGGGGGGATCCCGAGGGATCCCAAACTCCTCGGAACACCCCTCTGACGCGCCAAGGAGGTTTGGGATGCCCGGATCCCCGTGCTGCTGAGGCCTCTCAGGCCTCTCTGCTCAGTTCCCGAGCTTCTCTCACTCGTTTTTGGGTCATTTTGGGAAATCGGAGCTCTACCAGCGACCGGCAGCTCTGCTGTCCCACCCAGCCAGGCCACCGCTGTCCCCAGCCCCGAGCCTCAGCCCCATGGCCCTCCAGAGGACACAGCAGATGCAAAACGAGGGAGGTTGGGGGTTTTTTTTTTGTGCTTGATTGACACCATGAAAGGAGCAGTTTCCGTGTTTACTCCGGGAGCAGCCCCAGCGCTGAAGGTGTCACTGCTGGCAGCTGCTGAGCCCAAACAAACTTCACCGAGGGCTGAGCTGGACGGGGGCTCTGGGGGGGAAAAGCACCTGTGGGAACATCACTGACAGGGGAATATCCCCAGGAAAAGCCCACGGGCAGCAGGGCCAGGAGGGCCTCCTGCCCCAGCCACAGCTCTGCAGCGACCAACACGGCTCAGGATGAAGAAACGCCCTCCCAGCACCACAAAGCACCGGGCAGCCCCCAGGTGATGCCTTAGGTTTTAGCTTTTATATTTTTCAAATTCTGTATTCTCTGTATTCCTAGTGTGTAACTCTGATCTGCCTTGCAGCCTGTGAGCTGCTGCTCTCTCATGCTAAGATAGACATAACAAGCCTCTCCAGGCTTGCTCTTCAAGGACACTCAGACCGTCCTGGGCCAAAATGTGTAAACCAGCATCTTGAGAAAGGNGAAGAAAACGCCCTCCCAGCACCACTGTCGACCGGGCAGCCCCCAGGAAATCCCATTTTTCCTGGTGCCGCTGGTTCAGCTCAGCCAGAGCAGCTCTGCAGCCTGGGAGCACCCTGGTTTTGTGGGATTTACAGGAAAACAGCCCCAGGAACTGCTGCTTGAGGATGGTTTGGAGATGAAGAAGAGCAGAAATGCTCCTCTCCCATGGACACAACTGCTCCCGTTTCTCCCTCAGCTCCTGCCCACTGCCAGCAGTTCCAGCTTTGTCCCTTCCACAGACACTGCCCAGCCAGCTCCAAGCCCTTCTCCCGTGCATCCCGACATTCCCGAGCTCTTGGAACCTCCTCAGCCCTGCTCTGTGCTTCAGACCCTCTGAAAGGCCTCCTCTGAGGGGCACGGAGCAGGTTTAAGGCAAGGATGAAAGAAGAGCTCAGGTCGTTCAACCTCCGCTCAGAGATCCCCCAAAGTGTCCCCAGCAGAGGCTGGTGATGGACCGAGCTTCTCCAGCGCTCGGCCAGACCACAGCAGCCAAAACATTTGGGCTGTCCCATCACAAGAGCTCAGGCTGAGGCTGCCCTTAGACCTTGGGCTGTCCCACGCAAAGCAGGGCGGGCTGCAGCTCTGCCAGGAGCAGGGACCTGGGACGGCGGCTGGGAGCAAACGGCTCCATCCTCTCCCGAATTTCATCGCCTCCATCCTCTCCCGAATTTCATCGCCTCCATCCTCTCCCGAATTTCATCGCCTCCATCCTCTCCCGAATTTCATCACCTCCGTCCTCTCCTGAATTTCATCGCCTCCATCCTCTCCCGAATTTCATCGCGACAGCCACACAAAGGAGTGCGTGAATGGAGGCAAACAGGGACGAAGAGCCCAAATTCCACCCAGGGGCAGGTGCAGCCGTCCCCACACCTGTGTGCCACGGAGGCACCGCAGAATTCCCACCCAGGAGCCGCCCTGATCCCGCGGGCACGGCCGGAGCGACGTTTCCCCCCCGCGTTGAAGTCGCCAGCGCGGCGACTTTATATTATTTATAAAAACCCCGACGAGAATACATCTGCACGAAATAACTGACACCGTGTTCCCTGCATGGCATATGCAGGCTGAAAATAAACATTGATTCTATATGTTCCCCGCTCCGGCAGAGCGTCCAAGCAGCAGGAAATGCATGAAACATGGGGAAAGAATGGGAGCGCGGCGGTGGGAGGGAACGCGGAACCACTCGGAGAGCAGAGAAGGCGGCCCCGGGAGTTAAAATACACAGCAGGCAGAGAGACGAGAGGAGCCAAGAGAGCTGAAAAAAATGGCACAAGAGACGGGAGAGGCAGCTGGGGGAGTTAAAACATGCAGATGGAGAGATGGCTGGGAGAGAGGAAAGACCTGGATCCGAGCGGAGAGACGCCGCCGGGAGCCGGCCACTTAAAATAAACTTTGGGAGCGGCGAGGCAGGGAGAGCTCCTGGGATCTGGAACGGCTGCTGGGAGCAGGGGATGGGTCCTGGAAGGGGTGGGAGTTCCACCCAGCTGAGCACCATCACCCACCTGCACTCGGGATCACACCGGGCACGGGAATTGTCCCCTCCTTCCCACATCCCAAATGCAAATCCATTGGAGGAATCATCCCCTCCTTCCCATATCCCAAATGCAAATCCATTGGAGGAATCACTGCCCTCTTTCCCCACAATCCCAGATGCAAATCCATTGGAGGAATTGTTCCCTTCCTTTCCCACAATCCCAAATGTAAATCCATTGGAGGAATCATCCCCTCCTTCCCACATCCCAAATGCAAATCCATTGGAGGAATCACTGCCCTCTTTCCCCACATTCCCAAATATAAATCCACTGGAGGAATCATCCCCTCCTTCCCACAATCCCAAATTCAAATGTGTTGGAGGAATCATCCCCTCCTTCCTCACAATCCCAAATTCAAATGTGTTGGAGGAATCATCCCCTCCTTCCCATATCCCAGATTTGAATCCATTGGAGGAATCAACCCCTCCTTCCCACAATCCCAAATGTAAATTCATTGGAGGAATCATCCCCTCCTTCCCATACCCCAAATGCAAATCCATTAGAGGAATCATCCCCTCCTTCCCACAATCCCAAATTCTAATCCATCGGAGGAATCATCCCCTCCTTGCTATATCCCAAATTCTAATCCACTGGAGGAATCATCCCTTCCTTCCCCACAATCCTAAATCCAAATGACTTGGAGGAATCATCCCCTCCTTCCTCACAATCCCAAATTCAAATGTGTTGGAGGAATCATCCCCTCCTTCCCCTATCCCAAATGCAAATCCATTGGAGGAATCATCCCCTCCTTCCCACAATCCCAAACACAAACCCATTGGAGGATCCAATGTGACTCCTGATTCCAGCTCTCCAGCCTCCCAATAGTGAGTGACAAGTTTGTCCTTCCCATTTACACCCCCATGGGGATTTCCATCAATAAATGGATAACGCCTGCCTGGATCTCACCCCCATTAAAAACCCCCTCCCCAAACTCCAATCCTACTAAATCAAACAAGTTACACTTTTCCCCAAATGCTCCAAAGGGGTTTTTTTCCCCCCCAAAACGAGCTTTCACCTCTGCCTGAACCCTTTGGGATCCAGTTTTAAGATCTGTGAGTTGATTTCAGACCCCTCAGGCAGGGACAGGGACATTCCCCATGTCCCAGGTGCCACCACCTCACTCCCCATCCTGGCTGTGTCTCACTCCCAGCCTTCCAGGAATCCAAGGATATTTCATGGAAAGGGAATCAGGCACTAAAGCTCCAGGGAGAATTCAGGCAGGCAAAAGCAGGGCCCGGATATTTTTATACCCTCGTGGCAGTGAGAAGGAGAATTTTCTCTCCCAAACGTGAATTAAATCTTTCAATTACTTCAAATGACGATTTTTTTTTTTTGAGGGCAATCTCCTGTAAATCCACAGATAAAATCGGTTTTAGTAAGGCCTGCGCTGAGCACAGGTGCATTTAGCACACCTCACATCAATCCCAGGATTCATGATGCCCCTGAGGACACAGAAATGATTTATTGGTGTTGTTTTGCTCCAGAGGAGGATGGAGCAGATTTCACCACCGGTTTCACTCTGCCCCCAGGTGCCAATCCCATTTTACTGCCAGGTTTATTTCAGCTCAGGGACGCCCCAGGATGGGCCCTCAGTGAGTCCTGCTGGAGACAATCCTTTAAATTCATAAATTATTAATTCAGAGAGGATTTCTCTAAGTTTTCAAATTTCCATTCTCAAATTTCTCCGGATTTTTTGCACATGAAGGATTTTATCTGTGGATACCCAGCAAAGCTCCTCTGAAGCAATAAAATCATTTGTCCTGGGTGCTGATCCTTTTTTTGGGCAGCTCAGTGGGAACCAGTCAAAGCACTGGGAGCACACAAAACCACCTCGGTGCAAAGCCTCGGTTCCTACACACAACCTGGAGTAAACCCTGAGTAAATTACTCCAATTTGCTCCAGAATAAGCTACTCCAGAGGCAGCAACTCCAGAGTAAGGCACAGCCACTCCCAAACACATCCCAGGTGAACCTGGGCCCCGAGTGGGTGACAAAGGCACCTGGAGCAGGGCAGAGGCCGCAGAGATTTCGCCCAGGAGGAGAACGAGCTAAAACTGGAATGTTTTACACAAAATTAGGGGGGGTGGAATCTGCCCCTCGTTGGAATCAGATGGTCTTTAAGGTCTCTTCCTACCCAAACAATTCCCTGATTCTGTGATCTGGCCGAGCACCAGCCAAGCCCTTTTGGTCTCTGCTGTTTGCTGAGTGGAGAAGTGAAAACAGGAGACAGTTTTCCAGAGATTCCAGAGGGTTTTGTCTCACACCGACCTTGCACCATGGGTTACTCGAACTGCTGGGGGGTCAGGAATGAAAATAACCACGTGAACACAAAACTTCAACAAGCTGGACATTGGTCCAAAATGGTGGAAGGTGGGAATTTAATAAAAATAAATTTGGTGGATGGAATTTGAGGGGGAAACTGTGGCTCTGCACAAGTCCCTGACAGGAGGGGGCACATGGGGGGGCTGTGCTGGCAGGGAACAGGGGCAGGAGGAGAGGGAATGGCACCTGGGAGGGTTTAGGTTGGATTTGGGGGCAATTCCTTCCTGGAAAGGGTTGTTGAGCATGGAAAGGGCTGCCCAGGGCAGGGGTGGAGTTCCCATCCCTGCAGGGATTTCAGAGCCCTGTGGATGTGGCCCTTGGGGACACGGGGCAGTGCTGGCAGTGCTGGGGGTGGTCGGACTCAGTGACCCTGGAGAACCTTTCCAACCCACACCATTCCATGATTCCATAAAATATCAATGCCTGACACCCCCTGAGGACCCTCCCACCCTCAGAATCCCCTTCCCCTGTGGCACACTCACTTCTCCAGCACGGACATGATGATGGGAGGTAGAACCAGTATAGGCATGGGCAGGACCACCCTGGTCAGGGCTGTTTCCAGCAGGGCCTGCGGAGCAAAGACAAAAAACCACATCCACTCATCCCAAACAAACCCAGCACGGACCTGCCAGGCTCGGGAATGGCTCTGCTGGGTCAGTTCTGGGCATGAAGGGATCAGCAGGCACTTGCAGCTTTGCCAGGAGCTGTTTGGTCACAATATTCTGGGTCACAAACCCCAGTGGAACAAACAGAGACACCCAGGAGCTTCCTGATTTCACCTGATGGGACCAAAAGTGTCCCCAAACACCCCGGCACATTCCTACACACCCCTGTCAGGGCTGCCTGCAGGGAGGAGGGGAGGTGGGACAGCTGCCTGGAGGTGTTGGAGGGGAAATGTCAGAGGGGAAATGTCAGAGGGGAAATGTAGGGGAGATGTTGTAGCAGAAATGTTGTAGGGGAGATGCTGGAGGTGAAATGTTGTAGGGAGAATGTGGGGGAAATGCTGTAGGGGAAATATCATGGGGAAATGTTAGAGGGGAAATGTTGGAGGGGAAATGTTGGAGGGGAAATGTTGTAGCAGAAATGTAGGGGAAATGTTGGAGGGGAAATGTCAGAGGGGAAATGTTGTAGGGGATATGCTGGAGGGGAAATGTAGGGAGAATGTGGGGGAAATGCTGTAGGGGAAATGTAGGGAAAACATTGTAGGGAAAATGTCATAGGGGAAATGTTGTAGGGGAAATGTCGTAGGGGGAATGCTGTAGGGGAGATGTTGCAGGAGAAATGTCATAGGGGAAGTATTGTTGCAGAAATGTTGAAGGGGAAATGTTGTAAGGGAGATGTTGTAGCAGAAATGTTGTAGCAGAAATGTTGGAGGGGAGATGCTGGAGGTGAAATGTTGTAGGGAGAATGTGGGAGAAATGTTGGAGGGAAAATGTCATAGGGGAAATGTTGCAGGAGAAATGTAGGGAAAATGTTGGGGGGAAATGATGGAGGGGAAATGATGGAGGGAGAATGTGGGGGAAATGTTGCGGGGGAAATGTTGTAGGGGAAATGTAGGGAAAACATTGTAGGGAAAATGTCATAGGGGAAATGTTGTAGCAGAAATGTAAATGTAGGGAAAACATTGTAGGGATATAGGTGAAAATGTGGGGGAAATCTTGTAGGGGAAATGTTGTAGGGGAAATGTAGGGAAAACATTGTAGGGAAAATGTCATAGGGGAAATGTTGGAAGAGGAATGTTGTAGGGAAAATATTGTAGGGGAAATGTTGCAAGGGAAATGTTGTAGGGAAAATGTTGGAGGAGAAATGATGGAGGGGAAATGTAGGGAGAATGTGGGGGAAATGTTGGAGGGGAAATGTAGGGGAGATGCTGGAGGTGAAATGTTGTAGGGGAGATGTAGGGGAAATATTGTAGGGGGAATGTAGGGGGAATGTTGTAGGGAAAATGTTGNAAAATGTGGGAGGAGAAATGAGGGAAGGGTAATGGAGGGAGAATGTGGGGGAAATGTTGGAGGGGAAATGTAGGGGAGATGCTGGAGGTGAAATGTTGTAGGGGAGATGTAGGGGAAATATTGTAGGGGGAATGTAGGGGGAATGTTGTAGGGAAAATGTTGGAGGGGAAATGTTGTTTGAGAGCTGTTGTAGGGGAAATGTTGTAGATGAAAACGTGGGGAAAATGTAGGAGGGGAAATGATGGAAGGGAAATGTTGGAGGGGAAATGATGGAAGGGAAATGTTGGAGGGAAAATGTGGGGGAAATGTCGTAGAGGAAATGTCATAAGGGAAATGAAGGGGAATATCCCACCATGGGCTGAGCAGCAGCTTCAGCCCTCCCTCCCTCAGCTGAGGTTTATTTCAGCCCCGTGCTGGGGCACAGCAGCACCTCACTGCTGCTCCTGGGACTGCTTTTAGTCCCTGCTGGGTCCCTGCTGGGTGCTGTGACACACGGGGCTCTCCTCCCCAAGGAAAACCCCAAACCACAGAGCTGCAGCTCTCCCTCCCCTGACCCTTCCCTCCTGGCCAGCCTCACCAGAGGGAGCAAACAGAGCAGTGGGATCGGGATTTATCGAGGCCCAGAGATCTTCCAGGGCCTCAAGGGGCTCCAGGAGAGCTGCAGAGGGACTGGGGACAAGGCCTGGAGGGCCAGGAGGCAGGGAATGGCTTCCCAGTGGGAAAGGGGAGCTGGGGGTGGGATGTTGGGAATTAGGAATTGGTGTGTGTGAGGGTGGGGAGGGGCTGGGCTGGAATTGCCAGAGCAGCTGTGGCTGCCCCTGGATCCCTGGCAGTGTCCAAGGCCAGGCTGGACATTGGGGCTTGGAGCAGCCTGGGATGGTGGGAGGTGTCCCTGCCCATGGCATGCCTGGAATGGGATGGGATTTAGCTCCCTTCCCACCCAACCCATTCCATGACTTTCTGTCACAGGGACATCCACAAACAAACCCTCAGAGAGGGACAGGGGTGTCACACTGAGGATCTGCCACATCTCACATGACAAAAACCAGCATTAACCTCTCCAGGGAGAAGCCCTGGGCTTGGAGAGCAGCTGAGCAGAAGTTCCCAGAACTCCCAAATTTTCCATTCAAGCTCCACCTACATCTCCCTCACAGCACCTTCACTTTTCATCTTTATTTTCTCTTTCAACCATCAGCATAGAGAGGGGAAAGAGGGTCCTGGAGCCAGCTGAGGCAAGGGAGGAAAAACTGGCTCCAAGGAGCGTCTCTGAGCCCTCCACCAGATTGTTTGAATCCCCCTGTTAAACACCAACACGGAGAGACACCAGAGATCCCCCAGCTCCCGCCGAGGACTGCAGAGCTGTACATTAATTGCTGTCTCTGGAGTGCCTCAGGAGCCGTGGACAGAAGGAGGGAGGGAAATGCCAGCATTATATTATTAACTCCTGTGCCTGGGCGTGTGCTGGGTACAGCTCCACGTCTCAGCCGGAGCCCACTTGGAAACAGCAGCTCAGGAGGGTGCTCGGGAGGCAGAGCCGCCCCGAGGGATGCAGAGGGAGCAGCTCCAGGCAGAGGGCGCGGGGAGGGCTCCGGGGAAAGCCAACGAGGTGTTAACCAGGCTGAAATCACCCGGCTGCCCTCAGCCCAGCTTGGGGCGGCGGCTTTAGGGCCGCTCTGGCAGGGGAAGGGGCGGAAACTGCTCGGCTCAGAGCCTGGGGGAAGGTGTGAGGGATCTCTGCTGGGTGTTCCACGAGGGATTCCTGCGGGAGCATCGGGCACGGGACCTTCCCAGGGTCAACCTGTGCCCCTCGAAATCTTCCAGGCCAGTCCCCAAATCTCCCTGCACGACAGGAATCCTCTGGGATTCTGATCTGCTCCATTCCCAGGCCTTTGAGGAATCCTCTGGAATTCTGCTCTGCTCCATTCCCAGCCCTTTAAAGGAACCCACTGGGATTCTGATCTGCTCCATTCCCAGCTCTTTAAGGAATCCTCTGGAATTCTGATCTGCTCCATTCCCAGCTCTTTAAGGAATCCTCTGGAATTCTGATCTGCTCCATTCCCAGCCCTTTAAAGAATCTTCTGGAATTCTTATCTGCTCCATTCCCAGCTCTTTCAGGAATCCTCTGGGATGCTGATCTGCTCCATTCCCAGCTCTTTAAAGGAACCCTCTGGAATTCTGATCTGCTCCATTCCCAGCCCTTTAAGGAACCCTCTGGAATTCTGATCTGCTCCATTCCCAGCTCTTTCAGGAACCCTCTGGAATTCTGCCCTGCTCCATTCCCAGCCCTTTAAGGAATCCTCTGGGATTCTGATCTGCTCCACTCCCAGCTCTTTAAGGAATTCTCTGGGATGCTGCTCCATTCCCAGCTCTTTAAGGGAATCCTCTGGGATTCTGATCTGCTCCATTCCCAGCTCTTTCAAGGAATCCTCTGGAACTCTGATCTGCTCCATTCCTAGCTCTTTAAGGAACTTTCTGGAACTCTGATCTGCTCCATTCCCAGCTCTTTAAGGAACCTTCTGGAATACTGCCCTGCTCCATTCCCAGCCCTTTAAAGGATTCCCCTGGCATACTGCCCTGCTCCATTCCCAGCTCTTTCAGCCATGGATTCCAGTGGCTGAGGGAGGTGTCCAGCCTGGAATCAGCCCTGTCCCAGCTCACCCAGCACCTCAGGTACTCACGTGCTTGGCAGCGACTCTGGAAGAGCCGACGATGTTCCCGTTGGGGTCCAAGACATCGATCCCTTCCTCCAGCTCCGTGTGCCTCATCAGGACCACGTTGCAGATGTTGGCACTGGCTGAGGAGGAGGAAGGAAAGGCAGGAGGGTCAGCCCTGCTCAGTCCCCACTGGCAGCTCCCTGCCAGCCCTCCAGATTTCCTCCCCTCGCTCTGCCGAGCAGCTTCGGTGAGCTGCTCTGATCCCAAAAAAAAGATGGGGTTCTCAAGGAGAATAATGACCAATTGTTTATTTGCCTCTGGGAAAAGAAGGGAAAATAGGACTACAGGAAGGTCTGGTGCAAGGTGTCCCTGCCCATGGTTGGAACCAGATGGTTTTTAGGGTCCCTTCCAGCCCAAAGCATTCCCTGATTTCACACATTTTGGGGCCAAAACGGCTCCATGCACCAGGACCTCTCTGACCCCCACTCCTTGCCCAGCCTGCGGCTTCTGAGGTCTCAGGAGGACCCCAAATTCTGTCCCTCAAGTCCCATCAGGAGCTGGGGTTGAGCACCCCCCTCCCCACGTGCAGCCCCCGGCCGGGGCTCGGGCACTTCCCAACTTCTCCCAGAGAAAAGCTGTGAATCCCCACAGAACTTTCGGGCTGATGGAGTGGCATTTCCAGCACCCCCCCTCCCCACACCACATTTCCCTGCAAACTTTCCACCCAGCACTGAGACAAACCCACTGTTGCTGCAAGCACCAGTGCCTTCCAAAAATGTGTTTCTGCGCTGCTTGATGGGTTAATATTCGCTAATTAATCTCAATTCATGTCATATAACAAATGTCTAATTTTTTGAGGGTGGTGGGTGGGTGAGCCCTCTCCGAAGGCAGCTCTGTGCAATCAGGGATGATTTGTGGTGACAAATGCTCCTTCCACTCGAGAGGGAGAGGAACACACACACACGCACACTCTGTCTCTCTCTTTAATATTCCAACTACCAGACCACTCTTCCCATCTATCAAAATATCCCTGTTCCCAACCCTCCAGCTCCCCAGTCCCTGCTCAAAAACAAAACAGGCCTCGCATCCAAAGAAACTTTAGCCCCTGGTTTTTTCTCGTTTTCAGCGCTCGCGCGCCCCGTCCTCGACGTTGTCAATCACGAGCCAGCAGATAAAAACCCCCCCAGCGGGGCTGCTTTGGCCAAGGATGCTCTGGCACGGAGCTCCTGACAGACTCGGGATGGGGGTGGTCAGGCCTGGCGCTCCCAAGGCGCTTTCCCAAGGCTCTGGATTCCCTGACCTGCTCCCGGAGCCAAAAGCTGCTTCCAGCCCGTTCGTGTGAGACGAGCGACTCACGTACCCGCTCCCCTTCTGCCTTCTGAGAAAGCACAAAGTGCTGCTAATTATGGCTAAACTTGGATTTTGTGGACGTCTCAAACGCAAGGGGAGGGTGAGAAATAAATAAATTTACGTGCAGACAAAGTGATCTGCAGGATTTGGGAAGAAATCGTGATAACGCGGCCTGGAAACGGCGGCTGTGAGAACGCTCTGAGGCACGCTGGAAACGGGGTTCAGGCTCCAAACCCAGCCACCACCCCACTCCTGGGGGTTTGTAGGTATTTTTTCCATCCCAGGGCGCTCTCCACACGTTAAATCTGTCCTTGTGCATCACCTAAACGCCACAGTTTTAACCCCACACACACAAAAAAGCCCAAGGAGGAGAAATCCTTCCTCCTTCTCCTTTCTCTCCAATGAGGATCTTTCCATCAGCCTTAATTTCCTCCAGGTCAGGTTTGGGATGCAATTTTAGGGGTTTTCTGAGAGGTTTTTTAGCCATGAACATCCCCAGTATGAGGCATACCCTCACCAGGGCCACCCTGACCCTGTTCACACCCAGCTCTCGGGAAGAAAAGGGCGAATCGGGTTCCTCGCACTCCCTGGGCACCGAGATCCTTCCCCTCCTCACCTCTGAGAAAGGATCCAGCCCCTCCCTGCTCAAATCCAGGCTCCAAGACCCTCCTTCCCTTTTCCTGCTCTTCCCATGGAACCCCTTCACCCCCAGGGGATGCTCCACCACCGACCCCAAACCCCTTTTCCACCGGGCAGCCCCCGGCTCTGCAGAGCCTTGGCCACCTCCAGGAGCTGCTCACCTGAGTTGGTTTCCTGGATCCACCCCTGGACTTGGGTGGGATTTTTTGGTAATTTTGGGGTTTTCAGCTACTACAAATTAACTCTGGAGGAGGGTGAGGGCACGGCCTGACCCAGCACCACTCCTGCTGAATGTGTCCTCACCACCTCGACGCGACCTGGAGACGACGCATCCCGTGCAGAGCATCTCTGAGGGCACCGAGACCTCTCCCAGCGCCCATCCCAGCTTCCCAAAGCTCCGTGGAGCCCTTTGGAACATCCCTGCTGGGAGTTTGGGCTGCCTCCCACCCCAGCAGCAGCTGCCCCTCCCCCTGGTAACTCGGGATGGGACCCTCGAGCTCGGACGTCCCTCCAGCCTCCCGGCTGCCTCCAACCAGCACAGCTCCAGGTCAGTGGAGAGGGAGGCCAGGAAGGGATGGGGAAAACTCTTTTAATTTCACAGAATCATGGAATTATTAAGTTTGGGAAAGACCTCTGAGATCATCAACCTTCAACCAGCACTGCCAGATCCACCAACAACCCCATCCCTGAGCACCACAGCCACGGGGTTTTTTGGAGCAAGAGCTTTACCCCAGTGTCTGGCTTTTCACGTAGAGAAGGAGAATCTCTGCCTTTTTGCTGAGGGCTGGAGGATCAGAAGGAACTGGGAGACACATTAATTAATTAATTAAAGGGCTTGTCCAGGTCTGCAAACCACAAACCAGTAATTGGTGGGAGGATCCCTGATGTCCTGGCTCATAACGAAGCATGACAAATAAAATATTAGCTGGAGAATTAATTACGGGCTAAGCAAATTAATTATGGGTCCTCAATCAATGCCAACACAAACAACCTCGGTGTGAAAACAGATCAGCAAGGATTTCCTGCGTGTCTTAGAGCTGCCTCCCGGGGCTTGAACTCATCCCTCGTGCTCTCCTGGTTATAAAAACCCGAGGAAAGCTGAATCCCTCTGAAATATATCCCAGAAAAGTCCCAGGAGAACAACAACAGTGCCCACAGATCCCTCCTGTACAAGGAGAGCACTCAGTGCCACCCCCAGTCCCCCCTGCTCTGCAGGCAGGGAAAGCAGCAGTTTTCCTGGCAGAAAAGAGGGAAAAGAACCTAGAAACTCAGGAATTGAGGGCTGGAGGGACACAACAACCAGCTCTCTGTTAAAAAAGGGGCAGAAAGAGCAGAGAAACCGAGAGCAGCAGACAGGTAAAGGGGCTCAGCAGCCTCGAGCAAAGCTCTGAGGAGGTGGCACTCGCCCAGCACAGGAAAAACCTGAAGGGAAAATTTGGCTGAAAAAGGGGCCTGGAATGAGGAGCAAAGCCCGTTTTTTAGTGATTTCCTCCATGCTTGGGCAATTTTCGCACCATCTTTGTAAACAAACAAGCTTTTACAGAACATTGCCCCAGAATAAGTCAGCTCTGCTGAAGGCTGTAACCTCAGGGCCCAGCAAAGGCTGAGTCCAGGGCGTCCCTTCCCTCAGACACCGGGCTGATGCAACACCCATAAAATGCCCCACCAAGGCAGGGCAGCCTCAGTCCTGCACACATTTTGGGAATCAGTGGCTCTCAGAAATCCTTGCATTCAGAGCAGAACCATTTCTTTGCCATTTTATTCTAAATAACCACAATTCTGCTGCTCATCTGAAGATCTGACTCAGTTCAACCCAGATCTTGCAAACGAAACGCTCCCAGATCGGAACGGGCACGGACCAGTCAGTGCTGATCACTTTGGAAGCTGCTTCAGAGTGGAAAGTGCAGCTGAAAAGCCTCAGGAGATGCCTCCACCGGCAGCTTTGCAGCGTTTTCCTGCCAAAACTCCGCTCTGCAGAGTCCCATCCCTGCCTGCCCCAGCCCAGGGCCCCACCGCTGAGGGGACACGAGCAGGGAGGCAGGAGTTGTGCCCATCCCAGTGGCTCCTGGCCACCTGCAGGGTTGCAGCCACCACTTGGAACGTCAAGAAAAGGAGTTTTTCCTTACCGACAGCAGGGAAGGGCACAAACCTCTGGATCAGGAGCCGAGTGGCCGGGGTAAACTTGTTTGCTCTCTGGATCAGAACATTAAGGCCCACCTTGGAACGGAGAAAAACAAACCAGAGGAGCAGAAGGTTAATGACCAGGAGCAGGGCAGCTGGCGCCGTTTGGGGTCTCTCCTCATGAAGAAGCGTTTGAGAACTAAACCTCCCCACCAAGTGCAGGGTTTGGCTGTCAATAAAGGGTTAAATCCAATTGCTGAGCTTAAAACAAGGGTTGAACTCAACCTTTGGGCTTAAATGAAGAGTTGAACCCAACTCTTAAAACAAGGGTTGAACCCAACCTTTGGGCTTAAATGAAGAGTTGATCCCAACTGCTGAGTTTATATGAAGAGTTGACCCCAACTCCTGGGTTTATATGAAGAGCTGACCCCAACCATTGGATTGAACCAAACCATTGGGTTTAAATTAGGGATTGAACCCAATCCTTGGGCTTAAAAGCAGGGTTGAATGCAACTGTTGGACTGAACCCAACCACAGGGTTGAATCGAAGGGTTGAAGCCAACGGTTGGATTGAATCAAAGGGTTGAACCCAACTGTTGGATTGAATCAAACCATTGGGTTTGAATGAAGGATTGAACCCATCATTGGGTTTAAATTAAGNCAACTGCTGGGCTTAAATTAAGGGTTGAACTCAACTGTTGGGTTGAATTGAAGGATTGAACCCAGCCACTGGGTTTATAAGAAGGGTTGAACCCAACGGTTGGGTTTATCCAAAGTGTTGAACCCAACCACTGGATTGAACCAAACCATTGGGTTTAAATGAAGGGTTGAACCCAACTGTTGGGTTTAAATGAAGGATTGAACCAAACCATTGGGTTTAAATGAAGGGTTGAACCCATCACTGGGTTTAAATTAAGGATTTAACCCAACTATTGGGTTTACACAAAGGATTGAACCCAGCTGTTGGATTGAACCAAACCATTGGGTTTAAATTAAAGATTGAACCCAACTGTTGGGTTTATATGAAGGCTTAAACCCAAATGTTGGGTTTAAATCAAGGATTGAACCCAACCATTGGGTTTAAATTAAGGACTGAACCCAACCATTGGGTTTATCCAAAATGTTGAACCCAGCCATTGGATTGAATCAAACCACTGGGTTTAAATGAAGGGTTGAACCCATCATTGGGTTTAAATTAAGGATTGAACCCAACTGTTGGGTTTAAACCCTTTCCAGCTAAAAGAGAAGCCAGAAACCACTGCAACACCATCCAGTCCTTCTGGAAATGCCCTTGGCTGCATTTGGACCCAGTTCACCAACATTTTCCCCATCCAGCACAAAATCCTTGGGACTGGGAGTCCTCACCTGGCCAGGAAAAACCCCAAATTTCAGTGGTGGTGGTGGCCCAACACAATTAATTTGTCTGGACTACACAACCCCATTGAGTGCCAACATTTGGGCTGTGAAGTTTATGATGACCACGGATTTATTTTTGTTGCCTCATCCAACCCTGGAATCATGCAGAGCTCTCCATGGTTTTTCATGGATCTGAGTCGTTGTGGATATTCACAGAACACAGAAACAGCACCGAGGAGTCGCTGCCTCCTGAGCCTCAGGTTGATAACAGTGAAAGTTTGGAGAATCTCCACCAAAATTGACTTCAAGCACAAGTGGGGTGAAAAATTAACCAAACCTATTCATAGGGAATGACTTCTGTCTTCAAATTACTCTTCCTCACTTTTTCACCCCAAAAAACCCCACAAATGCACAAACGAAACCCAACAGCCCCCGCCTGGGAATTTTCGGCTGGAAGTTGGAGCCTTGAGCAATGTGTGGCCCAAAAGCTTTCAGCCAAAAATGCAGCAAAATTAAAAATAATTTTAAAAAATCAGCCAAAGCCAAAATGCTGCCAGAAAACAGCGATTTTGGGGGGGTTTAAAAGAAAAGAGAAGCCTGGGAGAACATATTTTGCAGGCTGCTACATTACCCATGCACATCCCGGCACATCCCGGCACATCCCAGCACATCCCAGCATATCCCAGCACATCCCAGCACATCCCAGCACATCCCAGCACATCCCAGCGCATCCCAACACATCCCAGCACATCCCAGCATATCCCAGCGCATCCCAACACATCCCAGTATATCCCAGCGCATCCCAGCACATCCCAGTATATCCCAGCGCATCCCAGCACATCCCGGCGTGCCGGAGCCTGGGAGGAAGAGGTGGAGAAGCACAACTGCTGGGTAAGCCCTGAACGGGCACAGGGCTGCTTCTCCAGCCCCAGGAAGGATTTCCAGAGCCTTTCCCAAGGTTTTCACCCGGACCCCAAGCAGGAGCTCCTCCTCTTCTCCTCAGCCAACGCAGCTCCAAAGCTGAGCCCAAGAGAGCCACGGTGATTCTGCTTACTCTGGACAGCAGTGAGGGCTTGTCTTGATCTTCTTCCCCCTCAAAAATGACTGAATGATTTTTGGTTTTACGTTTTGCACGTGCTGGGATGGGTCTTTTCAAAGTCTGAACACCTCCAGAAACTGTAACTCAGTCTAAAACGTGGGGCTTTAAGAAAAGCCAGTTTTAAGCCTGGCTTTGCTGGTCTGCCCCATGGATTCGGGTATTTAGTCTGGATATGGTTAATCTGCGTCCATGACAAATTTTGTTGGGTTTGCAGCCCCTGCTTGGAGGTTTGATGGGGGATTTGACAATGGAGAGGAGGAGCAGCAGCTTTCGAAAGAGAAAAGCTGAGTCTGGGGGAGCCAGCGCTGCGAGGGCAGCGAAATAAAAGCATTTAACTTCCAGATTTAATGTGATGAACTCGGTCCCCACTTGCAGCAACCCCCCTGCTGGGAATGGGAAATTAAAGTTGCTGGAGATTTAAATCCCATCTCCCCAATTCCCAGCACAAGGACTGGAGAGAGGAAGCTAATGAGGGTTTGTTTTCCACAGTTTGGAAATTGCTGTCGCCGATCTGTGAACTCCTTCCCACAGCCCACGAGGTGGGGTGAGGGTAAACAGGGCAAGGGCAGGAACTGCTCAGCCTCAGGCCACCAAAGCAAAAGGGCCATCAAGGAGATGTTAATGAGTTTAATTACTTGGGGCGGGCCCAAGGACGCTGTTGAGGCAAATTCATCGTTAAAAACCAAGCCCAGGTTTATTGCTGTGATCCTGACCCAGTCACTGAGCGGGATCTGAGGCACTGGTGGATGGAAACACGGAACAGAACCGGGGGGGATTCACCTCACCAGAGCTGGCACAGCCACGGAATCGCTGAGGCTGGAAAAGCCCTCGGAGATCGAGTCCAACCATCCCCAGGAGTGCCAGGGCCACCCCTGCCCCGTGTCCCCAAGGGCCACATCCACAGCTCTAAATCCCCCCAGGGATGGGGACTCCAGCCCTGCCCTGGGCAGCTGAGCTTCACAACCCTTCTGGTGAAGGAATTCTTCCTGGTATCCAACCGAAACCTTCCCTGGCACAGCCTGAGGCTGCTTCCTCCTATCCCACGGCTCCCTTTGCAGCTCAGCGACTCCGGGCAACCCGCTCCAGTGTTTCACTGGATCCCAGACTGGGCTGGGTCGGGAGGGACCTTAAATCCCACCCAGTGCCACCCCTGCCATGGCAGGGACACCTCCCACTGTCCCAGGCTGCTCCAAGCGCCAGTGTCCAGCCTGGCCTTGGACATTGCAGGGATGGAGAGTGACCCCCGGTGCACATTCCCGCACTGTGACCCAGACTGAATCCAGCTTTTCCCAAATGCCTGGTCTGGGGAGGTTTCCTCCTCCAGAGCACTCCCTGGATGTGGCTGAGGGAGCCAGGGGAAGCTGGACACAGGGACACACGAGTGGACACAGGGACACATGGGTCGACACAAGGACACATGGGTGGACACAGGGACACATGGGTGGACACAGGGACACATGGGTGGACACAGGGACACATGGGTGGACACAGGGACACATGGGTGGACACAGGGACACATGGGTGGACACAGGGAAACACAAGTGGACACGTGGATAGATGACTGGACACAGGGACATGAGTGGACACAGGACACATGGGTGGACACAGGACACATGAGTGGGACATAGGGACACATGAGTGGACATAGGACACATGAGTGGACACAGGGACACATGGGTGGGACACAGGGACACATGGGTGGACACATGGATAGATGACCGGACACAAGGACACACGAGTGGACACATGGATAGATGACTGGACACAAGGACACATGACTGGACACAGGGACACATGAGTGGACACAGGGATACGTGACTGGACACAGGGACATGTGAGTGGGACA
>VZTH01000016.1:28938-39673 GCA_013397815.1 Aleadryas rufinucha
GTTGCTCTCCAGGCTCCATGAACTGTGCTGGAGAAATCCCCACTGATTTAAGGGATTGAGCTTTGGGGCAGCCCCGAGCGCTGCAGCTGGAGCTGGAGCTGGCTGCTCCGAGCGACCTGGAAAGTCAACTTGGAAAGAGGGGCTGGCTCCAAAGGAGGTTATCCTTCATCCCCCCAGCCACCAGATTGGATTAGAACTAATTGGATCCGATGAGTCCCATTCAGCCAAGCTGGAGAAAAGAGCATTAGGAGAAGGAAGGAAAAAAACTCATTCATTAGGGCTGGGAGGTGAAGATGGAGGCAGAGAGATGGAAAACTGGGCTCTTTCCCAACTGGAGCCTTCCCAAGCCAAGGAGAACAGCATGGAGGAGCCTAAGGGAAGGGAAAGCAATAAGGATCCGAGTGGGGAAGGAAGTTGGAGAGGAGCAAGAGTAAGGGAAGGAGGAAACATCACTCCCAAGGCAATTCCAGGAGGGATGACCACAGCAGCCCCACAGTCGGATGCTCCAAGGGAAGAAAATGGTGTGCTCTGGAGCAGGAGTGGAGGAAAATGGGATTTACCCTGATAACGAGACAAACTTGGTCTGGGAGATGATGGAGAAAGGGGGAGGGGGGCCCAGCCCAAGAGCAGAGGTTGCTGCCTCAATACCGAGTTTCCTGTGCACCTGGATCCCATCCAGAGGCAGCAGCGCTCCTGGGGGTCCTGGGGATGGGCTGGGGCACAAGGAAAGGATGGGATGGGAACAAACCTGCTGGAAATGGAGACATCCCAGTGAAACAGGAGAGGAAACGCTGCAGGGAGGCACATGGAGCTTGGGAGGGGACAGTCAGGGAATCACAGAGCAGGTTGGGTTGGGAGGGACCTTAAGGATCATCCACTTCCAACCTCTGCCATGGGCAGGGACCTCCCACTATCCCAGGGTGCTCCAAGCCCGTCCAGCCTGGCCTGGGACACTTCCAGGGGTGGGCTTGGCAGGACCCTTTGGCAGGACCCAGCAGCTGACTCCAGGAGCATTCCCAGAGAACGCCGTGTCCTCGTCTCCCACTGCACCAAAGGCTCAGGGCTGTGCCTTTGGGAATGGCTGCTCCAGCTCAGGGATTTCTGGGCTCCACGGAATTGCCGGGATGAGCTTCCAGTGCGAGAGATCCAACCAGCCCCTTCTGGAATGTGAGAATCAGCAGGGAAGGGGATGTGCAGGAGGAACAGGAGCTTTGGAGCAGAGAGATGCAGACTTTAGAGCCAGGCACCGCCTCATTTCCAGCTTCAATTCATTTCCAACAGAAGTTTATCACCAGCTCCCCGGACCCAGGGGGCTTTTCCTCCTGCTGCCCAAGGAGGAGGGAGCCAGGCCCTGCTCCATCCCCTCCCATCCCTCTCCAGCTCCTGAGCTGCCCCGAGGGGGACAGGCCCGAGGCGGTGGGAGGGCTGCAGCTCTCCGGGCTGATTATGGACATCACACCCCATTCACAGGCTGTCAGCGCAGCCTCGCAGACAATTATCGGGAACAAGGAGCTGGGATTGGAAAAATCCACAGGGGCACCTCCACCTGGAGAGGAGAGCGAGAAATGGTGTGTGAGAGTTCAGTGTGGGAGCGGGGAGGGAGGGAGGAACAACCCCGGGATGGTGGAGCCCATGGCACAGGAAGGAATGGGATGGCTGGAATGGGAAGGAATGGGATGGAATGGGATTGCTGGAATGGGAAGGAGTGGGATGGCTGGAACGGGAAGGAATGGGATGGCTGGAACGGGAAGGAACGGGATTGCTGGAACGGGAAGGAATGGGGTTGTTGGTGTGGGAAGGAATGGGATGGCTGGAATGGGAAGGAATGGGATTGCTGATGGGGGAAGGAATGGGATGGCTGGAATGGGAAGGAATGGGATTGCTGTCACTGCTTCAACCCTGAGCCTGCCCTGGCCCAGCCTGAGGCCGTTCCCTCTCCTCCTGTCCCTGTTCCCTGCCAGCAGATCCCAAATCCCCCCCGGCTGCCCCCTCCTGCCAGGGACTTGTGCAGAGCCACAAGGGCCCCCCTGAGCCTCCTTTTCTCCAGGCTCAGCCCCTTCCCCAGCTCCCTCAGGAATTCTCCAGCCCTTTCCCAGCTCCCTCAGGAATTCTCCAGCCCCAGCACAAACACATCAGGACACTAAACCTGTCCTGCTCCTCTCATTTCCACCTAATTTGGTTCTGACCCCACTCAAGGGTAACTCCACAGACTTTCAGAGTTCTGCTCGCTGTGGATGACCCAGAGCACCAGTAAATCCCACTGGCAGCTGTTCCTGACTCCAGTGGCTCATCCAGAGCCAGGATTTAGGGTCAGGAAGCAAGAAAGCACTTTGGAAATGCAAAGCTCTGGGTCCGCCCGGGAAGAGCTGCTTTAAAAGCCCTCCTGTGGGGCCAGCAGTGGGTCCAAGGGGGGTCATTAGGAGCTGACATTAATGGCATTAATCACCTGAATTTTACCCCTGGTGAGGTGAAGGAAGAGGAGCCCCCAGGGGCTGAGCAGGCACATTTGGAGTGTGGGATCAGCCCAAACCCCCCAGCCCGGCTGCAGCCATGGTTACGTGACACCGCTTCTCCCTCTCACCCAGGAGACGACAGAACACCTACTTTTGTCAGAATTTAGCTCAGGTTGCTAAGTGAGAACCAAATATTTATTTGTCTCTGACTGACAAGCCCACAAACCCCAAACGTGCACCGAAATAAACCCTGTGAGGAGTTACAAACCCTGGTCTGGTGGGGAGGGCAAGGAAGGAGCCTGGAAATTGGGGAAACCCCCCCCAGTTCTGCACATCAGAGGGGCTGATCCCACACACCTGCCTGGGATCCCCTTTCACTGTGGGACAGCTGGGGCCCTGCCCCAAGGGAAGCTCAGGGGTCATCGAGGGGTTTCCAAAACAGTCCCTGTGCCCCTGGCAGGGCTGACCAGAGCCCCCCCTGTCCCAGCAGTGCCCATCCCACGGCCCCTCCAGGACACACGGAGTGGGCACAGATGGACCAGGAGGGGCTGCCCCGAGCACGGAGCTGAGCACAGCTCCCGGGAAACGTGGCCAGAAGGTGCTGCCAGAGAGGAAAAACCCCTTGGAGAGCCCCCACAAGGTCTCCAGCAGCACAGGGAGCAGGATTTGGAGCTGCTCATGGCAGGACTTGCCGAGAAAAGCTGATGGGTAAAGCTCCAACCCCAGGGGGGATCCATGGGACAGACGGGAGAGGCTTCGAGGAGCAGGCACAGAGGGACCCAAAGGTGACCCTGAGGCCACCCCAGGTGAGGCCACCCCGGATTAACCCCACCAGCCACCAGCCCAAAGGTCCCCTGGCCAGTGACAACGCAGCAAACAGGGAATGGCTGCTCAGGGTCCTTGGCTGGGGCTGGTTTAACTCTCAGGTGTTTCAGCACAGCCCCAAAAGTCACTTCTGACCCCAAAGTTAAGCTTGAGTCTAAGGCCAAAGTCCTGAAGAGTTGGGTCAGAACCAAAAGGGATCAGCAAAGCCACAGCAAATGGAGTTGGGGCCTGAAATTAGGAATCAGAAAATCCTGGAATGGGCTGGGTTGGGTTGGAAGGGCCTTAAATCCCATCCAGGGACCCCTCCCACCATCCCAGGGTGCTTCAGCCTGGCCTTGGACACTTCCAGGGGTAGCCCGAATTTCCCTGGGCAAAAGAAACCTATTTCCATCTAGAAATAATACTATTATTAATAGTAATTATTATATCTATTAAATGACACTATCTAAAAAGCGATCATTACCAATAAAATCGGCTCCATGCAGCTTTTTTAACCTTCTAAAAGTGTGAAAAATAGCAGAGTAAGAGTTTGTGTCAGCTGGGAAGAGTTTCTGTCTAATTACAGCCCCCCCTGCTCTGTGCAGCTCTTGGCACTGGAATACCGGGGGAATAAAACATTCCAAACATTTCAAACACGCTCGGTCTTTCTCAAGTCTTTTTACTTCTCCCTGCCTTTGTTTGCCTTGTTTAGGAAAACCAGCTGGTATTAATTGCACTTCATCCACCACCAGCATGAACAGCAGCCAGATATCAGGAGTTGGAGCCCAATCCCAGGAATCCACTCAATTGTTGGGGAAAAAAAAAATCACATTATCCCTCTGTTCAGAATGGTGGAAAAATGAGGGAGCAAAAGGAAAGGCAGGAGAGAGGCAGGGGGAGAGGGATAAAAATAAACTACAATCATGGAAAGAGATTTTAGAGGATGGAATTCCCAGAGCAGCTGTGGCTGCCCCTGGATCCCTGGGAGTGTCCAAGGCCAGGCTGGACATTGGGGCTTGGAGCAGCCTGGGACAGTGGGAGGTGTCCCTGCCCATGGATGGGGTGGGATTTGGGAGCCAACCCAAACACCTTTCCCAGCCTTATTTCAAGTGGTTCCTTCACCTGGGTCATGCACAGGAGAAGGGATGAAATGCTGGACCTGGCACAGCTCTCCCTGCACGAAGCTGTGCTGTGCCTCGGGCTGGGATGGGAGCAGGTGGAGAGGAAAGGGAATATTGGGGGGAAAAATATGGAATAAAAGAAGATTGACTCCTCCCCCAAATTCACCCCGTAGGGCTGGAAATCAGGAGTTGTGGTTGTAGCAATTCCTCTTCTCTAAAAAGGGAAGAAAATCAGGATATCTGCAAAGATTTCCCAAGGCTTCTTGTTTGACTGAGCGACACCGAGGCCGAAATCAGCTCATCCATCACCTGAGGAAGGAACCTGCTCGTCCCTGGTGTGAGCACACGGAGGGCGAGGCCGGTGGGAGGCTCAGGCACGACCCCCCTGCTCTGCCCTCTCTGCCCTTCTCCCGGCCCTGCTCCAGCTGCAGCCGGGGAAGGGCTCGCTCCAGGGACTGACCCCATGTCCAGATCCCTCCCTGCTCTGCAGGGGATTCTCCTGTTGGGAACTGGGAGGGATTTCGGGACACAACGTTCCGCAGTTACGGCTCGGGAGCGTTCCCAGCTGGAACGTCCGTGGGGGCACCAGGGCACAGCGACCTCATTGCACAGCCCCTGTGCCACTGGGGAGGGTTCCAGCACCAGGGAGGAGGAGAGACTTTAAAGGCTGCTCTTCTTCAAGCTCCATGTGGAGGAAAACCTCCCAAAGCCAGGAAAAAGCACCTATGGAGGCTGCAGCCCTTTGTATTCCACATGGGGAAAACCTTCCAAGATCAGGAAGGAGAAGAACCTCTAAAGACTGCTGCCCTTCGTGTTCCATGTGGAGAAAAACCTCCTTCCAACATCAGGAAGGAGAAGAACCTTTAAAGACTGCTGCCCTTCGTGCTCCACTTGGAGGAAAATGTTCCAACATCAAGAAAAAGCATCTCTAAAGGCTGCTGCCCTTCATATTCCACATGGGGAAAACCTTCCAACATCAGGAAGGAGAAAAACCTTTAAAGGCTGCTGCCCTTCACGTTCCATGTGGAGGAAAACCTCCTTCCAGCATGAGGAAAGAGAGAAACCTCTGAAGACTGCTGCCCTTCATATTCCACATGGGGAAAACCTTCCAAGATCAGGAAGGAGGAGAACCTCTAAGGGCTGCTGCCCTTCACGTTCCATGTGGAGGAAAACCTCCCAAAGTCAGGAAAAAGCACCTCTGAGGGCTGCTGCTCTTCATGTTCCACTTGGAGGAAAACCTCCCAGCATCAGGAAAGAGAGAAACCTCTGAAGGCTGCTGCCCTTCGTGTTCCACTTGGAGGAAAATGTTCCAACATCAGGAAAAAGCACCTGAGAAGGCTGCAGCCTTTCATGCTCTGCTTGGAGGAAAACCTCCCAATA
The DNA here is from genome assembly GCA_013397815.1 of Aleadryas rufinucha. Taxonomy (NCBI): domain Eukaryota; kingdom Metazoa; phylum Chordata; class Aves; order Passeriformes; genus Aleadryas; species Aleadryas rufinucha. The sequence goes on from VZTH01000016.1 coordinate 34,697, forward strand.
TCCAGAAGGAGAACCTCTAAGGGCTGCTGCCCTTCGTGATCTATGTAGAAGAAAACCTCCCAACATCAAGAAAAAGCACCTGTGGAGGCTGCTGCCCTTCGTGCTCTGCTTGGAGGAAAATGTTCCAAGATCAGGAAGGACAAGAACCTTTAAAGGCTGTTGCCCTTCGTGCTCCACGTGGAGGAAAATGTTCCAACATCAGGAAAAAGCATCTCTGAAGGCTGCTGCCCTTCATATTCCACATGGGGAAAACCTTCCAAGATCAGGAAGGAGGAGAACCTTTAAAGGCTGCTGCCCTTCACGTTCCATGTGGAAGAAAACCTCCTTCCAACATCAGGAAGGAGAAGAACCTTTAAAGGCTGCTGCCCTTCAAGCTCCATGTAGAAGAAAACCTCCCAAAGTCAGGAAAAAGCACCTGTGGAGGCTGCTGCCCTTCATGCTCTGCTCAGAGGAGAACCTCCCAACATCCAGAAAGAGAAGAACCTCTAAAGGCTGCTGCCCTTCATGTTCCACGTGGAGGAAAACCTCCCAGCATCAGAAAAGAAAGAAACCTCTGAAGGCTGCTGCCCTTTGTGGTCCTCGTGGAGGAAAATGTTCCAACATCAGGGAAAAACCCCTGAGAAGGGTGCAGCCTTTCATGCTCTGCTTGGAGGAAAACCTTCCAGTATCCAGAAGGAGAAGAACCTCTAAAGGCTGCTGCCCTTTGTGGTCCTCGTGGAGGAAAATGTTCCAACATCAGGGAAAAACCCCTGAGAAGGCTGCAGCCTTTCATGCTCTGCTTGGAGGAAAACCTTCCAGTATCCAGAAGGAGAAGAACCTCTAAGGGCTGCTGCCCTTCATGTTTCATGTGGAAAAAAACCTTTCAACATCAGAAGGAGAACCTTTAAAGGCTGCTCTCCTTCAAGCTCCATGTGGAAGAAAAAGCACCTCTAAAGACTGCTGCCCTCCATATTCCACTTGGAGGAAAACCTCCCAACATCCAGAAGGAGAAGAACCTCTAAGGGCTGCTGCCCTTCATATTCCACGTGGAGGAAAACCTCCTTCCAACATCAGGAAGGAGATGAACCTGTGAAGGTTTTTGCCCTTCTCCACCCCACAACATCCATGGATCCACGGAAAGCTCCTGCCTCTCCCTGCAGCACTACTCTGACCCCCTGAGCACCACAGCTCCAACCCACACCCCCAGGGCATCCCAGAGGGATCCCAGTGTGGGGGGACACCGTGGCACCCCCGAGGAGGCAGCAGCTCCCCCGTGCAGGGAGAGCTCCGCTCGCACGAGGCTGAAACGCCCCAATTTTATCATCTACGAATCTCACGGGTCTCCTCACACCTCCTTTCCCAGGGAGGTGCTCTCACAGCACCCTGATGGTCCCCTCTGCACTCTGGCCCTGCCCTTCTGCTCCAGCTGCCCTGCAGGATCCGAGCCAGCCCAAGGAATTGAAGATTCCGTGTCCCAGCACGGCCACCTCCACGCTCCGGGGGTTCCTTACCAAAGCCTCCCGGCTTCTCGGGGGACACAACTCTGCCAAGATCCTTGTCCGTGTGTGCTGCCCCTCTAATGTGCCCCTGTTCCAAGAGGGAGAGCAGCATTAATCCCAAACCCAGGGGATCAGCAGCGCCGCAGCGTGCCGGGGTGGGAAGGCGGGGCGTGAGCGGCAGCAGCACGTCGGGCTGGGGAGCGTCACCCTGGGGATTCACAAGGTGACAAAAACGCTGGCCTAAGGACTGAGGAGGGCAGGGAAACCACTCCATGCTTCCTCAGAAAGCTGTGGGTGGAAAACCGAAGCGTTGAGGTTGTTGGGGTGGGGATTGGGGTTAAAGTTCAGCGGGAAGAGTGGGCGCAGCTCCGCGGGGTGAGGGAGCTCAGGGAGCCAGGCTGGGCTGTGAGCTGGGTGAGTCTGCAGGAGGGGACAGCAGAGGGGACAGGAGCAGCAGCCCTGCCCAGCACACAGGGACAGGGACGTGGAAAACCATCCAGAACAGCTGAATCCCATAAAATGGGCGGTTTTCCCCCAAAACCTCGAGGCACTTCAGCAACTCCGCACCCTTTGGAAAATGGTCCGGCAGCTGCACGAGGAGCAAGAGCAAACCCTCTGTGACCTGAGAAGATGGGAAAGGTCTTGGCCAGAGGAAAAAACACCAACTGCTGTGGGATCTTTAACGTTCCAAAGGAAAAGGTTCAACCACTCAGCTCAGAGGTTCATTGGAAAACCCAACACAAGGAAGAACTTCCCCAAGTTCCTCCTCAAAACCATTCCTGCCCTTTTGGGATGAGCTGGTCCTGCTCCTGATGTCAACCTGTGCTCCTGGGAATGGGATATCAAAAGCCACAAGACTGATTTTAGTAAGGTTAAAAGCTCCTCTCTCTCAGATTTCTTCCCACAGAAGTTCAGAGGAGGCCCCGGAGCTGCTCCAGGGCTGGAGCCCCTCTGCTCTGGACAAAGGCTGGGAGAGCTGGGAATGTTCCCCTGGAGAAGGGAAGGCTCCAGGGAGAGCTCCGAGCCCCTTGCAGGGCCTAAAGGGGCTCCAGGAGAGCTGCAGAGGGACTGGGGACAAGGCCTGGAGGGCCAGGAGGCAGGGAATGGCTTCCCAGTGGGAAAGGGGAGCTTGGGGTGGGATGTTGGGAATTAGGAATTGGTGTGTGTGAGGGTGGGGAGGGGCTGGGCTGGAATTGCCAGAGCAGCTGTGGCTGCCCCTGGATCCCTGGCAGTGTCCAAGGCCAGTTTGGATCCTCCTGGGACAGTGGGAGGTGTCCCTGCCCATGGATGGGGTGGGATGGGATGATCCTTAAGGTCCCTTCCCACCCAACCCCTTCCAGGATTCCCTGCCATGACCTGAACGCCATCTCCAGCACGAAACACGTCCACAGGGACAGATGCAATTCCCAGCGCTGGGGATCAAGGTGCCAACCCCCCAGCAGAACATTCCAGAACCCCTGCCTCTCCTCACCCAGGACCCTGCAGCCTCGAGGTCCCTAATTTGGCCCTGGTTAATTAATTCACCACCAATTAACGCACGAGGGGCGAGCCGGAGTTCACAGAGCAGCCAAGGCACAGCGCAGGAGGTGCTGGAGCTGTGGTGCAGAGCTTGGGCATGCAGGGACAGCCACAGCCCAGGTGACAGCATCTGCTGGTTATCAGGACTGGATTGAGGCAATTAAAAGGTAAAACCATGCTTGGAAACCCCAAAAACCACCTCCCAGGCAGCTCCTTAGCCACGAAATCCAGAGATATAAAGAGTTACCCACTGCTATTGAGACAGCACTTATGACAGCTCCCAAGTAGCCCTGGATGAACTTGGATGTCGGAGAAGGCTTTGGAAAGAAAAACAAAACATATTTTCAATAAACAAACTTCTGGTTATTAATATTCAACCCTTTTTTTTCACCCCCTCTTCTTTTTTTTTGTTTGTTTGTTTTGTTTTTGGTGTAGTTGTTTCAAAGCAGAGACAGGTTTAGTTTTGTCATATTGTTCTGTGACACACGGTCTGTCATCCCGAGAGGCAGAAGCGAGGGAAGCCGTGGCCTCCTGAGAGAGGTTAAAGGGAATGGGGAATTAATTGGCATCAGAAAATTATAATAATAGCAGCTCAAAGGAGGGATGTGAGTGCAATTCAGCAAATGGTACCAAATTAGCATTTCCTACCCTCGAGTGCTGAACCCCAAACTCGCCACAGTCAATATTTTGTCTGTGAAATGTTCTCTCAGCGAGCTGGAGGGATTCCAGCTCCGCTTCCCACATCCCAACACGGGATGGATGGAGGCTGAGGAGAAGGAGGGGAGCAGGGACAGCCCCACAGGGGAAGGGAGCAGGAGCAGCCCCACAGGGGAAGGGAGCAGGAATAGCCCCAGCACTTCCCACAAGCTCCCAGGCACAGCCCCACAAGGGAAGAGAGCAGGAACAGCCCCATGATTTCCCTTCACTTCCCAGGCACAGCCCCACAAAGGAATGGAGCAGGAACAGCCCCACAAGGGAAGGGAGCAGGAACAGCCCCAGCACTTCCCAGGAACAGCCCCACAAAGGAAAGGAGCAGGAGCAGCCCCATGATTTCGCTTCACTTCCCAGGAACAGCCCCATGATTTCCCATCATTTCCCAGGAACAGCCCTGCCAAGGAATGGAGCAGGAACAGCCCCAGCACTTCCCACAAGTTCCCNGGAACAGCCCCAGCACTTCCCACAAGTTCCCAGGCACAGCCCCACAGGAGCAGGAGCAGCCCCATGATTTCCCTCCACTTCCCAGGCACAGCCCCACAAGGAAGAGAGCAGGAGCAGCCCCATGATTTCCCTCCACTTCCCAGGCACAGCCCCAGCAAGGAATGGAGCAGGGACAGCCCCACAAAGGAAAGGAGCAGGAACAGCCCCATGATTTCCCACAACTTCCCAGGAACAGCCCCACAAGGGAAGGGAGCAGGAACAGCCTCAGCACTTCCCAGGCACAGCCCCACAAGGGAAGGGAGCAGGAGCAGCCCCATTGAGGAAGGGAGCAGGAGCAGCCCCACAAGGGAAGGGAGCAGGAGCAGCCCCAGCACTTCCCACTTCCAGCAGCCTGTACAGAACCCTTGGGAGCTGGCAGTGGGCTCATGGAGCTTCCCCCTGCTGCCCCAAACCCAGGGACCATTCTGCTCTGTGCTCCTTTAGATCCCAGTTAAACCACTCCAGACCAGTCAGGACCATGGAGTGGTTGAGCCCCGAGGCCCTGAGCCCCATTTCTGTGCCTGGAGCGATTCCCAGGTCCTCGTGCTGGTTACACTGAGGTTAAACAGGGGACAATGGCCAGTCCAGAAACCCCACAGTGCCCACTGCAGAGGTTCCATGGACAGGGAAGAGCTGGGATTTGTGTTTCCCTGCTGGAAGGGCCCCAGGGCTGTGCCCACAGCTGGATCTGGGCTGTGCCCACAGCTGGCTCCTGGCCATACCCACAACTGGGTCCCCCATACCCACAAGAGATCCCCCATACCCACAGCAGATCCCCCATGCC
>VZTH01000017.1:0-122455 GCA_013397815.1 Aleadryas rufinucha
CGCCCCTCAGCGCCATGGCCGCCACCGGTCCCGCTGCCGGGCAAAGGCTGGGGCAGCCGCCGTGCCCGGACAGCCAGCCCGGGTCACCCCGGCAGCCCCCGCCCCGCCCCGTCCAGTCCCTCCTCCCGCTCCTCTCGCCCCCGCAGCAAGTCACACGGGCAGGTTTTCTTTAATGCCAACGAACAGCCATGAAGCGACCGACAAGCGGGTGGCGAGAGGGCCCCGCGCAGCGACAGGGGCTGGCCACGCCGGGGAGGGAGGCACAGCCAGCCCTGCCCAGCGGCCGGCGCGGGGCTCGGCAGCTTTCGCGAGGGTTTCTGTATTTTTGTAAGGAGAAATAGAAAATAAAAAGAAATCCGCTCCTGTGCTCGTTCGACACGGACCGGCAGTGGTGGGGACACGCTAGTAACGCCCTAGGGGTACAGGAAGAATGTCTGCTCCGGGGGCAGGCGCGGGGTCCCTTGTCTTAAGCGATGACACAACCTCCCTTCTCCTTGAAGGGGTTCTTGTCCTCGGGAACCCCCTTCACCAGCGGGTCCTCGCCCGACCGCTCCTCGATGTAGTTCTTGATCTCTTCGGAGCACTTGGACACCTCGAGGGAAAGGACAGAGAAGTGGCTGCGTTACGGCCGTGGGAAATGTACATCAGAGGAGGAAACCCGTGTATTTACATTCTCTCTCATTCGCCTTCCCGCCAAGCATAAAATATCTGGCCACAGAGCGCTAAGCACGTGCAGACTCAGCTTCCTTCCTCTCTTTTCACAGCCCGATATTGACAGAACATGTGAGTATCTCTGAGAATGTAAACGCCACTCCAAACAGCAGTTGCTGCATAGCTAAACCTGCGTTCTTAATAATTAGCCAATCTAATTTTATTAAGATGCGGATCACACCCTCCCTCAGCACCAGCGTGACTTATGGTCAATAGTTTAAGGGTCAGCAAGACAGAATTCAGTTTCAAAGTATTTATGGTTTTATGTGTTTTTCACAAACAAAACATTCAGCAATGATTTTTCAGTGGTAATAAAAATTCTTGCTTTGCAGTTCTGCTACAGCAATAATGCACCTTGACTGAGAGTCTAACTAGGAAACACAATTTATTTACTGGTTACCTGGGGTTATTTCAAGCAATGGTAAATAAAAGAGCCTACTGTGTTATGAGAGACCATAACACTTCCCATAGCATTCATAGCAAACTAGCGCTGATGTAGGTAAGGCTGCAAAGAACCCACCTATGGAGAAGAAGTGTGTTTAGTTTCTGTTCACTGACACAGGAGCACATGCAGCACATGTGGTAATGGTGTCTGTGGAGTCTGAGAGTGCACAAGTGAACATCTGGGGCTCCTGAGGCTCCCTGTACACACACAGCTCTTGCTCTGTGTCAGAAGAAACTGTCCTTAGATGCTCGAATACTTGACATGCAGGACACACTCCTGCTCTGTCCCCACCTCCTCCCTTCCTACCTGCAGTCCCTGCAGCAGCACAGCTGTGCAGAGTCAGCAGCAGGAACCAGCTGTTGGCCAGGCCATTAGATTATTAGTATTTCTAATTTAAGGCCCCTTGCCTCCTCTGTTAATTATACTTTATTTCAAAGGTAAAACTACAACAAGAGAACCAATGAATTTACCTGCTGTATCACAGACAACAGAGCATGGCCTGTGCAAAATTAAGCTTTAAGCCACCAGAAAGAACAGAGTTAATTCCCAGTCAAACTGTGCATAAAATATGATCTAGCTGCCTTAGAGCAAAGAACAAGCTGGACCTACAAATCCCCTTACATGACTTGTTCTTCTGTGCATTGCAAACTTTGTTCATTCAAATTGGGGCAGCTTACACCATAGTAAAGTTGCACACCAAAGTATGTGCAAGACCAGGGGTTGTTTTACTTCAGCCAGCACTGCCAGGATCATTTTCACTTATAAGAAAAAAACCTGCTTAAATACACATTTAGAAATTTTTATTCATTCCAAAAGACACTTCCTTTTTATTCTGTAAAGGTGTAAGTGGGGGGTCAAGAAAACTTTGGCTGAAATTTTTCCTTTTGGTACCAACAGTAATGTGGTTTCTGCTTTTCCCCGTCCCTGTAACACACATACAGGTACAAGAGGACTGTGGCAATTACAACACAGATTTCATTCTCACAGTGAAACTTCTGTTACAATGCACTGGTAAAATTGAACATGCTGTGTGTGCTTTACTACAGGAAAATTGAAAAATATCAATTTTCCTAAAGTGATCAGGGTTTTGGTTTATTCCAAAAAAGTAGACAAGTATTTAAAATTATTATTATTTTGAAAACTTTACATCTTGCAGATGAGAACTCTCTTGTCTGAAAACTCTCTGAGAGATGATATCTATACCTGCACTAGTCGGATGTTGAGCCCTCAATACTGCTGGAGCTTTAGACTATACCATAACATCTACAATCACTGATACCTAACTGCAGCTAAAATATAACTCTGGCATTCTTATTTTCTGGGCTGAACACCTAGACCTGCAATGTAATCAACATGACTAATGCTCCTGATTCCCACATATAAATGTATTTTTTGTCCTAACTAGAAGCGTTTATTTATGTGTCGTTTGCTTCCGCTGGCATGCAGAATTAAAAAAAAAAAAAAAAAAAAAAAAGAAAAAAAGAAAAAAAAAAGAGGAAAAAGAAGAATATTAGTTTCATCGTGGAGCAAGATCAGTTCTTCACATCTTTCATCTACAGACAATGTACAAAACCGTAAACTTATAACAGGAAAGTACTCGTGGAAAGGAACAGTCAGTGTAAATGTCTAAATGTTTCTATGGAACAAGGCTGGGTGGGTCACGGCTCGGCACGGGCGATCCTTTGGCTCCTGCCCTCCGCCCGGGCACTGCACAGCACGGGAAGGGGGGCGGGGGCGCGGGCGGCCGAGACCCAGCTACGGGCCAGGGCAGGGTGTAGTGCCGTGACAGGGCTCCCCTGGCTTCCCAGGGGAGGACCACCCCTCCCCGAGCACCAGCACGTCCCAGTGCGTTCTGCCTACAGAAGAGGGGAACAGAACGTCCCAGTGCTCCTTCCTCGCCTGGCAAGGCTGCCTTGTGCCGGCCTTGGGCGCCAGGGACTCACGGGGAGGGGAAGTTAAGGGGTGCCAAATCCACCGGGAACAGCCGCGGCGGGCAGGCCCGTGCTAGCCCCTCAGGGCGCTTTATCCCAGGGGTGGTGCGCTCCTTCGCCCCGGCTCCACAGTCACCCCCGGGAAGGACCGCCACTCCTAGGCGGTGTCAGCGGTGCTGTGCCAACAGCGCCGTCCCCGGCCCCTGACCCAAAGTGGTGGCAGGACCCGTCGGTGCAAACCGCGGCCGTGCCAAAACAGCCGGGGCTCTACGGACGAACGGCTCCCACAGCCCCGNACCGTCGCCCCGGGAGGAACGGGCTGCTCCCGCTCCGCACCCGGCCCCGCCGCCCGCCGGGCAGCTTCGGGCCCCTTCTCCGCGCCCGCTCACCGGCTGCCTTTCCAGCTTCACTTCTTTCCGGAGCTGCTCCACTTCCATTTTCAGTTTGTCCTTCTCGCTCAGGTCCTCGATGTTGATGGCTGGCATCGTCTACACTATCGAAGCGCGCAGGGAGTGAGGACGAAAGGTTACGTCTGGGCAGCGAGGGCACCGGGGCCGGAGCCCCCGGGCGGTGGCGGGACTGTGGGACGGCCGCCCCCGGCCCGCCCCCGGGCTCACTCACACGCTGCCGGCCGAGTTGCCCCGCTGCTCGGTGGCGGCCGCTTCCTCTCCGGCGTGCCTGCACCCCTTCCCCGCGCCGCTCCGGCCTTTAAACCTGCACGCTAATTCCCCCTAACAGGATTAGAGCCCGCCGCCGGGCCCGGCCCCGCTGCCGGGGCGTTGACACGGGCCCTGCCTGCACAGGATGGTCCGGCCGTCCCAGCAGGAGCCGGGAGCTGGAAGACCCTCCTGTGCTGACCTCCCCGGCCTCACCCTCTACAACACCAGTGCGGAGCAAGAGCAGCGAGCTCGGCTGGGGCTTTTGTCCCACCAGTGAGATCTTTCTCCCCACCACCTTCTCCTCATGCAACTCCCGGCCACAGAAATTACTCATGCTCTGTGCCACCAGCATCCTTGGGCTCTGTGTTCTTCTGCCCAGCGGCTAAGGCAGAAGCAAGTAGTGTGCGTGGGTACATTCCTGAATACTTGTGCATTACAACTACGGATGAACTGGACTAAGTAGAGAGGGGAAGGAACCACTCCCGCGTCAAGTGCCCCAACAGGCGGCCAGCCCGTCAATGCCACACATAGCAACTTTTTGGTAGGTACGTCTGCAAAGCAGAATTGCAACTCTGCATAAGAGGGTTATTGTGCCTGGTTAGCACCAAGGGTCTCTGGACACATGGAGTTATGACAAGTGTTGAGGTGGAGTACTCAATGTAAGGGAAGTGATGCATTCAGAAGATGCAAGAAGTTAGGAAATTCTTCTCCCGTGGTTACATACAGTTTTGAGGTCTAGATCCCAAATAGGGTTCTATGCTTTTAGGAACAGAGTGGTCCCTCCATGCATGTTTGTACAGCACCTAGCATCTCTCATCCTAGCAGCTGCTTTCCTACAATAGCAATGCAAGCAGAATTCAGGACCCCTGAGACTGAACATAGCCGCAGGCCATTAAAATGGGCTTGTAGTCCTTCTGTTATCTGTCACTTCAAAGACCTTTATAGGCAGTTAGCCGTCCCTCTTTCCTCCTCCTCCCATTAAACACACTCCTTTCTCCTCCTCTCCCTACTCACCAGATGTAAGCAGATGTCAGCAGCATGTAAGATTTACATCTTCTCCAGCACTGCTCCTATAGTGCTCTTGGGGTTTGTATTCATTTTACTTTAGCCAGTTCACTAAAATCAGTTTCTCTTCCTCTCCCTCTGGCTACTATCTCCCCCTCCCCAGCTGTTGGTACGCACTTTCTACATCCCCATAACCTACATTGACAGCTGCATTCCCAAACCCCACCAGCTGCTGGTCCTGGGCCAGTCAAAACAGGTGGAAGGAGCTGGCTAGCCAGAGACTCAGAGGAGCCCGGGCTGTTGGTGGGAGCAGAAACCTTGTAGTGTGGAGAGGCAGAGAGCCATGTGATGTGGTGATGGCAGGTGTAGGGTGTGGGAGTGAGCTGAAAGTGGGCTCTAGCACACCACTGACATGGTTAGGGTGGGGAGAACTTGGTATCCATAGCTCTGTAATGGAAAGCCTTCACTGACCTGTCTGCTGACATGACTAGCTCTGCAGATGGCAGTCAGTAATGGACTTACTTTCTATCACTTGCTGTGTTAACTTTTATTGTGGTTCATATATTTTTGCAGATATTTACCTGATCTAAGTTATAGCAAAGGAGAAGCTGAATAGTAGCATTGATGGATAGGTGGCTTTAACTCAGACTTTGATTTATATGTGTCTGTGCACAGAGGAAATGGAAAATATTGAAAATGGTGCTTGCATTACAGTGTTCACTTTGCTGCTATTGTTTAAAGTGATATTTCAATTACTTTCTTTGCAATTCCAAAAAATGTGATGAAAACTAAAGGACATCAGTCTATGACATCATATTAAAGAACAACATAATAAAATCACTTCAGTTTCCCAACATTAGAAAGATAACCTTTTGCTTTCTTTTGAAAATAGAAAAAGTATGTGTTTTTTTTGTTTGTTTGTTCTTTTCTTCTGGAGGGACATAAGATTTAATATAGCTGCTCTGCCTAATAAGATGAACAAAAGCCCTAAAAATGAGGACACCTGTTAGTAACAGTTGTAGCTATAAGATTCTAAAGCATGGCAGATATGTCCCATCATGATGACTCAAGCTGCACCAGGGTTTATTTTCTTGTCACTAAAGCACCCACTTATCCTTTAACTACTGGAGATTCTGAAAAAAGGAATAGTTCCGAAAAAGAAGGGAAAGAGGTGCCATTCATATCCTTTCAGAAGTCATGGAGGTGGGGTAGGGATTAGATTTGCTCCTTTCTGGCCTTTATGAAAAATAAAACTATGTCAGAAAACTAGGTTGTAATCCTCCACTACATAAGGAAAGCAGAGAAGCCGTGGAGAGAAAGTTAGTTCAAATAATCAGGGTGCTCTGAAGTTCCTCCTTGTTACAGCCTGTATAGACTGTGGCTTCTTTCCTGCAGGCCACAGATTTCCAGGGCCGTGTATTGCAACCCATCGAGGGCAGTGCCTGCCTGCAGGACGGCGGCCCAATGTCACTGTAAAGGGAGCAGAGAACAACAATAGGAGATCAGATTAGTTTGACGTTATCTACGGAGAACATGCCTAATTTGCAGCCACTCTTATCTCCCTTACTATATTCGGTCTGGGGTAAACACTAATTAATTTAATGTCTCTAATAGATTAGAGAGGGAAAGTGTGCTGTTGCTGCTCACCCCCTCCTCCCACATCCCATTGCCTGATGGGGTTAAAATCTGCAGAATAAGCCAGGTCATGATATTTCCTGAAATCCATCTCTCTTTGCACTGGCCAGAGGTGTTACCCACTCGGCCCCTCGGGTTTCCCCAGCGTCCAAGCCCTCTGACGATGCCTCGATTTTCTCAAGTTCATCAGCGTTTTACACGACGGAGGTAAACTAATGCCGCGCGTTTGTCTCAGCGGCACTCCCTAAGCAGCTTGTACTCGATCTGGCTGGATCAGGACCTGCAGCAGGCTCAGCGTTTGATTTTCGGCGTCCCACCGCCCTCTACCCGGAGTCTCCGAATAGGGAGCGACCTCGGGGGGGAGCGACAACGACGTGGGGAGAGAGAGGGGGCTTTCGCTAAGTGACCTGTTCCGGATTTCGCCGTGATTTACAGGAAATGCTCTTTGAGCATCATCCTGTAATGTGAGTGGGGCGGGGGGTGGACCCCACCCAGCTGCCCGCAGCCCCGGGAAGGAGGCCCCTGGGCTATGGCCGGTGCANGGCCGCCGGCCGCCGCCTGCCGCTGTTCGCGCTGCTGCTGCCGCTGGCCTGCGCCGCGCTGGCCCAGCGCCCCCTCACAGGTAGGAGCGGGCCCTCGGTGGGACCCCGCGGGGCCGGGGCCGCCTCCGCCGGCGCGGTGGCCTCAGCCCCGGTGGTCGGTGTCTCCGCAGAGAAGCAGCGCGCCTGCCTGCTGCCCCCCGACGACGGGCCCTGCCGCGCCCTGGTGCCGCGCTGGTACTACGACCGGCACACGCAGAGCTGCCAGGAGTTCACCTACGGGGGCTGCTATGGCAACGCCAACAACTTCCTCACCTTCGACGACTGCGAGAAGAGCTGCTGGACCATCAAGAGTGAGTCCAGGGACCGGCAGTGCCCCAGAGGGCCCCGGCGTGGCAGAGGGCTGGAGGGGACACCGGGGAGGCTGCGTGGCTTGCGAGACGCTTTGCACCCACTCGATATATCATAGAGTCTTAAAAACATAGAATTGTTTAGGTTGGAAAAGACCTGTAAGATGATCGAGTCCAACTGATATTGCAGCTTCTTGCTGATGTCAATTGTAGGCAGAAAAGCCAGAGTGAGTTGGCCCAGAGATAACGTGTGGAATTTATCTATTAGTATTTTAAATGTAATTTAATATTGTACCTACTTGCTAATCAATGCAGTGGATTCCTCCTGTAAAATGCAGGTGGGACAAACTGGGACTTGCTTGCAACCGAAGTAATAGTGTTTTGTCTACAGTAACATGTTGTTCTGTATACGATGCATGAAGGGTTGAATTTACAGAGGATGAAATTATTTTTTCTGCAGAAGTGCCCAAATTATGCCGGATGGAGGCTGATGGAGGACCTTGCAGGAGTTATCTAAGAAGATATGCCTTTAACTTGAGCTCGATGAGGTGTGAGGAATTCATCTATGGTGGCTGTTACGGAAATGCCAACAACTTCAGAGATTTGCAGTCTTGTGTGGACCACTGTCTACCAGAAAAAAGTAATGGTTGTTCCAAATTTTTAATAAAATAGATGGTTTGAAAGTGATATGAAGATGATACTTTATTTGATATTTTCCTCTGAATACCCATACAGTGGTATTTTTGAAGACTTGTGTGAAGCAGATGTTTATATTGTCCACTTCAATTTTAATACGTTGTCTTAGCTGTTACTGAAAGAACAAAAATGCTGTAATCTTAAATATACCCACAGCTATACCCAAACGATTTCTTTACTTCTAGAGAGGTGTATCTGAAAGGAAATAATAAGATTGAAGATCTGTGTTGAGGAAGATGTGTCAGAGATTTATGTGGCAGTAACATTCAGGGAAGTGGTATTGTAATATAAAGCAGAAACACCTTTCTAAAATTCAGGCCTGAGAGATGGTGTTAGGTAGCTCAGGTTTTTGGCACTCAACAGCTCTGCTTCTGACAAAAGTGTTTTGCCTGATGTGACTCTTCACTGTCTCTCCATTTGAGCTTTAAATAAGACTGGTGGTAATTATGAGCAGGTGACTATAAGTTTTGACATGAACAGCAGATTAATATCCAGTTCAAGATGGGATCTTTGAAGATCTACCAGAATGTATAAAAGCTGTTACTACCTAAGCTTTATTAGTGCTTGATGACATTTGTTTGTGGTTGATGACAGATTGTCAGCGTTTTCTTAGGTGAAAGCTGAATTATTTCTCTTGCACTTCCAATGAATTAAAGGGTCTACAGCAGGAAAAATAAAATTTTGTTGAGGCAAAAAGAAAGATGCTCTTGAAGAAAACTGTTGGATTTGTACTTTTTGCTGCAAGCAGAATTTTCTGGCAAAATCATAGCGAAGTTGTGCCTTTTTTTTTCTCTACAGAGGTTGTTCCACTGAAGTTATTGCTATATTCCTATATATATGGAATAAGATTATATAAAAATCTTAGCTGTCATATATATAGCACCACAAATGGGGAAAGCTGATGAATTTCACTTATGGGATAATAATTCTGGTTTTTGGGATGATCTGTTGCTTTCTCAAATTCACAACTCCCAGGAATAAGACGTAGAAAGTCTCTGAAGTCATTGGTAATAGTGTCAGTTCAAGGGGAAAAAGAGCTGTTCAGACACAAAATTTATAGCAGGGTCAGTTTTAAGCAGCCGTGTACAGAGATTACATTTATGCAATTTTTTTTCTCTCTCTCTCTTTTTTCCTTTGTCCTTTTTTCCCCAAGCTGGCCCCTTGCTATGCTATAGCCCAAAGGATGAAGGACTGTGTTCCTCTTCTGTGCCTCGCTATTACTATGACTCCAAGACTAAATCATGTAAAGAGTTCAGATATACCGGCTGTGGTGGAAATGCCAACAACTTTGTCACCGAAATGGATTGCTACAATGTCTGTAGAAAAGGTAAGGGTTTTCTTTTTGTGTTTTGTCAGTCACAAGCAGGTAAAGCAATCTACATACCAGTAACAAGTGTTCACAGTATTCTTTTACTCACCTTGGCTTGATACAGGGATATGCTTTTTGCGTTTTGGACTCAATGTTTTCAAAGGCAGGGAAAATTGAAATACAATACTAAATCCTTCTGGCAAGATCAGTGTGATGTGAGGTGGTTACACCATATCTGAATGAAGTATAGAGAAGGGCACACAAAAAGACTTAAGCCTACTTTCTAGACCCCACAAGGAATCAGTCTTTACCATCACCACTAATTAAGATATCCTTTTATTCTAGATAGTTTTAAATAGGATTAAAGTCAGATGTGAAATCTATTTACTTTTTTCCTTTGCATTTTTAGAAGTTACCATCCTACCTCAATTCCCTGTTGCCTGCTCACATTTCCTATTCCCGTTACTAAAGATTTTTGCCTCATCAGTTGTGCTGTGTCAACTGTTTCTGTGGCTGTGGGGGCAAAGCTTGGAATGATAATTGATTTTTCCTAATGGTTTTATCCAAACCAGCTACTGGCTGTGCTTGTAAATCAAAACGGTTTTGCTTTTACTTGCAGTCATATGTTCATACCAGCTCTTGCAAGTTTTAATACTCTAGTTTAATTCATTTGATATGAAAATAAATGAGAGAAATAGAGAAAAGCATAATTGTATGTTGTTCCCCAGAACACTTAGGAAACAGACATAGCACAGTATTTTAAAAATGGATACTAATGGGGAAAAAAATTTAAGGCTGTATCAAGCATGTACATTGCCTTTGGAAAAAAAAAGGAAAAACTAAAAAGTAGCCCTGTTTTGAACATAATATGCACAAGGTGTGAGTACTCCAGTATTGAAGTTGTGTAGTCAGAAGCCTTATGTTGAGAGATAATTCTTCAGTTCTGGGCTGGAAATCCAGGGCTGGGGCAAGGATTGCACCTTGAGCACCATCCTCAGAAATAAAAAGATTGCCTGCCAGTTAGTCATGACAGCAATATTTCTGTGGATGACAAGTCTGAGTGTGTCTCTGCCATTCTGTTATGAGAGAGTCTCTAATAGTATGTTAAGTTTATCTGAGATGCTTGTGACTATTTAATTTTCATCCATTACTACCTGTGAAGTGGTAGGGCTGGGCTCCAGGCTGGAGTGTGTGGGGAGAGGAGGAAGGAAACTGCCTCTTCAGTGTCTCACCTCCACACTGCCCCTGCCACACCCAGCCAGATCCACCTGGGGCTTCTCTCTTCCTCACCTCTTTTGTTGTTGTTGTTGTTGTTGTTGTGTTTGAAAGAAGTAAGGAAATACTGTCTGTCTTATAACTAGAGCACCAGATAGCCACATGTAAAGTATCAGTTACAAGCTTTTTCATCAACTTGTGGATTTCATAATTCAGTAAGGCTTGGTACAGCCAAAGACCAAAGTTAAGGGCATAATTAGTACTAATTAATGTTGTGCTATGCATATTCATTTCTATAGCTTGGGAGTGCACTGCAACATTAGGCAAATAATTCAGGCAACTTAAGCCACTCCTCTCCTGCTTCCATTATTTCCTCCCCAGCATCTTTCCTGTTACCTTTGGAGCCTCAAGTTGAATTCAGATGACCTTCCCTGTGCAAATATACAACTGCTTGTTAAACTGATCTCTAGTGTTTTGAGTGAAAAGGTTTGTGATTAATTTCATTTTTAAAAGTTTATATTGGAAAAGAAAGCAAATGCATCGGGGTGACAGCAAAAGAATTGGCAACTGGGCACAGTGGCTCTGCATGCTGGTAAATAGGTAGCATAAAGACAAAGATTTTCAGTCAAGATTGCAGAGTACTTGTTTTCTGAACTTCACTCACACAATTCTTTCAGCCTTTGAAAGCATGTGTGGAGTTAGCTCTGGCATAGGCCACTCTGCAGCTTCTGTGAGTTTTGTGCAGAAACTCAAATAATTTTCTTCTCATTTCCCACAAACACTGGCTATATTTTAACCTTTGCCCCACTGTTCAGAGAAATGTAAGAATAGTTTGGGATTTTTTGTGTGTGGGGTTTTTTTGTTTGGTTGTTGGGTTTTTTTAATAGACGGCAATGTATTTAGTCCCATTCTGCTGTCACTGCAAGACAGCTAGATAAGGCTTTGATGCCTGCTCAAAGGAAAAGAGCAGCAAAGTAGGATTCCAGTGCCAAAGGTAAACACACTGGAAACTTTAGAGTGTGAGAATAGGGAATGCAGAACACATTTTACAGTTTCTGATGTGTTTGTTGTTATTGGACACCTGCTTGAACAGCGTAACGTGAAAAACCCAAACAATAAAGAGTAGTCACAGTTTTGTCATGCTGTTTCCCTAACTGCTTCCTTTGTTTTGTTAGCAGGAAATCAGAAACCAAGAATCAACAAACCAACAAATGGATCTCGCAGAAAAATAGTGAGAAAACTGATTAAAAAATCTCAGATGTATAACCCGAAGTCTTAAAGCTGATGTGCACGTGGATGTTTGAAATACTTTTTGTTGATTCCACTTTCTTCTTTTGTAAGATATTTTCCACAAAGTTTTATACTGACATAGTTCTGTCTTTCAGAACTACTTTTTATGCAATTTACTTTTTTATAAGGAACTGCATTTAATAGAAGAATGAACCTAAGTTTGGTTCTTCTGCTCTGTTGTCTTTGCAATAATATTTTGGAAAGACAGGTGTTTAGATTTCCATGTTTTTATGGGGGGAATATTACTACTGCCTTGGGAGAATATTTCAGCTGTTGCAAATCAATTAAAATTTGAAAAATCAATTGTCTGTTAGTGTAACTAAGGACAGTACAACACTGAAAAGCTACTATGGATTTTAAAATTTTTTTTTTGCATCCTCTGCTTACTAAAGAAAAGGAACTTTTCACAAGTGTGTTCAGAGGTTTATTGCCCTGCCATTTACATACTTTGGCCCTGTCATTTAAATAGATTGTTGTTTACAGTTAACGTTCATAGTCAAGGCTTTCAGAAGCCTTCATAACAGTAAAAGAAGTATAAATTTAAATGCAGCTCATCCCACAGGAGAGAATTAGGAATAGGGATGCCTTGATAAACACTCTGACAAAGGCAATGAAAAAGCTAGTTGAGTATTAAAATAAAAATGTAGCCATTACTTTTTCATGACATTTGAAATTTTTGCTGTTACTCCAGATCCTCATATGGCATCGATCAGCATAGTTTTATTGATTTTAATGGAGCTATGCTGATTACATCTGCAGAGGATCTTGATATTTGTGATAATGCAGTGGTTGTTAAAGCAGAGCAGCAGAAGTTTCTGCAAATTTCATCTACAAAAGAGTAATTCCTCTTTTGAGGCACTTTTATATATCTTATGGTAGGTTATGCCTATGGTGATACTTTTGCACATTCTTTTATGTTTTGTATTTTAGTCATGTCTGAATTTCAGTTAATTTCACCTACAATATTTTCTAAATAAAAATTTGTAAGTAATGTTAATAAAATGTTTTTTGTGAAAAAAAAAAAGAACTTGTTCTGTCATTATCCTGAATGAGTTGTATAGACCAATATGTGTAATGGAACCTATAATTTGCTAATTATGACTCTGTTAGAGTTTAGTTGTCTCTTCAATCATTTCCTTACACTGAGGTCTTTATTTGAAGAAAGCCAATAAATTGCATTGATGTTATTCATCCCCATCAGTTTTGTAGCTCAGCTGGCTCTCTCGAAAGAGCTGCTCTCAAAGGGGTGCTTAGTTAATCTGATTGTCGGCTGCTGGGTCTCCTGTTTGATGTTGCGCTATCTGAATAGCTTTTGTGTGGATAGCAAGCTATTTGTTTGAAGTGACATTGGCTTTCAGTTAGAAAAATTCAGGTGTGTGCTTTAAACCTATTTCAGAGAGGGAACATGATGGGCAAACTAGTCAAGATTTTCTTACTGATGTTTCTATCACTGCCAGATTTCCAGTTAAAGCAGTTGTCTGTGCTTGCCATTGCGTTTCTACTGCTCCATTTCTGGTTCTTGGTCTCAAAACCCCTTTTTATTTTAATCATCTCTTGCTTAGTGCAGATGAATGAGGACACTGTGGCAGACAATTGCAGGTAACTAGTGACAGCTTTGAGCTCTTGTCCCATGCCAAACCTCTTCTCTTGGTAACAAGCCTTCAAATAAAGGGACCGGTATAAACTCCCTGGGGGAGCCAGGGTATGATAGCCATGGACATTGCCCATATCCCTTCCTGTGGGTTGTGAATTTTGGCTGTGCTGTTTAGAGCAGCAGCCCAAAGTGTCATGAATATTTTTTCATACCTAACACGAACATTTAGGGCTGTGTTTGTTTCATGTTCTGACCATGGCTTATAAAACACAAGCCTGTTTAGGAAGTCAGAGTTCAATTTAAACATGGTTTTTAACTGTAGAGTATGGCTGTCTTTTAACAGCAACACCATGGGGTATAATTTTTGGGATCATGTTTGAGAAATTAGTATTACTCCTTATGTCTCTGGGTCTTTGACTTTCATAGGAGTATCTTTGGACGGGATACAAAAATGCACCTAGGATTTAAAGGGAGCCCAAATCTTAGAGCAGCTCCACTCTACTTTTTGATGTCAGAATTGGGTGCCTTGTCACACATCATAACATGCCCTGAGCAATGCAATACCCTGCTCATGTCCTGGAAAGGATCCAACAGTTTGGTGCTCTTGTGTTCATGCCAGTTCAGGGGCTCAGCAAGAGCTGTCTTGATGTACCAGGGTGCTGCAGCGGCCACTGCAGCCCTTTATAATGCAGCTGCTCCACAGGCACTTTCTTTTCTTGCAAGAAAATACAGTTTAAAATCCAAGGGCTTACTGCTAAAGTACACAGCAAAATATCACAAGTTTGGGTTTTAATCCTTTATCTACCTGGTATCACATAGAAATGGAATGTAAACCATAATTTTCACAGGGTTTCCTAGGGAGCAGGCTGTAGAGTATTCTGGAGGAGGTAGGGCAGGGAAAGGAGGCGCTCACGGAAGTTTTTTCAGTTCCTTATTGAAACTATTACATAAATTGTACTATATTTCCAGGTAAATGCCTTCATCTCTCTCTCTTTTTTTTTTTTTTTAGCTGCAAAGAATTTCAACTGTCACTGTGCTGCTCTGCTTTGTGTTCTTAGTTTAATATCCCTTCAGACTACTGTGACTGACTAATCTAAACACTTGTCATCTACAGCCTTTTATATGATTCATTACTTACTTCCTTTTTCAGTTTGCTGATGAAACAGTTGGGCCAACTGTTGGTGTTTTGCCACGTTGGAAATTAATGTGGCCCATACCATCCTGCAAATTAACTTTTATTACAGTAGCCAGTGTCCAGCATCTAGTATTGTGTGTCACAGTGCAAATTTCTACTGCAGAGGAGGGAAGCAGTGATTATAATCAGTTGGGTTTGCATAGGCAAACTGCCACTGAAACTCCTGACTAGTGATTTGCACAGGACAGTCATACCTGCCACTGAAAAGTAGTTGCTGGAATAAGCAGATTTGAATAAACTGCATTGCAACATCACTGCTCTTTAACTTTCCTTGTGACCCATTATTCCAGATCATTTTTAGTGATATCTTGCAAAGATCTGTATAAAAATTATAAAAATGAAAATCTGCACTGATTCTTCATCATAGGTCTGTGGGAGTACTCAAGGATTTGCTTTGTAAAGTATTTCCAGAGTGGAAGAATATCTTCATCTTTATATTTCAATGGAATTTTAAATGTCAAAAAGAGAAAAGAAAAAAAATCCATATGGAAGCACATAATATTTTTATTGATAAGCTACATGATGGCAATATAATTTTAACATATACACATATAATTTTAACAGTGATTTGCCCCAATAAATGGCTTTCTCACAATTCCATACTAGAGTAGCAAACTGACAATGAGTTCAGCTTGTATTCCTGGAGTCAGATTTCTGATTACCAGAAGCATTCCTGTTTCTCTGTCACTTCTCATCAGTTGAAGAGGTAGAAAACATGGAACTTCTTTTAGAAAGAAGGATTTATTAGAAACAATGGGCCACGTTAAAAAAAGTTTTAAAATCCCTTAACTTGGGTCTCAGATCAGAGGTGAGAGATTTTATCCCAAAGCTTGAAGTCAGCCATATGGTTGAGGGGCAGCAGTTCTGACCCAGACAGGGACAAGAAATGTGTTCTACTAGAGAAACACATTTCAGCCATGACTGTGTGAATCTGGAAGAACCACACCATGGATGTGCCAGAATTATTATGCATTTACCTCAATGTTATTGAAAGCAAAATCTGCCTCATTCTCTTTCTAGAAAGGAAGGCTATCACTGGCAATAATTAGCACAGAAAAACTTGCTTTTGTTGAAGTAAGCCTCATTTTTCATTGTATGGTGGTCCTGTACAGTAATGTCTGTCATCTGATAAATTACTTAATTGCTGAGGAGAAGGGGTGTTAATCATAGAATATACAGCCTGATGAACAGCAGTGATATTTAAAAAGTAGTCTATGTAAACAAGATACAAAAAAGCATTAGCCACCGGTGTGACCATGAGCTGTGATTTCCAAATAAATGCCAGAGAAATGAGCGTTCCCAGCTCATGTGTGAACTATTCATAAAAGAGAGATAGTTCAGGCAAGTTAAAGACTAATGTATGGAATGTAGAACATTGTATCTATTATGTGGGAATAAAACAAGTCACTTTTAATGAAGGTTCCCTTTGTACTGGCAGCACTGACCGTAATTTCAGATGAATATGGACAAAACTGGTGCTCTTTCAGACAGATCGGATTAGGTGCCTAACTGCTTTTGTGTGAAAGGTTTTAAATGCAGTTGCAGCTCAAAGCACATCACATTGTCTGACTTGGTGGGGCTAAACTTCAAGCTGGTGACCACACAGGAATCTTAAGCCTTATTATTTTCCCAGGTCAGATCCTCATTAAAGGCCTTAATATATTTACTACAGGTTAAATACTTTACTGTATCTGCCGGCTGAATTACAATAGTTTTGCTCAGTGAGCTTTCTTGGTGGTAGGGCACTACTCAGGAAGTTTGCAGCAGCTTTTCTAAGATGGCAATGTCTCTTTACATGTTTTAAAGCTTAGTGTGAAATGCAGTAATAAAACTCATAGTATCTTATAAATGCATATGAACACTATTGTCTATGAGATTTTGTTTTTCCTGTGTGTGGGAAGCAAGATAAAGTGGATAGATTATACTAATAAAAGCTATTTAAAAAGTCAAGAGAGTAGAGGGTGAAAAATATACCACATTACCAAATCAGAAAGAAGCTTTCCATCTATACAGTAATTTTCAACAAGGAGAATCTTGATTTTTACTGATGTTGAAACACTTAATAGAAATGCCTCTGGTAGAAAGGAGCACAACTGGCGAGGCTTTTCTCCCGCCCCCTTTTTTTCCTCTAAAAATGGGAGGGAAGTCTAATGAGAAAAACAGTGATGAGAAATGGTATTTACTGCTCTCTCATGGATCCAGGCTGCTGCACTGGAGCACAAGGAGCCTGTACAATTTCTGCTGTGCCAGCCAGAGGGACTCTACCGCGATTTCAACAAGAGCTGGAGTGAATGCAAAGGCTTTTATAACCTCCTTTTAAGTGCAGAAACATGATCTTGCACAGAGTAGTGTTCCCCTGCAGCAGCGCATGTATCTGCTTTACCTGAGATCTACTTCGTCAGTGTTCATCAGTGGGTGCAAGCAAATAAACAAAGGCTAAACAAAAAACTTCCAATCTTTATTTCAATGCCAACAGAGTCGGTGGATGTGATTGCTTATCTGGTGGGGCAACTAACTCATTGCTTTACTCCCATATGTCTTCAAATAGGATTAGAGCTAAAACTGCTATGAAGCCTTTTCTACAAAAATACTGAGAAATGTCTGTTTTAATATTAAAGGCATTTCCTTGATTAGGTTTTATCAGGGTTTGTTCCTTCCACCTTTGTCAAGACTTCTTTTTAAATCTAAAACAATAGTCAGATAATTAGATATCAGTTTATATTGAAGGAGGAATTTAGTATGTTTTAAATTCATCATATAGTTTGGATACTCTTCTTTCTGTTATATTATACATTAGCAGACACCTAAGTGTCCCTTTTGTCCTGGTAATTAAAATGACTTCCTTAACTGGTGTCATAAGAGCAATTTTGCATCCTTCTAGTGTGAATTAACCTAAGCAATACTCAAACAAAACTGTACAGTATGAATCACATAAGTTCTAATTATCATAGAACTTTTTAAAGCCACAAACACTAAAATGTGTCACTGAAGTAGAGTTCACCTCATTTTGTTTTCCAATTTTTTATTTTCTTGTTTAATATGAGACTGAAAAAAGATTACTGTACTCTGCAGTAATGCAGATGGAAAGCTGCTCTGCAACTCCAGATATACAGTAAAGAAGCTCTTTGCAAACCTATTGCAATAGAGCTGTCAGAGAATTATCGGACTCTTTATTGCCTCATTTTTGTACAGACACCCGCAGTTTTTCTATCCCCAACAGACTGAATTATGCCTTTAAATATGACAGTGAGCATTCAGTAGCATTTAAGTTTGAGGTTTTATTTTTTCTCAGTTTTGAGAAATGTGATTTCTCGAAATAGCTTTCTGATTTCAGCCCAAAAAGTGTTATGGAGGAGCATGTTGAATCTCAGCTGCAGAGGGTGAGGCTCCAGATCTCAGAGCCTCAAAATGCCCTCAAACTATTATTGCTGAAACCCTCAGCTCTGTGAAGAAGCACTGACAAACAGCTCTGATGGCTTTGTGGAGAGAAAAGAGGTAGGACATGTCTTAAGCACTTGAGAAGGGCAAATCAGAGGAAAATAAGATAATCCCAGGTATTGCATAGTCCCTCCTAATAGGGAGGGAAGTTACAGAGAACTTGCAGGCACTGACAGAGAACATTAACAGCATTGTGCTTGAACAGATAGAAATGGATACATGTTTTGATGTGAGGCCTTGGCGAAGGCTGCCTGAGTTAGAACAATGAGCTTTTGCAATTTAAAGCAATAACGCAGTTTTGTAGTTTTAAAAGAAGTATGCTTTATAAAGGTAAGAATATATTTCTAGTAAGTAAAAACATGTTTTAAGTAAAAGAATAGTGATAAGTAAAAGAGTAAACAATTTTGAGTTTAGCAATAAACTTTATAATAGAGTTTTTTAGAAAGTTAAGATATAGCAATATAAGCCTGCATAATGGGCCTTAATAGCAATAGGATGATTGGATAAGAAAATACGCATTGCAGTAGACCATGTACAATGATGATTGGTACAAACGTGGTAGTGAGCTTTGTGGCATTTGTTTATTGGCTTAAAAAAGTATATAAGGCCTTGTAGCAGATAAGTTGGGGGCTGGCTGGCTTGTCAGCGGGGCTAGGCTACTTTGGCATTGGCATTTACTCTTGCTGCAGCTGCCGCCGCTGCTGCTGCTTTAGCTATTGCTACTGTAACTGCTGCTGCCTTTGATATGAGAGATGTAGTTCACAGCATCTCTCCTGTCTCACCCTTCAATAAAATGAGACTGATTCAGCAATAAACCATCTCTGTGACATCTCTCGGTCATCCCGGTCCCCCGCAAATCCCAACAGTCCCTCCTAATAACAAGAGACATTTTTGCAAGTTGTGTAGTGATGATCATTCCTTGGCTAAGGAATCCTGGGCTGGAAGGAGGAAGGGAGAGCCTTTTTTGACTCATTGCACTTCCTTCTGCTTTGCCCTCATGAACAGCCTCTGCCTGCACCATGTTCTTGAAAAAACCAGGAGCCGCTGGACCTGACCATGTTCTCTGTGCTTATCAGCCAGATGGTCTGAGCTCCTTTCAGTCCAAATTTGCCCATGAGTATGAGTGACCGTCTCAAGTGAAGAGTAACATAAGGCTGGAAATGAGAGTAAGTTTTCTGAGGACATCACAGAAAAACTAAGAATACAACTGAATCCATCCTTCTGGGCACCTAGGGCACTTAGGATTGCCCTTACCTGGGGAAATCCCTATTCCCAGTGCACGTCACAGCCTGTGCTAGAAGCATCACTGATTTGGGGAGGATGTCTGTCCCAGTGCTGTGCAGAGCTAGGGGCAGCTCACTGGCAGGGACATGAGCTGAGAGGTACAGAGCAAGAAGAGAAGGGCCTGAGGAGGGACACAGCACTGGGTGCATCGCTCTGGATGGGGATGGGGAAGTGCTATGGGGAGGGAGAGAGAGGGCTCCCACAACACAACCTGGCCTGCTGGGATGCTGAGGCTGATGACAGAGCCCTCCTTCCCTGCCCCTTCCAGCAAATCCATCCCACTGTCTATTCTGTACAGTATGCTCTGTGATAAAAGCTGCATATTTTATTCCAATGGACAATGTTGATTTATGTTCTTTGAGTGCTACATTGTAAACTTGTTGGTCATATGATCATATTGCATCACTATCATACATTAGCTAATGTACAAAAAGCAAAAGATAAAAAAATCAGCTATCTGGACTCTCAATTGGGAGCATAGGGTATTAATAGAGTTTTGAAATGCATCACTGTACTCAGCAACAGCCTAAAAGGTAGCATTTTTCACCATCAGACAACAGAAACATAAATAATGACAATTTTGTTTTCCAGCTGATGCAATAAATCTCAGCTGCAGTGAGAGCTTCATAAAACTCACTAAAGCATGATTTTTGAGATTTTTTGAACTGGTGGATCTGTGACAGCTTTCTCTATTTTATTGCTTTCAAACAAAGTAGATGTGAAGAGAAATTTCAATGCATAAATAAATCCATACCTAGCAGTGGTATGGATTATTGGCAGCATTCACTCACTATGATTTGATAATGTCTCTTTCAGACACTTGTATAGTCATTCTCTGAAACATAGGACTCAGTCTTCCTGTGTATTACTTCTGCTGAATTTCCATTTAACAGTTAGTCAGTGTTCAAGAAAAATGCTTATTTTCCTAGTCAACGGGTGTGGGACTCTGCCTTGACTCAGTGCACGACCTTATGGGATATGTTTGGGCTGTACAATATCCCCTTTACTAGTAATGCAGATTTTTCAGTCTGTACTTTGGTCTCTGACATTTCTTCAGTTTTAGTAATGAAGAAGAACGAAAAGGAGGTTGTTGGTGAAGGAACTGCACAATCCTGTATCTGTACAGTGTGTTTGTATAGCTGAAGGTGAAAACAGAAGGGATCAGGAAACAAAGATTGCATTTGCAAAGGTTTGATTTGTGGGATTTTAATAACTGCATAGCTTTCTAACCCCTATTGATTGAGTGCCCAAGAATTTCCCAGGAACTTTTAAAAAAGTGTCTAAGGCACCTTATCTCTGTCCTTGAACATTTATATCTATCTTTATTTATTAAGGTAAATACCTTTGAAAATCTGGCTCCACCTCTCATTTTCAAAGTGGTTGAAGACCAGGTGGTTCACAGTTCATGCTAAATGTCCTGCTCAGAATCACACAACTTGGCATTTCTGAGCATAGGACTCTTTCTTTTCTTGTGTGCCAAGGGCCAGGATCACCATAAAAAGGGTGTGCATAATTCTGCCCATTAGGTGGGCAGTTGTTTAGAATGGGAAAGCTGAAAAACAGGAAAATAATTGAAAAGTGCACGTAGAAATGCCTGACTTGGTGAACTGGCCAGAAATGAGTGGCCAGAAATGGTCAGAGGCTGAGCCAGATCCAAATCTCTGCTGCCTTCTGCTTTTGAATGTAAATTTGGGGCTGTGAATTTTGCAATATTAGGAGTTGCCCAAAATGTAATTGATTTGAATACAGAAAAAAAAAGTTCCATAAATGCTACAGTATGAGAAAGCATCAAGATGTGAACCCCTCTTGTTTTCAGATTTGCAAACCAGGAACCTTTCTGACATTTTGTGCAATCAAAACCACACCCTTTTCCATTCAGCTTTGATTTATTAATGAGAGAACTCCCATATCATTCCCTCTTTCCATGGTTGCTGGTACTATCTATGATTTCAGATAACATGAAAGAAAACTTGCTGTGCCAAAGATGGCAGTGATTATAATTTTCATTTTTTAACACAGTTATCATTTTCACATTTCTATTTTATGTGTTTTTGAGTTCTGAAATGAATCATACATGGAAAAAAATAAAACACTTTATATTAAATCAGTCTCAGAATGCCAAGAAAAAACATCTACCGCACCCTGTGATTAATTCATTAATCCATCTTTCAAAACAAGCAATCTAATTAGCTTGCAAACAAGAACATGACGCACACGTGGCTCTTCAAACAGTGTTGACATACTGAATAGTTTGGATTCCTGCAATACACAGCCTTTCACTTGCTATTTCCAGTTCCCGTAAGACCCAAGACCAGAATATTTTTGATCTCAAAGTTTACTTGATGCACAGTATGGAATGAGTTTGTGGTCTGAGGCTGGGACACAAAGACCAGATTCTTTGAAGAAAGTTGAAATTTCAAGTGCATCTAAGTGGCAGTCCTGAACTAAACACAGTTGACTGAAAAAATATGGAGATGGTAAAAGATCTGAGTGCTATTGTTTGGCCTCTTCATGAGAACTAAAACCCAGCTGATGGCTCATGCCATACATATGTATTTGCATACATGAAAGAGAAGGAGAATTGATGGGGGCACACTGCGAAGATTGCAAGGACAGATAGGTCTGTCAGCTCAGGTAAGGGAGCTATACCACATCAAGAGGCTTTACAGGGCTGTATAAAGTAAGGGTGACAGTTTCAGGGGGAAGGTGGGACTGAAGCTGAATTTCATATGGACCTCTCTTCCAATTAAAAGGCAATCTGGAAAACCTACTGAATAAAACCACTACCATTCTATTCATAATGATACAATTACCTTTAAATATTTCTGAAAAATCAACCAGGTTAAACAGGCTGGTTTTAATCTCTTATTTTTTGTCCTTAGGTAGGGGTTATTTTTACTCTCCCTGCTTATGTGTGACTCTGCTACTATGTCACTAGATCTCAGAAATGGGACTGAGACAAGCATGTGGTAATGCTCAAGGTCTCTGCCATGGAACCCATATTAACAGTCCTTTCGGCTAATTGAGGTACTGCTGAACTGAATTAGTCCCTGTAATCATCCAACACAACTTCCTGTACTGACTTCTTGACTTTTTGCTAACATTTTTGGCATAGACTGTGATATAACTGGAATTTTTTTTTTTTTTTAATGTTCAACACAAAAGAGAGAATTAAGATGCCAGCTACGTTGCTCAAGATTTTGTTTATTTTGGAAATCTGTAAGGAACACAATCAGTTTCTGAGACTTAAATTCTCCCACTGACTGCTGAAAAAAGAGCAAAGCTATAATGCCACAGCAAAGACAAGGAAGACGAATGATCTATCACATTTACCCATGTCTGACAAGATGCCTTCTGTCACACCTAGTGTTTGGTTAGTGGCTGGGATGGGTGAGGAGTAATGTGGGAAAATACACATGCACCTTAAGTGTTGTGTAATGGTTCTTGGGTTGGTTCCCTGCACCAGCTGAATCAGAAAGCTCTGACAGGGTGGCCTTGTAGCAGATTATGGGAAAGGCCAGAGTTTTGGGTTCATGTGGATCCAGCCATGCTAGTAAAACAGCAGGGAGGTTCACAAATGCATTGATGGTTGAGAATGACCAGCATATGAGTAAATCATGAACTGATGGAATTTCTCCTATAGAAGCCACACAGAAAGGAACTGCTTTGGAAGCAGAGCACTCAGTATGTGTGAAATGCAGGCCTGGTAAGCAGTGCTGCTCATTATAACCCCAAATTTCTGTCCTTTGGGTAATCTTCAAGCTCCAAATATTTTCTTTCACTGCTGGGCTGGAACAAAAATAAAAGTATAAATATCAGGTTTTAATGAAATAATGTTTTTATAAGATTGAATTGCCTCTCAAATGTATCATTTTTAGTAAAAGAAGTACAAGAGTAACCAAGTCTAACCAAAAACTCCTGAAAGTAAAGAAGCAAAATGCTTTGTTCCTTTCTGCCCCATAAAATGTGTGAAGTATGTTCTCACTAAAAAGTCTCACACAGACTGATATTTCTTAACACAAAGTTTGTTTCTTTTGTAATGCTTTGACAGAGCCAGGTCAGAGATCTCATATATACCCTGTGCATATATAATTTTCATATCAATGAGAAATTTTGGAAGCCTGGTACATGAGAAGTTGGTGTATTCATTTGACTGAGAAGTCACAAAGAAATACAGGCAAATCCCAGTGTTACATCATCTGAAGAGCTGCAAGGCCTAGGGGTCCTTCCAGGGTGCTTATACATCCACCGTGAACAGTTATCAGAGATGCTTAGTCTGCAGACAGGCGCCCTTTATCTGAGACATTGGGGCTAAAGCTGAGTGGATAAGTGGACATAAAGAAAGTGTTTCATCTTCTGCAGCTGCACAGGTCCCTGTGGAGCCATATCATCCATCTCTGTGTTGTACCCCCAGGGCTTTCAGCCTGGAGATGCAAACCAATCTCAGCCTTGCATGAAAGCACCAGGGCTGCTGCTGGCCTGCATGACTTTAAAAATGTTGTGAAGCTGCATTTTCTTGGCACTGCACATGCGCTAGGAAACCAACACGAAAACTGGGGACATCTCAGTACCCAGCACATGGCTAAGCCTCAAGGCACAGTCTCCCAGGTTATACACTGTCAGTTCCACTCATGCTGCCCTGTGAATGAGGGAGGTCCTTTCATGATAGTTGTGCAGAGCAGGAAAGAGAAGGTGTAGAAGTCATGTGCTGTAGTACAGTTAGACATTTCACAAGGTTAGTGAAAATTACTCGCAAGTTGGACCATAAAGGACTTAACTTACTTGCCTAAAAAAGAATGGAAAGGCTGGGATAGCAGGCAAACTTCCGTTTGGGTAACTCTGGTACCTAATGCCAAGAAAACCAGCTCTCAAATGGGCAGCTGGTTTTAGCACTAATGCAGTCATGTCCAGCCAGACCACAGCACAAGCAAGGTGAGGCTGGTCCATCTGCAGAAAGAAAGATGGTCATACTCTTAGTTTATTTAGCCAAATGTTCTATATGTCAATGCAAATTTATTTTATATTTTGTCTTCTTACATGCTATTTTTCTGTTCCACATTAAATATTTGCATTCTTTCTCTTTAAACACAAAGGTTTGAAATCTAGTGTAATGGAAAGCAAGGGTACTGCAGCAAACATTGGCAGACACCAGTGGGATTCTTCTCACACATCATTGACCCAGTTCTGTATCTCAAAAGTGTTTCAAAAAATAAAATCTCACCAACTTTTTACATGCTGCTTAAACAGCCATGCTATTTTCTAAAGTTAAATCTGATCTGCAGTTTCTCTTGTTGCATGAGACTGTTTTTTTCACTTAGATGAACAGCTTATTTGATGTTTTGTAAAAGACCTGGTCCCTAAAATTAGTCATCTAAAAGACAGATGTATAGAACACAAATTATACTGAGAAGTGTAGGGGTGTATACATGAATTCCCTTGTATTAATTTTTCTAATCACATAAAATGGGTCTAGAAAGCTAAATGTGGGTAATAGGCTATTCCTTATAAATTATAATCTTAAGAGTAAGCATTTATTTTTTCAAACTAAGGTTTATTAGTATACTGTAGTGTGAAAGAAGCTATTTTCTCCCATTTAGTTTACTACATAAAATACTGTCTAGTTAGAGATATTTAGAAGAAACATAGATGGTTCCTTTACTTCTGAAATCACATTTTCCTCTGAAGTTAACATAGAAAGATTGGTTTGCAGAATGTGTGCAGTTAGCTTTTATTATGCACTGCTGGTTTTATAGCCCACCATTTTATGATGTTCTGTGAAACTAACCCAGAAGCATCCTACATGTTCTTATTATCCAAAAGTCTAATCCTCCAGTCTTTTTCTAGGCAATACTCTTAATTAAATTCTTGAGAATACCATAGAATTTGGCTTTAAAACATTCTTAGCTAATTTGATGTTTCCATTTGCTTCATCAGTTTTAATTTCAGGCATGACCTGTTGCAACCAAATACGATGACAGCATCCTTCAGAAAATCATACTAGCTTTGCTCCACTAGTTTGCTTCCCTAAAATTTTGCTTTGCACTCTTGTACCCCTTGTAACTCATGTCTTTTTTACCGCCTTTTTCTACTGGTAGAGAGAACTTTACAATTCTTCCCACACGTTTGATAAAAAAGATGAAAACCATTTAGCAATGACAATCAAACCAGGAAATGTTCTTGAAAAAATAACAACCAGGAAAAATGCTAAAGTAACTCTTAAGTTACTGTAACAAGGATTTCTTCCCAAGTTCAAAAAGTCCTTTAAATTGCCTTGTGGACTGTCTGTTTTCTTTTTTATTTTTTTTTCACTAAAAAAGGTATAATGTATGGTTTCAAAAATTACAACATTTCTGTCTGTAAAATCATTAGTGCCTGGAACTGTTTTTGAGAAAACATTTTCATGGCTCAGAAGGGGGATAAACTCATTTGAAAAAATTGATGTCCATCAGATTTCCCAGCTTCTGCTCTCACAGTGGTGCAAAGATCAGCCCTTGTGGTACCGTCTCTGTTTTGCTGGGATTTAGCAGCAGACTGGGCTGAGTAAGTGATCACCTTATGTATTACTAGAAACAAGGTTTGGGTCATGCTGGGCTGGATTTGGACAGAGAAGTCATGCGGCATTGCGAGACAACTACAGAATCTGAATTTCTAATATGGAGCAGACATTACCCTGTCCCCCATATAATTCCTCTTTTTATTCCATTCTGGTTCTAGGACACACAGAACTGACATACCACACAATGAAGTGAGATTCATTTCACTAATTACTGGAAAACAGAATGGGAAATTATACTCAATAAGGCTGACTGAGAAGTTTTTAAAAATATAAAATATAAGTCAATTTGAAAATCAATAAAAAAGCAGATTTATATCATTGCTCACTACAATCAGAGATAATTCTTCATAAATGCTGAACTGCTTTAGAGTACAAATGGCCTCATCTTCCAGGAAAGCCGGTTTTCTGTGAGACCCAACCTGCACATTCTAATACAGCAAGAACCTCAGAAGGATTTAGTTGTCCTGTTCCCAATCTAGACACACACTTTATGTGTTGTACCTCCCTGTTAGCCTGCAAGGACTAGGAAACCTTCCAGAGTGCTGGGTTGGGCTGTATTCTTCCTTTCCAGAGCAGGAACTCTGAGATGTGCTGTTTCCCACCTGGATGGGATCACTGGCCCCAGCTGCTGCAGTATCCCCACTCCCGATCCTGCTTTGCACTCTCCAAAACCTGATGAGGACATCCCTTCCCTACACGCTCCACAGGCTCTCTGCTTGCACACAGGCACGTGTGCCTGGTGACCAAAGCCCATATTCACTGGGTCCTGAAGCACAGCAGCTTGAAAATGGGGATCAAAAAGGCAAGATCCTAATTATACCAAGGCAGAAATTTTTCCTCTTCTTCTCCTAGCCTGGTACACGTACCAAGCAGTTTATCTTCAGAGATCCCAGAGCCTTTGAGGTTATTTTTGTCCAGACAAATTAAATTCCTCTTTGCAAGTGATGGATATTTGTCTCATACTCAGGTAGTCTGAAGAAATAAATATTTCATAACCATGAAAATTTATCAAGAGCCTTTATCATGACCTGTTTATAGCACATAGTGAGTGACTAATTTTGCCTATCATTTAGCAAGGTACAGCATTGTTAGGCTGAAATGGATGCACCCAACAAGGCTTAGTTGCTTAGAAATCACAGCTCAGTGTCCATGACAGCTCACGTCAACTGCTGTCACAATATTGCTGTGGAAAGATCTGATGCCTTAGGATTTCAGTTTCTATATTTTCCATAGATCTGTAATCCTGTAATTCCCTGGTTATAATTCTTTATAACTCTAAACTCCATATACAGTGTTAGCTACTGTTCTCCCATTTTGGTCAGACAACACAACTCCTCTCTAGGCCTGGAAACCAAGGACACTTCACTGTCTCAGGCCCCAAGAAATGTCAACAAAAGTGAGTTGGGGGGGAGCAAACTTGGGGTGACTTAATTGCCTGAAGCTGTAATTGAAGGATTTACCCCTGATATGTGAATGGGCCAAACTCATAAATGTATGAAAACCTGTGACCCATCGTCTGTTTTTTGGGTGTAGCCCCTGGGAGCTTTGACTGCCCTAATGTACCTGAAGGCCCTTCAATAAATATAACCGCTTTCTATTCTCTTAATTTTGTCCAGCCTCTGTTTTTAGGTAGTCCCACAAGGCATCAGATCCTTACCAGCTACAAATTAGCACTGGTCAGCTGGATGGGTGTACAGGTTTGAAAGCAAACCAGTGACTCCAAGTCAGAAATACAATTTAATAGGGAAAAGGTAAAATAAATGCAATAGTACAAAAGCGAACCACTGACAAAGTCAGAATACAACCTGGCACCCTGTCAGTCAGGGTGCTGGTAGCAGTTCAGATGAAGTGGTCCTGTTAAAGCAGTGATCCTGTAGAAAAAAGGTCTGGTCTCCGTTTGAAAGTCCAGTGGTAGCTTTTGTCCTCTGGAAATCCAGTGGGAAAAGGCTGTCTGTGGTGTTTGGAATCCTAGTTTATATTTAGGATGGAATGCTTGGTTTTTCCCTCTGGGTGGAGCTTCTCACAATGGGATGATAAGGCATTGATGGGCCCATTAACAAAAGATTGTCCAGAGGCAGTTATCTATGAGCCATGGGCAGGGTCCTTGATTGCCCATTAAACAAAGATAGCTCCCAGAGGGAGGAGGCAAGGAAAACACTGCCCCACCTGGTGCCAGATGGTTATAGAATAAATGCTTATGGGCACGTCTTACACTGTAACCTAGGACAATGGGCCACCTGAAAACCTGTACCATATCCCTAGCAAAATAATAGTAGTGATCTGGTTTTTAGCAAATTTTCTGATTTCATTATCATCTTTTACATAGGAATTACTTTTCTGCTGATGAGGAAATTAGTGACTCAGTGACTTAATAATGCAAGGAACTGTTTCGAACAGTTTTGATTTCTTGAATTGGATAGATGAAATATCTGCAGTATCACTTGAGTGATATTGAGTTTCTGCATGAGTCTTTTCCCAGATGTAAGATACATCTTCTTTGTTTCATGAACCATTGACTTTCTGAGTAACTGCATTGAGTGTCTCAAGAAATCCTCCAAAGATGTACAGGTAACAGGACGTTTCCTTGCTCCCTCTTCACTTCAACCTCTTGAATGCTTGTTTCGGATGAAGTAGAAGGAAAGGGAGGGAAATGCTTTAGAGTAAGCTAAAATTTTTTAATCTAATTTTTTCTGTAAATATCCCACCTGAAGATATTCTGCCAAGCATGTTCCTGTTCAATGAAAAGTCTCTGCCTAGCTACAGAGTCACTAAGAGGGAATGAGAGAATAGGAAAAATATCAGGTTGGAAAGGAACAGTGCATGATTGGGAAGACACGAGAAAAGACACTGCTCTGGCTAATGCCATTTCACCACAAGTACTATGAACATGACATTTACTTAGAGGTATTAGCTGCATCTCTGTGCATGTTACTTCTATCTCCTTCTTATCTGTAGCATTTAGCCTCAGATCTCATTGTTGTACTGAACAGACAAAAAAACATTTATAAGGATATGCTACCTGAACTGATAGAAAACATTATTTCAATCTGTAAAAAGGCCACATAAAAGCTTAAGACAAAAAAGAAATATTTCTGGCTGAAGAGCCTTGTGACAGGCTGACATACAGCATCCTGTGGGAGTCTTGCCTTTCAGTGTCACCATCAGATTTCTGCTCCCCAGGAAGAAGAATCTGGGAATATTTAGAAGTTGATTTAGATAGTTTCTAGAGAGATGGCAAAAACACATTACAGCCACAGGCCAAGCAAGTGTTGGAGCACTCTTGGTTGCTGCTGTTGTGGGAGTCTACATGTCCCAGCCTCCTGCCAGGAGAGGGGTGCCAATACCATGATGTATGCTTGTCTGGGTGCCAGCAGAAGCTTTGAAGTGTACAGGAAAGTTTCAGCTATGTGCAAAATCCACATTACTAGCTGAAGATTATTCACCAAAAGAAAAAATAAATTCAAGCATACTTATGCAGCCTCATCACAGTTGAAATGCAGAAACCCATAACCTCCAACGACATTCTTAAGGCCCCTAAATGGTACATGGGGAAGGTTAACTGATGACAAGTAGTATCTATCATTGCTAACACAGCAGTCTTTGAGTGGGCCAGTGGGACACAATTCAGTCTTAGCAGAGTACTGGTTTGTCATTCTGGCAAGGAATCCCCCACTAGGCGCTTCCTTGCAGGGAAGTTGGTGCTAAATAATATTTTTCCTACTGTTTCAGCTCAATGGTTACAGCCCTTGCATAGATATGAAGATCCAGAGTCAGTTCTTTCCTCTGCTGAGACGTTATAAACCCACATATTCCTCTTAAACACTCTAGCCTCACAATACAGCCTATCTCTTCCAATCTTTCTCATTGAAATTATTGAATAAATTCAGTATTCATCGAAAGAGAAAGATGTTATTAAACATAACTATATTCAATGGAATATAAAAAAAAGAGAGAGCTGGATTCCAGAAACCTGCATCAGGGAACATTTTGTATGAAAAATTTAAGTATCTGCCATCTGAATTTCTGCCTCTTCAAAAGAAAAGAAACCAGCTTTACAGTCAGATTCCAGCATCTGATTCATCTCCCATCTCCCATAGCCCCTGTGTGTGCAAGGCTTTCTCACGTACGTGCTCTGAGCATGCCACCGTCTAGATGGTTAAGAGGCATGAAAGAATGACAACACAGTAAATCTCACCAGGGTGGTTATGAAAGAGATGTTTGTCTACTTATGACCTTGTTTGAAAGATCTTTAGTCACTTAGGTCTTTGGAAGAAAAAATGTAGGTATCTACAGAATTTAGGTTATTTATTATTTAGGAATTCTTAGGTTAGCTGGAAATCTGAGGACCAAAATTTTGAATGCAGAAAGCTGTAGGGCACAAATGAACAAAATACTTTGTATGTGTGCTTTGATTTTGCTCTTCATAAAAATTTTCTGGGCTGTTTCTCCTGTGTTACTTCTCTGCAGGCAGTACTGTTACACCAGTGTGCTCAGCTGCTGGGGTAGGTCACAGCTGTTTCAGTTGTGCTGCAGCACCAGACTCTTTCCAGCACCAGTGTCTTTTCAACATTTTCAGGTTTTTATTCCACATTGCTAGTCAAATAAAATAATCCCTAAAATTGCCTGTGAAACAGGCAAGCTACAGATCAAGTAGCAGCTTGATCAAGGTAAAAGTAAGGTAAGAGCTGCTGAAAAGTGCAGCTACAGATCAAGGACTAAATTACAGAAATGAAATGTTCACCATTCCAGATTAATTACTTCACCCTAAATATTTCACATGTATTTCTAAGTAACTGCATGTTCCCTCCAGAGAACTGACTTCATTTTTCAAATGCAATAAATCCCGTAGTTTAAGTAATTCCAGCTGCTAAGCAATCCTATTTTATCTCTTCTAACTGAGCATTGCACAATGCAGAGAAATAGCCAAAAAGGTAATTCAGCTAATAATTTCCCTGTCATAAGGACACCTATGCTAACCTGAGGACTTCTCATCATGCTCTAAAGATCTCTTTTTATGGCAATGTGTCCAGACCAATTGCTAGATCGATTCCCTGTTCCATGGAAAGAAAGTTGTCATCTTGTGTTGTGATTTTAATTACCTTAGGCTGCCACAGCACCTTTAGGCTGCATCTCTGTCACCTTTGAGAAGTGGGGGAGGTTTAAATGAATCTGTTTAGAAGACTAGGTTACATGAGTCCAGATCCCTTTGTGGAGATAATTATTTTAATTGTTGAACACAAATCTATGAAAAAAAAGATCTTGATTTTGTGGGCTGAAACAATCTGATTGCATTTAAAATTCTGCTTTCTCAGTGATTTCTTAAATTGTACTTAAGTCTGAGCTGTATTCCCTGAACAACTAGGGAGAGAAAATATAAAATACCTAAGAAAAGAATTCTGGCAAATGAAATACTGCCATGATAAGTTAATTCTCAAGTGACTCCATAAAGATAGCATAAATAATGTTCTCCTTATCTTTTTTTTCAAATGCATTTTTAAAATAAAACTTAGTAAAATAGTGAATGTATTTATTGCTACAGAAATCAGGTCATAGATGAAATGGTGTTGCTACTGAAGTCAGTGGATGAATATAATCTACCCAAACCGATTCTAGTGTTTCCCTTCATTTCTCCCTGCTTCTAGAAAGGTTGATCACCTCACCTATTCTAGTGGGCTCCAGGTATCTTTTTCTAAACAAAATCAATTTTCATGTTAAAATGATTAACTGAATACATATGAATAAAATCTCCAGTGATGATTGATCTACATTAAAATACTGATTGATTCCTACATTTAGTCAAACGCAGATGATAATGTCTGTGTGTAAAATGGTCAGCATTTGATAGGCAAAAAGTGGTTCAGTGCTTATCTCAGAAGAAGAGGAATGTCAGAAACTGAAATATTTTGCTAGAGGCTTTTTTGCACTTCCAAACCCTTTTCTGTTTTGCTCCATACCTCAATCCTCACAAGCTGCCTGGAATAGAGTGTGTGCAGGACTCTCAATAGCACCCTGTCATTGCTCTGTATACTATTAAGGACTGCCCTGGATGTGTGAAGGAAATAATTTTCTATACCCTTTCCCCCTTGTTTTATACACATTTATGCTATTATGTTTTTACTCCAGTTGGGTCATCTGTTAAAGATTGAGGACAAGGAAATACAAGAGGAAATGGCTTAAATTCTCAATTTGTGTCTGCCAACTGGACAGGCTTAAACAAATAATGAGAGTTAACCTGTGGATGCAAAGCTTTGTGAAGTTTTGACCTTCAAGAAAGCTTGCACTCAGCCACTAATGGACTTGTGCATGTAGAAAACCTTTCTCATCTCTTCTTTTTTACAGGAAAAAGATGGTTGGAGTAGAGCATCCTCACTTACACAAAGAAGGCAGAAAAAAAAAAAAGAAGAGGAAAAAAGGCTAAGAAAGATTCTGTTTCTACCAAAAACTTCCTCTAAATGAAGAGGAACTTCTTTTTTGCTGGACAAGAAAGGTCTAAGCATCCACATCTGGCTCTGGGTCTCAAGGAAATAAGTGGTAATCCACACCAAACCAGACCAAGCTGTTTAAATACTCAGCATTGTACCTCACCTGGAATCCCTAATACTGTTTGCCAAATGTAAGTGGCATTCATTTCCTATCATTATTACTGCTGAAAAGGTAGGGAACCACAGCCTCCAGGGCAGCACATTTGTCTTGTAAGGAGTCTGGTCTCATGACTAAGCACAGCTACCTTTTGATGTCACTCTTTCATTTGTTTCCACAGCAGTGCTGCCCTTCTACCCTACCTAATTTTCTTGCAGATTTCTTTTATAATGTCATCTTGATAGCCATTGCAAAAATGCAAACATAAATTGTTGGATTTCACAGTTCAGGCTGGACTTTGAGGAGCCAGATATTTTGTCTGATGAGTTCATGCCCGGTACTTCAAGACATTGCTCTCCTCGAAAGAAGGCATTCCTCTGTACCAGCTGGCATTTTATTTTGATAAAATCAGATGGAACAACGAGTGTTTT
Organism: Aleadryas rufinucha; assembly: GCA_013397815.1. Lineage (NCBI taxonomy): Eukaryota > Metazoa > Chordata > Aves > Passeriformes > Aleadryas > Aleadryas rufinucha. The sequence goes on from VZTH01000017.1 coordinate 32,863, forward strand.
TACTTCAGCAATTACATCTATGCGATTCCAAGTGGTTTATTGTTCGACTTAGTTTTTCAGGTGTCTTTTTTTTCCCTTGACTAGCACAGTGCCTCCACAGCAGCACCCTGCTCTGGTGAGAGCTCCAAGGCACTCCAGAGTCTTGGCAAAAAAACCCAGTCATAGAAATGTCGAATATCAAACTAATTCCTATTTGGTAGCAAACAGCAATGCATTCTTGGGCAATTCTTTCTTATACTTACTAGGTCTGGGATCACTTTTCTGCTTCATTTTTACAGGTCTCCTGAAAAAATGCTTCTAGCAAACATGGAAGAGGTTCAATGTGTTGTTTGGTGTTATCCTAAGAGTTTAAGGAAAGAATTGGAGGCAAATAGTAATATGAAATTGAAGCCCTTTGCAAAAGAGAAAGAGCAGGTTAAAATACTTGTTTTCTTCTATAAAACCAAATAAACTTCAGGGCCACTATTGAAATAATAGAGAATAACTTAACATTTTACAGACTGGTGTTTACAGCAACACAGGGCATAGGAACGAGAATGTAGGGAAGCCCTTTGGTACAAGCCTGGTTGCTTTGCAGCCAGTTTTGCTCTGGAGAGCACTCAAAGGAGCCAGAAGAGCAACATGGCTTGCTAAGATCAGCAAGAATTACTACTTGGAGAGTACATGCACTACCAGGAGCTGGTGGCTGGGGGAGTTAGGGGAGGAAATTATCTGTTTAGATGTGGGAAAAGCAAGCAGAGATAAGAGAAATACCAGCTCTGCTGTGGAATCCAAGACAGGAAGGGAGGCAGTTGGCAGAGGAGAAGAGAGAGGGTGGGGGTCACTACTGCAAAGCTGACCCAGAGCTGACATTATTCACAGCAAGGTCAAAAATGAAGATTATGAGATTTTAGTGCATTTTCTCAGAGGAAATTTCAGAAGTTCATTTTTATCTTTTACCTTTTATTCTGAAAATATCAAAATGTTTTCTAATATGCAAAATTTTTGCCTAGTTTCCTTTTAACTTTTGTTCTATGCTTATTTCAGTACCACATTTACATTGGATGACGTGTGAGTTATGTAGGATGTCTGAAAGTTCAAAAAAGGGTAGTTTATCTTTCAAATATAACATTTTACCTTTCACAAGTGCATTTTGGTGGAAATTTCCTTCAAGTTCCTTAAAAAGATTTGAACTGATAGAAGTTAAATAAAACCTAAAGTGAGAATTTTATATGAAGATTAGCCAGGTGAGTGTCTATTACCAGTGTCAAGTTAAAGAGACTGTGAATTATGTTAAATAGAGATAAATGATTTTCAGCATTAAATGAGATTAAATGAGGCATAAGTAAGCCATCAGGCAACCTCTGAAAATTACCAAGACACCTGCAAAATTCAGACAGAAGCTGTTGGTGTACCTGCACCTGTCAGCAAATCCTTGGCAGCAAACTCTCTTCTGGGCACCACTTACCTTTCAGATCCATCATCCATTTCCATAACCCAAGAGCAGGGAAAGCTGCTCCACTGCTTTAACACCTGAAAACTGGAGAATTTCACCAGATCCAAGACAGAGGTGACACAAGTCCATGCTTAGCTTTATCTTTAAAAGAAAAGAAGAAAGAAACAAAAAGCTCTAAACTCTTCAACTGGCAGCTATTGTCACTGTTTCTGATCACTGTGTCATCCTTTTGGGACCCTGACACAGTGTCCATGCCATATGCTCTCACTTTGCAGGGTAAGTGGTGACCTACTGGATGCTTTACCTCCAAACTGCTGGAAAGCTCGGCCCATGGGGTTGAGTACTGTGACTCTTGCCTTCTGGAGCAGAGGGTGCTGCATTACAGACCTCGGAAGAGCCCAAGCTCTCACGTGTGTGAGCAGAACCTACAGCATCACTCCTGAACTCATTTACAGGGGTTTGTTGGAGCACAGGATCAATGTTGTTTCCTTGGTTTGCAAGTGGAGGATTGGGAGTGAGCACCAGTGGTGCAGACAAACAGGACTTAAAGGGTGAGAACCACCAAAGGAGCAATTTCAGATGTTAATCTTGTCATAGTAAAGGGATTGTATCTCAGAAGGCAGACATTCAGATGCACAGGAAGCATGAAAAAAACACTGCAAATAAAATGATAGGCAATGCAAAAAAAGTCTGTGAAGAAATGCACTTCCAGACTTTTGAGTAAGAAAAAGTAGGACACTATAAAAGCACTCAAATTTCTAGAAAGTTCCAACCCTTTTGTAAATTGAGGCTATTCATTGTGCAGCATATTTCAAAATCAGACAAAATTATTCTTTAACCTTAGATTGTTTGGATGTTGCAGCAAACTGAGAAAAAGAAGAATGTATCAAGCAAACAATTTTACTGCATAGTTATGGGTGAAACACATATCTGCCCATATCCCTAAATGTTTCATCAAGATAAGATGGGGCTGATCAGTAGTAATTTTAATTAGTTCTTGAAAGGACCAACTAGAGATTAAAAGATTGCTTCCTGTTGCATAAATTCAACTCTTAACAGCCTCCTGCTGGGAAATAGTAGGTCAATAATAGGTTGAGAAGCCTTAGTAGTTTCAAAATAAATTTTTAAAAAAATTAATTAAGAGAGGGATATGACGCAGTTGGCTGGAATAGCTGGGATCCAGAACATGGGTTATATTCTTTACTTGAGTTTTGACTGTCAGATGTAGTGGTGTCATTGCTGCTCCCCTCATGGGAGGAAAATATTTTAGGTCTTCAGAAAAGAGATCAGAGTTAGAAGAGAATCGTCATTTAAACCAGCAATAAGTGGAGTGCCACTTTGCAGAAGAAAAAGTTTGGTGTTGGAGGGAAATACTGCTACTACAAAATGCAGCTCTCTTGGGGGCTGTGAGTGCTGAACTTGCTCCTTTTTTGTCAGAAAGCAGCAAGGAGAGAAAGAATTGGCAGTGTTTTTATGATGACTCATTATTTCTCCAGCTCTGGCTCCCCTCTGGTGTCTCCTGGTCATTCTTCTCCCTCATGTGATTCTTCCCACAAAAAAACCTTCTAAATACATGTCAGAGGATCTATAACCACAATGACAGCTCAGTTTTTGTTTGGCAGCTGCTAGGAGTCTTCTCTGTTAACTGGGGCCTGCAAGGAACCACCAATTCATGCAGTCCAGTTCATGTTAACTTAGGTGTGAGAGAACTGGACTGCATGAGCATTTTACACCAGCATTTTACAGCATGAACTACATCCTCAGTCCCACTAGATATCTGGAAAATACTCTTCTGATGACCTAAGCTGTCTAGGTTTGTTTCGGTTGTTGAAGTTCTCTCATAGGTACAGAACAAAAGATTTGTGAGCAGAGAGCAACAGGTTTTGTTGGCAAAAGCACTCTGAAAAGAAAAACAGCCTTTTGACCTTGAAGAAAATGTAAAGCTGGAGTAATTCTGTCATCTAAAAAACCCACAACAAGGAGTGGCCAGGAAGTTTCATTCACCTCCTTAGAGGCATTAACACCAGCTAGTGGTATTACAGACCTGTATTATAGATCTGTTGAAGGACAAGCCTGGATGATATATACAGGACACAGAATAACATAATGCAATCCTCCTACATTATGGTGCAAGTGCATTAAAAATTAAAAAAAATCTTTCAAGACAAAAAAAATATTTGTACAAACCCAGTGATGTATCCTGGTATTTACTATCTGTGTCAGGATCTGCCTTGGCAGAGTTTCTGCATATCATGGTTAGTCAACCCCTGGAGGGATTTGGAAGAAGGGAGTAACTTATGCGTCAGGGCCTGCTGGAGAGTTTGATGGTTGGGAGGAAATACAGAGCTGGCAATCTCACAGGGATGTTTCAGACTCTCTTCCCTGTGCCCATGATGTTTGTGTGCTTAAGCTTAGCAGTGATCAGTCAGCACCTGAAAATGCATCAATAAAATAGAACCTGCTCTTCTTCCCCAACTCAAAACTTAGTATTTCATTCTTCACATAGTATTGTCCAGGCCCACATCTGTTTAGCAGATGACTGACAGTTCATACTATTTTCTCTCTATATATATTTTTCATGCCATTTCAGCTGTAGGAAAGACACTCTCTCATGCAAACATACAGGTTTATACTATTAATTTGAATGATTGTCATATAGATTATCATCTGTACAACAGTGGGATAAAAAGTTTTCAAGAATCCAATCAAACCATGGTAGAAACCAAGTCCAAGTGTTGTCTAGAAGAAGATTAAATGTTTTATTTTAATTATAGCGGGAGCAGAAAGAAAATGAGCTTGGAGCTGTTCCACTGGGTGCATGTTATTCATGTGAGTAACTTTTTATTATGTTAGTGGTTTGAGCACAAGACAGGGAAGACACATAAATGACTTTTCTGTTTGTTATCAAAGGAAAGTAATTTTAATGGGCCAAGCCTATACTATGCATCTTTCTAGGCCCAGACATCACCGCAGAATCATACAATATTTTGGGTTGGAAGGGACTTCTGAAGGTCATTTTGTTCAACTCTCCTGCAATGATCAGGTACATCTTCAACGGGATCAAGTTGCTCTGGACAAGTAGATCAAGCTGACCTTGAACATTTCTGGGGATGAGGCGTCCACAACTTCTCTGGGCAACATGTTCCCATGCAGTGTCTCACTGCTCTCATTGCAAAAATCTTCTTCCTTAGAGTTAGTCTAAATTTATCATATTTTAGCTTAAACCCATTACCCATTGTGTTATTGTAACAGGCCCTGCTAAAAAAGTCTTTCTCCATCTTTTTTATAAGCCCCCTTTTAAGTATTGAAAGGCTGCAGTAAGATTTCCCCAGAACCTTCCCTTCTCCAGGTTGAACAACTCCAAATCTCTCAGTCGTTCCTCAAAGGGGAAGGTGCTCCAGCCCTCTGACCGTTTTTGTGACCCTCCTCTAGACCCACTCCAACAGGTCCATCACCATCCTGTGGTGATGACCCCCAAGCTGGACATAGTACTTCAGATGGGGTCTCATCAGGAAAGGGAAAAGAGGTGGAATCACCTCCCTTTACCTGTTGGACATTAGAAACAAGTCATTCTCTTTTGCTTTTCTAAGGTATTTGTGTGGTTCTCTGTTTACTGCTAACAGTAATTGGATGTTATAAATGTAGTGTCACCACCTACTCAGTGATGCTGAACAGCTCTGGGACGAAGCCTGAAAATACTGCTGTTCTTGGAACCATGGTTCTCGACCACTGTGCCAGATATGCAAATAGGGATCAGTTAACCCAGTCTGTATTTGCGTTTCACACTTGCCCTGGGGTGGATGTATGATACTGTATTCCCTATTACCCACCCTATACAGCTGGCTTAAGGGAGCAGAATCTGAAAATATTAAAGCCACCCAAGCTGTTATCCGTGCTGGCACCAGTGCAAAAATCTTTAGAAATAATCTACAGATAAGAAAGTATTCTGTGTTAAAGATGAAGAGGAGACACATCAAGAGCAGCATTAAGCTACTGTTGGCTGTGTCCACTGTGCTGAGCCTGAGAATGACGAAGCACATAGTGCACAAGAATATGTACTTTAACAGCCAATTGCCTACAAAACATATAGTTCCTGACAGGAGGGGATGCCAGACATGTTGAGGAAGAAGCTTGGCTTAGTTACCTTACAGAGCTTTTTCCTGAACATCTTTATTTGTTAAAGGATGGAACGATACTAAGTTTTGCTTCCCATCAGGATCCAGTACTTGGCCTGTTTACAGTCCTGTGGGCTGGAGTCCAGCTTGGACTGTATTTACATCCAAACAAGGCAGGCTTCTGATGGAAGTACAGATAGATTCTTGCATTTATTCATCAAGTAGTTATCCCAATATCCAAGTACTTCCTTGGAATATTGCAGCACTTAAATGTGGGAGCTCGTTCTTCAGCTGTCAGTCTACAAATGGCACTTCACAGGAAATTTTTTGCTGATATTTTATCTCAGGGATGTTTTCTTGGGAGCATTATTAGAAGTTATTGCCGCGCTGACCACTAGCCGCCCGGTGGCGTGGCAGGCGGCGACTGCTGTCCTCTTGCTCTGGACACTCCGGGAGGTCCCGGTGCGACGGCACGGAGCAGGGTTCTTTGCAGCTCANGTTATGATTTGTGGTAGATCTGGAAGTGCTGGGTTAACAATAGAATTAATGACCCTAAAGGTCTTTTCCAACCTGAATTACACTATGATTGTGGTAGGTCAGCCCAGTTCTCTCCTCCGCCTTTTCAGCTTTCCAAAATAGCTATGTATATTCCCTAGTGGAATGAGTTCTCTAGTGATGGACATGTATTATTTCACAAAAAAGTGGCAAATAAATTTAAAAAACCCCTATATTTTGTAGTTTCTCACAACAGATAAGAGTGTGGTAATTTTAATTCAGCTTTATTCACAAATTACTGAAGAATTATTGTATTTTTCTCTCATTCACAAGAAACTGCAAGCACACAGACAGGGTAAGAACACAATTTGACTGACTTCCTGACCTGCCATCCTGGATCTGGTGACTTGCAGCCCTGGTGCTCAGTCCCTGGAGGTGATCTGAATGCATGCTGCTGGTCATCAGAGTCATGTGGGTTCAATGTGTAACACTTCTTGAATAATGGTTGAGAAATGAGCTAGAGCTGGTTACATGAACCTTGTCATATTTCATGCACACAGCTCCAGCCTCTGCACTGTTTGCTGTTGTTTGTCATTTGTGTTTTCTGTCACCCAGATAAGACATCACCAAAAATAAATACCTGAAGAGAAGAAATGATGGCCCTGCAAAGCTTGCTGTGCTTTTTCTCTCCATGTATATATAGTGTTATTCTTTCCCAAGGGCTAAAAGAAAATAATAAAAATGCAGATTAACTCTCACTTTAAACAACCTATAAGAAAAATATTGCTTGGTACTCTTAGTCCAAATACACATAGCCAATTTTTTAAGATAAATGTTAAGTTTTGGTTTGAAGAGAGGTTTTAAAAATCCAGGATCTGTAACACTTATCCTGTGTCTTTTGAATAATATTTTCACTGCTTTAGCAATGGTCTTATATATATAGGGAAAGGTGTTGAGAGAAATCAGGCTGCCCTATGTGGAACTCATCGCTAAGAAAAAATGATCTGGTTTTCTCAGACATCAACTGACTGCAGCCCTCTGAAGTCAGAGCTCTGTTTCTGAGGGTGTATTTATGTGGGTATCTACGTCTAGATTTTGGAATGCATTTTTAGCAGCCAAATGTGAAAGTTTTGGAAATGTAAAAATTGCTGCTGGCAAGAGGTAGAGATGAAAACATCTGAGTTTCATCAGAGTCATCAGTGAGATGTAATTGAAAGACTGACCTTATTATTTCATGAAAAATCATGTCATAAGGGACTGCCTAGATCTTGCAGCAATGTGGATAGTGTGACACAGAAAAGCCCTATCTGCAGAGTAAGGCCAAGGGTCATGGAAATGCAGCATTTCTTCGTTGCTGACTTCTCCCCGGCTGTTACCTGTGCACGACGGAATTATGAAGTAGAATTAGAAGAAGGCCAGAACTGCGGTTTTTTCTGTGTCCTAATTTGTCTTTGTTGATAATGGTGGCCAGTCACTGACCCAAAGCCATGCTGCATCTTTCCTGAGAATTACAGAGCTGCTGCTCTGGATGTGGATATTGGATCAAACTCCTGCCAACAAGTTGTCAACTGGATTTCAGCCACAGCATGCGGACTGCTGATGGCTCCCCTCATTCCAGTGTCTCGGGGAGACCCTAACACTAACCCTAAATACAGCCCAAATTCACTCTTAATGTGTTAATTACCTCATAACATCCTCCAGGAGGAACTGAATGATCCCAGAAGTACTATCATCACTCTACCCCTTTCAGTGACACTGCAGCATCAGTCCCGTTTTGTCAAGCCAGCTCCTTCAAGCATTACCATGGGGATTATTACACTGTGTATGGCTCTGAAAGTGAAGGATACTTGCCTTTCTCAGACAAAGAGCAAAACAAAGCTTGAGATGGGATGTGGCTCCTCCCTGGCCATGACAATTGAATTACAATGCTGGCAAAAGAGCAAATGAAATAGCAAAACAGTGTCAATCTAGGATAGAAATTCAAAAGTGATGTGTGTGGATCATGAGACCAATGAGGTTTTGGAACAGCTGCCTAGAAAAAATTGAAGCAGAAAGTCCTTATTTAAAAGGGATTTTGGCCTTTTTTACACAAAAGTGATTTTAAAATGTGGTTTTCTGAGCAGTCAGAGGCTCAGTCACTTCCAGTCAGATGTGCTGTGTTGGGAGATCTCTCTTCCCTCCCAATCTCCACTTTTACATGGCCATTTTCCAGATGAAAGTTTGCCTGGTGGTCCAATAAAGCTTTTGTTTATGTTCACAAATGGCACATTCTCCAGACACCCAAGGCTGCCACAGACCCGATCACTGTGAATGTGTCATGGTGCTGCTCACTTCTTGCACAGCTTTAGCCTCCCTTAGAGGAGCTCAATTAAATGTAAATCTGCTGACAAGGCTTAACTTTTATTTTGTGCTGGTCTCTCAGGTACCTCTTTTAACTGGGTCAAAGTAAACCCATTACCCTCTATATTTGGTACAAAGTAGAAATATTTGCCTAGCAGAAATCATAACTCTTTAATGTTTTCTAAAGGATGTATTGATTCACCTAACCATGAGGTCAGTCTCATTTCTAACTGATGAACTGTGCAACACTTCTTGTACATTTTGATAGCAGTGTTTCAGGACCAAAAAGGAGATGCCCTGATGTGCAGAAACCACCCTTGGGACTTTCCCTAAGTTCAAGACTTGCACAGCAGGGCTATAGAGGTGCCAGGCCATTTCTGATGTAGGACAGGCAAGGGCAATTTCTCTGAGCAGATTCAGAAACCCTCCCAGGCTCACCTCTGTCCAGACCATTCCCAATAGGCATTGGTCTGTTTGAGTCTTGCTAACTCAAATCTAGGAGAGATTCTCTACGAAACATCTACTTCCATTTTAAAGTTAGGCAACCACAGGCAGAGGCAGGCCACCTGCCTTGCACGGGCAGTCTGTGGGAACTTGCTTGCACAACAAAGTTCGCTGCTGGGAGGTGTGAATGTGAACTTTATGTAGGAAAAGGCAGATGGTTGTCTTCCTTGGAGACTTTGCAACTGCAAGTTCTACAACCTATTTTTTTAATGATACTACCCAAACATATTTATCATTTTTTAAATGATACTACCCAAACATATTTATCATTTACAAGTTTGTCCTAAAATCTAACACACGTCTTCTCTGCCTCTACTTAAACTGATTTTTTGTCTTGCTCTACCGCCACAGGCTGCCTAGATAATCACCATCTTTTCATATTGTTCAGCTATGTCCTAATTTAGATATCTCTTTTCTATATAGAATTATTCTAATTTAATCATTTGTTAGGTTTATATTTTCTAAATTTCAAATAATTTCTACTGTTATTTAAACGTAATTTCTTCTGATCTTTATGGGTACTACAACTAAGCTGCCTAAGGTGTAATTCTCTAGGTCACAGTTTCCTCTACTTTTAAAAAAAGTTGTTCTTTTTATATTATTTGTCCTTCTCCAGTGTTCTGGGACTTCACTATTTTTTGGTAAATGCATTTTATTTTTTTGGTTAAAAATCATAATTATTTAAGCACATATAGTTTTTCCTGTTCTGTAAGAAATCAAGGGTATGTTCATCTTGTGCTTTCAGTCTGAATATATCCCACTCACCTAAACAGTCTTTAGGCTTTTTCCCCTCTCCTGGTGTGGACTTTCCTCCTCAATGTTCTTTAACAGTTTCAATAACAATCACTATTAATATTTTTGTGAAAGTGACACCTAATAGGTTCTAAGCAGTTTAATCCTCTTCCTGATGATTATTTTCTCTCCCTTTCTGATAAAAGATATATGGGTGAAAATGTAGCACATTATTTAATTTCTTATGCATTTAGCCAGCATTGGTTTTACTTGCCACTTTTTGCACCTTTCTCTTTGAAATTAATTTCACCCCTGTTTGTGGCAATCAGCGATAGATATCTGTAGTTACTAGCACAGTTTCCCCTTTTTATTTCTCTTGGATTTTCTGGTTTTCCTGGTATGCCTTATCCAGCCCTAATCAATGTCCCACCATGGCATTTTCCCTGTTTTATTCCACAGGAAGACAGAATTATGTTGTGTCCTTGATATTGCTTTGTATAGGAATTGGTATTTCTCCTGAAATATTTTTACCCTTTGGGATTCTTCTCCATAAGCACCTTGCCTCCCTGTCTGCAGCCTGCTACACTGGCCGTTTTGAAGCACACTGCTAATAACCATCATCTGCTCAGATTCATTCCTTTCTCTTACAGCCATGAACTCTATCAGAACAAGATCATTTTCACTCAGATTGCTTTTTGTGATTTTTAAAAAAATCCTGATCAACCACAGTAAAAACCAAGCCAACTAGGGACACTTTTACAGCCTCTGAATTCTAGGACAGTGAGTTGTGCCCCAAGGAAGAGGAAATGTGCCAAGAATAACAACAGATGTTTAGTTTTTGCAGCTGTCAACATTACAAAGGGAACACAAAGCAAGTATACTGACTAAATAGAGGAATAGCTATTATATGAATTCATCTCTCAGAACAGCTCAGAAATGCAGGACACTTGTGCTGATGAAGCAAAGGGGTGGCACAGCGGGTACAGCTTTATGGGCAACACCATCTCCCTTGCAGAATTGACTTCCCTGTCCCAGGTGAAACACCAGCACCCATGGCAAAGCCAGGCAGTTGTCCCACTGAATAATTCTCAGTTCATTCACTCTTTCTCTTCTTCTTCCAGTCCCATTTCCCGCCCTTCAACACTCTTCTAGGAGGGGGTGCTAATTTTCCTGCTGACTATAAATGCACAGGGTGTTGGCAGCCCAGCTTGTCCCGGCCTGGGGAGAGGAAGCCATAGAACGGCCAGGTTGGAAGGGACCTTACAGATAATATAGTTCCAACTCCTGGCCGTGGGCAGGGACAGCTTTCACTAGACCAGGTTGCTCAAAGCCTCATCCAACCTGGCCTTGAACACTTCCAGGGATGGCGTATCCACTTCTCAGAGCAACCTGTTCCAGTACCTCACCACCCTCACAGTAAAGAATTTCTTCCATATATCTAATCTAAACCTACTCTCTTTCAGTTTGAAGCTATTTCTCCTTGTCCTGTCACTGCATATTCTTGTATAAGTAGCCTCTCTCCATCTTTCTTTTAGGGTCCCTTCAGGTACTGAAAGACTGCAATTAGGTTATCTTCATCAGATACTTTTTTTTTCCCTCTGATAAGCACTCATCTGTTACTGGAAGAAATACCGTTTACTTGACTCAACTGAGTCACCCCCCACCAGCAGTTGCAGAGACATAAGGAAAAACTACATTCAGGAAGTGTTGAAAGCAGCAAATATATATGTATTTGGAATAAACAGTAACAACTGTTTTGCATCTTTCTTCTTCCCCAGATGCCTCCTTCCTAATCTTCTTCCTCTGTCCCCACCACCATACCTTACTTTTTGCTCATGGAATTGTTTCATGGCTGCAGATAGCAGGGCAGTTCTTTGATAATACAGCATGAACTCTCTCCTATTCCAGTTTTTACATAGCTTCAATTGTGTGATACCTGAGTACAGCCCACAGCATTGAAAAACTATGCTTGTCCCCCAGGAAGTTATACAGAGAGAAAAAATAGGAGGTAAAAAAGCACAGATCTTGGATGGTTTTTTCTCTGGTTTCATTTCTAAATTTAAAATGTCACTTCTCCAGCATTGGCAACAGCACCAGATACAGCTGATCAGAAAGTCAAAGAAAACTGCTGAAAGTCTTCTGTGATCTTTTCTGATGAGGGCTGGCTGGCAAAGTCATGAGGTCCATAGCACCAAGGCAGACCCCTCCCACCTGCCTGCAGTCTGAAGTGCCTGAAAGCCTTGCATTTATCTCTATTTTGTTTTACTGGAAATTGATATTGGATAATTTTACATTCTTAATGCAGCCACAAAGGCCTATCATTTAGTTCTTTTAGATCTTTTCTAGAAAGAAAGCATGTGTATTGAAACTTGATGTACTTTGTCAAGGCAGGGAGGTATCCACACATATCATCCCAGGATTTTTTTATAGCTGTGTAAGATAAGCAGACTGTCCCAGTGAAACCTCCATTACCACAGTGTTTTTCATCACGAATGCAACCCAGGTGCTTTTATTTGGTTGAATAAATAATTTTTATAAGCTTGTATATGTGTATGCCTAAGATGTATTTACTGAAGTGGTTGCTGCTGCTATTTGTCCTGCTAAATATATTTTATGTTTTGGCATAAGAAATTGTTTTATGCACATTACATTCTCTAGTTTCAAACCTCTTAGAATAAGCATCCTGACATTTAGAAGAAGAATAAGGATGTCTGTGAATACAATATTGTCACAGACCTTAGGGAAAGGTGAAAATATTTAAAAGGAAGATGGACTGCTGCTTTAAACTGGAATGGTGGAAATTAGTTCTTTTTTATGTGATTACCTCTACACAATAGTTTCTGTGTGTCTGCATTGTTTCTGCACTAGACTATAGATCTTAATGCTCAGTGTTAGATTCCATCTGAGTCTTGGGCATTGCTTACAATTCTGACATGCAGCAAAATTTTCATACCACAGAGATATGTATGCATGAAGGAAAGTAACTTTCAACCACGGTAAAGTGAACGGCTAAAAAAAAAAAAAAAAAGAGAGAAAATTTTCAAAATTCCCATACTTAATATTTACATTTAAACAGTAAAATATACCATACAGCATACCCTGACACAGAACAGAAAGGACCATGCCTCTAAAGTAAACTCTTTCCTGGATATTGTAGCTGCATAAATTCTAGTTTCATCCAGATGACAAAACAAAGATCTTACTGGCTTACAGATGGATAACAGTGTGACTCAATAGCAAAAAATTAATAAACTTTGTCAAGCTTAAAAATCAAAATAGTGAATTTTATAATCACGTGTCTGTCTGCATCTCACTGAACTTTGAAGAGATCTGGGCTCCCAAAGGTCATCTTCTCCATGGTGCTTACAGCAGGCTCCTGTCTCTCAAAGCACATCTGTACTGGTGGCATTTTCAGAAGTACCTTGTGGGCAGAGGTCCACAGAGGTTGCTGTATTCCCCTACCAGCTTGTAGGCCATACTGTGATGGGCAAGCCTATTCTCTTGCAGTGTCTCATATTCCCATCACAAAAGCGGCGTTATTTCCAGGGTCAGTATTTGCAGAGGGTCTTTTGCATTTTACCCAATTCCTTGCTTTTCCCCCTTCTCCAATGTCTTCATGTGAACATTTTTTTCTTTTCACAATCTCTTCTGAGTACTTTTGCTCTAGTTTCACAAATGCAAGTTTTTGGGAATGATAATTGGCACCTGAAGCTATATTTGACTATTTAACATCCATTGAACCTTGGGGAAAAATAAGCAAATAATCTTATATTTTAGCTGCCTACACCAATTTGTACAAAGCATAGATTTATATATGTGTTTGGCAGGACACAAGATTCCTATTTTTGAAGCATGGGAGAGATGGGAAAACATGCTACTTCCTTCATTTTATGTACCAGTGTACTATGTACCAGAACTATGTACCAGTAACATGTCATCTGCCACTTCTTCCCCACCACTGCGCAAAGAGCAAAGAATTGAATTTAGGTCCTTCAAAGCCTAAAGAATTGATCCAGGATGCCTCATTCCTGCAGGTTATGGCTGAGCTTTGGTCCCAGGAGACTGACTCAGTCATGCCAAGGGAGGGAAAAGACAACCCAGAAAGCAACTATTATTACTGTGTGTCAAAAAATGAAAAGCCTGACACATTAATGTATGTAAAGGAGACTGTGAGATGAGATACCCTGTCTTCAGCACAGGTCCCTCACTCACTCACTCATGTGACAGCCTGTGACAAGAGAAAGTTGACATTAGAGATATGAACTCAGCCCACAGAAACAGCAGACTTGAGACCATGTGTCAAAAAGTTTCTTTACTTGATAAGCAGCCGAGTCTAGATTCCACATTTGAGATTTATTTTGATTTTCTCATGTCTAGCTGATGATTGCAGTAACTAGTATGCTTCAGCAGTTAAATGAGTCCTGAAAGCTGTTTTTATTTAAAAGAAATTACTTCTAAAAGATACTATTATTTTTATTGATCTTTCGTTTTGTACGCTGCTGGAGTCAGTCATGGAGGAAGTGCCCTTTTTTCCTCCCAACATCACACAAAAGAAAGGAAGTTTTCCTCATTTTTCTAAATAGCAGAATAAACACTGAAAAACTCACCCACCCGAAGTTTTATAACAAATCTGCCATTTTCCCCCATTACATTGCAGGTTTTCCCCAGTCTGCAGAATTCTTAAATATCGTCACAGCAAACTTGAAATGTTCAACTAGTCACCTATCCAATAAACTGTACCTTGACAGAAACAGCTACTGTGGGGTCTTTTTACTCCATGAGGAGGTAGTGCAGGCAGTCATGGTTTGCCTGTTTTACAGTGAATTGTTTTGGTCAGGATATTGGAGCCTCTTTTGGCACTCCCATATTCCTCTGTGCAACATTTTCAGCTGCTGAAAATAGTCCTCGTACTCTCGAGATAGCCTCCTCTCCCTCCCTCCCTGCCTTCCTCCCTATTTTTTTCTGATACCCATGGCCTAACTCAACCTCTGTGTTTGCACAGGGCTTTTAATTACCAGCCTGAGGCAAGCTGGAAGCAGCATAGGAAGGAAGGGAGTAGATCAGGAAGCGACTAAGCAAATTTTCCATTAACCGAATGAGCAGGGTCCTGTAACTTTTCTTTGAGTTAAGGAAAACTGAGAAATGAAAGTCTCTCACAGCCTTCTGTAGGTCACTCATTAATTCACAGCTTATTGCAACTTTCAGAGTGTCCAATACTGATTTTTGCTAGCAGGGCCACATTCAAGCTGTTGATACCTTTGATACCTTCTGCTTTGTTCCAGTAATATCTCAACAGACTGGCTTAATTTTTTAAAATTAATTGTCCTATGTAAATTCAGATGTCAATCTCCAGCAACATTGCACTAAACAATGTGGTAGTTTTATTTTTCAGGAAGAGGAAACTAAAAGCAGCATTCTCTTGCTTAAAACAAAATGCATCCATTTCAATTTGGAATTCATGCAGAATTTTAGAGTTGAACCTATTTCATATGCAAATTAAATTTTCCTTAAGAAAACAATTTTTTCTGGACTTAAGAATAGAGTTGCAGTTTTATTTTTTGCAGGTACCAAGAAAATAACAGAACAAAGACATCACACCTCAAGTTAATTTTTGTCATGTTTGGAATTTTGCACTTTGCAGGTAAAAACAACGAGATTTTAGTGGGAAATTGATGCCAACTGCCAAAATCTAAATAGGATTTATTTTTCAGGATGGACACAAAGGAGCTCTGTGGAACTCCTAGGAAGACGAAAAGTTGCTCAGCAGTTCCATATCAGATAATGTATATACACACATACCTATGATTCATCCCCATTTCCTAGAAAGATGAAATGACTTAGTAAATCCACAATGCTGGGTGAAAGGTTAAACTTTTCATTATAACACCTCATGTAAAATTATGTACATCCTCATGGACAACTATCATCACCCTTAAAAGAAAGTAATTTTAAGAAAATCTATATAAAATACTGTTTTTCTCTGACAAAGAGAAACTATTCTTCACTACAAGCTCTGAAACATTTTCTGTGAAAAACAGGTCACTTTATTCTCTCATCCTAAACAAGACTGGCTAAAAACTAATCTGAAATGTCTTTCCTAGTGTCTCTCCACATCAGAAATATTTAATTGTGGGTTATACATCCTCTGGAGTTTAGCAGTTCATTCGTTGTAGAAACAGCTCCAGGTTCTTGCACTTCTCTCTCTGTCAATCCAGGCACAAATCCCAGATTTTACTCTTTAGCTTTTGCACCTGGTGGCAAGGTCAGACTAAGAAGTTCTTGACCCTTCTCTTCCCTCAGTGCTCTCCCTTCTTCCCAGGTGCTTTGTTCCTGCTGCCACACCACGTGCTCCCTTCATCTGCACTGCTGCTTGGTGCTGGAAAGCAAGCTAGGAATTAAAACTAATTTTTAAAAAAATAAATAGTATTATGTATTTAACCCAGATCAATCCCCAATCTGTTTCCTGGAAGACCCCTGGCAAAAAAAAGAGCAGAATTATAAAGGCCATATCCTACAACAGAAGGGCAGGAATGAGGTGTTAATGTGGAAATAAATCTTGAGAGTGGCTGAGAAACTGAATGCCTGAGTGTTGGGTTGTCCCTGGCAGAAGGTGGAAGGACACAACAGAGAATGAAGACAAAAGAAAACTAGGTTTTTAAAAGTAGGTTCCCAGACTAATGTTAAATCCCCAGATTTGTTAAATGCTATCATTTCTTGCTGGGTATCCTCTTCAATGAGGTCTGGGAACTATTATTGACACCTGACTTGTTAAAAGAATGCAGTTATTACACAGGAAGGTATTAAAACAGAAAACTCTTCTTCCCATCCCTTGGGTACAAGGATGATCATCCACTGTATAACAAGGTTCAGAGTTTCCTAATAGTTTCACTACATAAATTGACTTTACCTGGTTGTCTGCTCAACTGTACACATTCAGGATATGTAGTAGGAGATGTCTTCCGTTTGATTCAGGAGGCATAGGAAAGAGTGATGGCTGAACAGACTGACTAAGTGTAAGGAGGTGAAAAAAAACTGTGTAGGGAGGGAGGGAAATAAGACCTCACACGTATTACAGAAATGCTCAGCACACGCAATGGACTAAGCAGGAGAAGTAGTCCAAGTATAGCCTTGTGTGAGTCATTGTATTTCACCAGGTGACTGATCAGCATATCCCCAAGGCTTTTCTGTGCCTCTGATATGTGTTACTTGTGATTAGATATGGCATCACTGAAATAGAGAGTAACTGGGCTTTTATTCTCTTCCCTCTTACATCAATGCACACCAGGAGCCAAGGGAGTCAAAGATGTGTAAGGGCATTAGCTCTAATTCCTAGGCTTTCATATGACTAGTCTGATACTGAACCGTTAGAGCAAAATAGATTATTTCCAAGTTTTGTCCCCAGGATTATTTCCTCAGCTGCTCTCCTATGTCTCAAAGAAGTAGCAGTACCCAGAATAGATTCAAGTAGGAAAAGGTAGGTTTAAGAAGCCACCTAATGCTTGCTGCAGAGAGAGCATTAGATATGGGATGGGTATAGGAAATCCATTGTTTTTTTCAAGCTGCAGTCAGTAACTTTTTGAAGATGAATCACTAGGAGCAACTGACAGGCATAGTAAAACTGGAGGTTGTTAGTCTGCTTATGAGCAGGACTAAAAGGCTAATAATAACCTTCTCCATGCTGGGAAGCCCTTTGTCTGGCAGGCCTAGACTTAGCTCTGCCTGAAGACACTATTTTGCTTCAAAACCTCTGAGTGCTCCTGTTTCTTCTGTTCCACTTCACATTTGTTGGGTGTATCAAGTCACACAGCTGCCATGATGAATGTCTGTAAAAAACCTCCTCCTGGAGGGTCTGAAAAGACACCCAGGTAACACCCTCATAAAGAGGGAGAGAGTGAGCAAGAGCAAGAGCAAGAGCTCTGAAAGGAGAGACTACTCGCCATGGTCTGCAAGGCAGGGAACAACTGCAAGACACTGAGATGCACAGGAAGATGTGGGTGTCTGGAGTTAAGCCACAGTGGGGCTGGTCCTGGGGCAAAGAAGGAATGTCCATCCCCTTCCAAATGGGTTGTAGGAGTCTGCAAAGAGCACCTGGGGAGCCCATGCTCTGCAGGCAAAGGTATCTCACCCAAGAGAGTGCCCACATTCCCCTGAGACCCCAGCTGCCGGGTGACATCATTTGACACCATGGGCAGCAGTTCTGGTGTGACATCCTGCTCTGCTCGAGAGGATGAATTTACCTCTAGAGCATTTGGTTTTCATGGTGAGTGACTCTCAGGGTTCCAGCTGATCTGCTGCTCACTCAGCTGAGAAAAGCACACCCTTTTGCTAGGGCCAGACCTGGCATCCCTTGTGCAGGAGATGCTGACTGAGCCATGAGAGAGCTTCTCAATAGAGAGGGAACACATATCCCATCCCTGTTTCTGCTCAAGGGAGACCTAAACCCCACTTTTATGAGGAAATATGAGAAAATGTCTCAAGCCTTAGAGAAGAATGACATGCCAGATTTAACTCTTCTGCCTGAGTTTTTTTTTGGGCAACTTCAGGTCACATCCTCAGGAACATCAATCTCTTGGGGCACCCCAGTGTCGATTCTGGTGGTGCTCTGGGTGGGGTGCTGTAACTTTCTGAAACCGACTCCAACAGAAAATCNNNAGAGAGGCCTTTTTAGTCACTTTAACCTGGGGAGCATTTCTCCACTTAGGGCACTTTTTCTCCAGGGAATTCTTACAATCCCTGGTGCCATGGGCTCACTGGCCACCACACCCCAGAGCTCTGTGTGGCACTCTGGGGCCTGCTGGACATACACCACTTTAATCTCAGCAGCTCCTTTGCTGGTGCCAAAGCAACAGACCAAATACTCTTCTTGCAGTTAGATGTATTCAACGTCTTCACATACAGAGATCTGCCTCATCTGTTTCCGTTATCCACACGGCTACAAAGGGAATCACAAAGACTTTGGTTTTGGCCTAGTGTCATATATGAACATCATGGCTGATCTTTTGCATAATTATTTTGCCCTACCTGTGACAAGGATTAATTGCATATGATATGTTAATCACGTTTGTTAATTGTTGGTGGTTAATTGCACAGTTGTTAATTGGTTAAGTACAGTTAAAGTTGTTAAGGTTATTCCTAGAGCCACAGTCGACCCAGATATCCCCTAGAAGCAGCCAATCTCCCCAATTTATGTTGATTTATATTGATCTTTGTATTGTTATCACTATTTTGTATTTTAAAAGTTTATTTTGTGTGTTTAACTTANTTTTTTTTCGGCTTTTCTTTGGACATTCCTCGGACACTTGCTGCTACCAATAAACATCTTCTGGCTCACAGCAAGAGAGTTGTGGCTCGTTTTTCACACTAGGATTACTAGGATTGACTCATCCGTAGCTGGGGTATTTCAGAACAAAAATTCTTTGAGGAAAGAGAGATATTTGCCACTGATACAGTAGGAATTCTCCATCAGCAGTATTTTCCTTCCAGTGTGAGCCCTGAGGACACATTTCAGATGCATTCTTGACACAGAGAATATCCTAAACTTCTGGAGACACCAGTTTTATCCTCCAGCACACAGGGAAATCTCTTGAGATGGACTCATCACTTCACTCCTGGTGTCAGAGAGGCAGGTAGCAGTGCCTTTGTTCTCTCAATTCATGAAATGCAGATACAGAGATGTGAAGTACAAGCCCACAAAAAATGCTAACCAGTATTGCTTTAGAGTCACAAATCTGATAAAAAATGTTCTCTTTTTGCCACAGGAAGTTCCCTCAAGTACAATTTATTCTCTGTTTTAATAACTTAGAAGTATTGTGATATTAGCTTTGCTTTGTTATAAAAGCACTGAAACACTAAACAAGACTACAGAAGATTAGAGATTGTTTTTATAAGAAGAATATCTATGCTGGTTCTCTGGATAATGTCTAGGAAGCTATTTTTTAAACGACCCTGTAGATCTTTCAGCTTTTTTTACATCGTGT
Organism: Aleadryas rufinucha; assembly: GCA_013397815.1. Lineage (NCBI taxonomy): Eukaryota > Metazoa > Chordata > Aves > Passeriformes > Aleadryas > Aleadryas rufinucha. Next base: position 52,461 of record VZTH01000017.1, read on the forward strand.
TAATGTGCTGAGACCTATTTCTAGAATTCAAAAAGGCAGGAAAAATCCTTCATTTTCTTATAAAATCAGTCATTTTCTCAACCATTACCAGTAACTAGGTGTTAATAGAAACATGTAAATATATATACACAAACAGATAATAGACATTTTAAACCAGATAATTCTTTGAAATATACAGCCAAGATTGTTGGTACTGTCCACAGTAAATAGAAATCTAAAAAGACAATGATCCTGACACTGCTGTACCAGCAGCTTTTGAAAGGGCACAGTGGCATAGCATTGTGAAGGAATCTCCTCACATGTTGATGCTGAAAGATGAAGAGCACAGAAAGGAAAGAGTTAAATGCACAGAGTCTGTGTCTGAATCTTCTCTTGTAATAATAATGAAAAAAGAATAATCAGGGAACTATTATTATAAAATCTTTGCTGACACAAATGACCACTTAGTAGAGTATTACTGCAGGACATAGAGAAATCTTTGCCATATCAAGTGAACAGAGAGTAAAAAGTTTCTAGTCTTTGCTCTAATAAAAATTCTAAACTTGATGCTGGGCACAACCCTCACAATGGGTTAAAAGCCTGGGCCTCTTACATGTTCTGTCCCCTGAGATTTGTCTAGACAAACCAACCACTTCCTTTTCTCAAGGATGTTCATACCACAACAGGAAAAACCACAAGGTCTTGGTCATCTCCTTTTATGTAAAATCCTACAGCAGAAGAGGGGCTGGGGTGGGGGAAAGAGCCCCTGAAATTTTCCCAACCACTAGTTGAATACCAGTGCTGGAGCTTGCCTCTGGAAACCCAGCTATGGAGCCCTACCCTGTGCATGGCAATTGGGCCATCCCATCATTACAGGTCCCTATTAGCCACGGTCCTTTCAACATGCTGTGTCAAAAAAATCCCATGAGTGAACATTAACCAACATTTTCTATAGCATAAGCCCCAGAGAAATCTACCTAAAGCTACAGGTAATAAATAAAGGTTTTGTCATGTTTTCATCCACAAAAGACGAAAATTGAATTTATGGCTCTTTTCATCTTTCTCACTTTCCAGCTCCTCTTTCCCTTATATACATTTACTATCTGTTTCTTTAGGTGAAGAGATGGGGCCTCACTGTCTCTTTTTTCACGGTCTGTTAAGATTACGGCTTTTTTTAGTATAAAAGAGATTAATATTCATAGTTTGGAGTGCTGCTACTACCCTCTACTATCTATATCACTTTAGTTAATGGGGACCAGTACAGAAGTTGCAGAGGTAGATAAATCATAAAAGGTGCCAAGTATATCATGTAGCAAGGGTTGAGTGTGATAGTGAATAAGCAAGTAGTGTTTGCTGTGAAAAATGGTGTCATGAAACAGCATTTCTGTTATGAGTGTTGTTAAGAGTGTTTCTGCACTCATTACCTCTCATAAAAAACCTTTTTCCTCCCTGGGACACAAAAAAGTCCCATTTCACACTGACTCAGTGCCTGTCTAAAGGCTCCCAGCACTGCAGGCATCAAGGTGAAGCCTCTCCATGGCTGCAGCACCTCCTCCAAGGCTGCAGAGCCTGATGCTGCTCCAGCTGCTCCTCTGCCTCTCCTCAGCTGTAGTACCCCCCACACGCATAAAAATCACTGATGCAGGAAAGGTGCTGGGGCTTGTATATTAGCTAGAACCTGCTGGGGCACACAGATGTCACTGAGATTATAACTGAATTGGTGATTCCTATTGACGAGGAAACGTTGCTAAATGGGGAAAAGACAGAACATCAGAGCCTCAGGTAACCTGCTAAAATAAGTCAAACAGGAAACAAAAGTCAGTGCCTTCATCAACATGACCCAAACAGGACAAGTCAGCCTTCAGACAGATTTCTACTTACACATTTTTCTCTAAAAAGTACGTGGTCTGCACCTTTGACTTTATTTGAAATGCAGCCTCTGTAGATCTAAGGTGTCAGCTCTTGATCTGCTTGGTGCTTCCTCTACACTTTCAGAGCAGGGGCTCTGGTTCTGTTCCCTTCCTCTGCCACACTGACTCTTAACAGAGTGATAAACAATTCACATCTAATTAAAATTAAATCAGTAAGGAAAACCAAGGATTAAAATCCATGACTGACCAATTCAGCTTCCTGATGCTGCTCTAGGCATATGATACTACAAAATTCTATTGATACTTAGCTTAATTGATGAAGAATTTAACATGCCAGAAAAATGATTGAGAAAGAAATTCAAAGAAATGGGCTCCCCTACCATGAACAGGTGAGGGGCTGAAGTTATCTGGCTCAAAATACAGATGGTTTTGCTGTTCATTCTGATCAACTTCTGTGCCTGTGCCAAGGCTGCATAGTTAATTATGCTGCATACTTGTTTTGTGAACAGATTTAAAGGCCAAAGAAAGAGAGTTCAAAGGCAGTTGAGGTGTTTCATGAATAAGTACAGCTCTGAGCATGGCACAGACCTCAGGACAACACCTCCTATGAGTCTCTCCTTCCAAAGTATTAATTATTGTAGAGTAGATTGCTGCAGCTTCCACAAATGTAGGTGTGATTGCAAAACCACCTTCGTGAGCGCAGCAGGTCCTGCACAGGTCTTTGGAGTTTCTCCCTTCTCTGATCACTGTAATTAATAGCCAGTTTTGAGATTGACTGTAGCTTTTGGTATCGGTGAAGAAAAGTACTTCTACACTTTTTGGACAGTTTCTCCAGAGTCTTTGAGCTGAGTAAATACCAGCACTTGATGTCTGCCTTGGAGTGACAGGTGAGAGGAAAGGACATTTGTAGATCATGCTTTTCAGATTCAGAGATAGGGTTGAACAGGTCTGATTTGTTCCCTTTTCTTCTGTAGCTGTTTATAATCAGAACTATGCATGGAGAGAATGAATATTCTGATTATATTTTCTTCTATTAATTAAAAATGAGAAACATCAATGTCATCTTCAGTTGCAAAGAATAAAAAGTGAATTGTTATTAAAACTAGGACCACTGTTTGTCATGCTAACACACTAATTTGCATTTATTTCCCACCTTCTTCCCAGAGTACTTTGCTGGTTCCTTAAAGACTTCCTTGCAAACATTGAGAATTTCACCCTTTACAGGATTATAACTTCATTGAATGCCAAGGAAGCAGCAAGAACAGGTGAACCTCTAAGCAGAAAATAGGATGCTTTCATGAAAGATGTCAGAGAAACAAAGTAGCTTCCAAGTCAGGAGGTATAAGTGTTGGTATGCCAAGGTTTACGGTTGAACACATGGATGCTGCCAACTCCACGCTGGAATTACTCTCCATGGGTGACAACGAGAGATTGCTGAATCCAATGGTGTGTCAGAAGAGGCAGCATGGGCCCACTGTGGGCACCAGGTTGGCAGTCTTACCCCATCAGTGCTTCTGGTGATAGTGCATGGCCAGTGTCAAGCAGAGAACATCACTTACCAATGGGAAAACCAGGCTTCAGGTCAACTTGGGCTGGACAGAAGAGTTACAAATGTTCCATCGCTCAGCACCTCCACGTCTGGCAGTGGCTCAGAGAGGGCAAAGGAAAGGTTGTCTCCTGCCTTACTCAAAACCAGACCAAGGGATCATTCAAGCGAGGCAGAATATATACGATCTACACATATGGAAATTGGTTTAATACTTTTTAAACCACTAGCACTCACTGTTGCAAAGTACTAACACAGGCAAGAACTAAATACAATTCAAACTGGACTTGAAATTCTACAAGCCCTTGGATTTTTGGTTGCATTAAACTTTAAAAACTTCAGAAATGCTGTAAATATCACGCTGTTTCTCTGAGCAGGTGAATGTAGGAGAGGGTGGAGGAGTTGGGAAAAAATTTGTGGGCAGATGATTTGGTAATTATTTACATGAGTGTTCCTGTACTTCCCTTCAGAAAGTAGCTAGTCCTCTCCAGAAACAAGGTATGAAAACACACTGAATATTAAATTGTTCCAGTAGGTCAATTTTCTTGCTCTTAAGAATCCTCCAAAATTGAACCCAGCCACAAATTTTCCCTCAAATCTTCTGTTTTCCACTTTGGTTTTTAATGCCTAAAATTGCACTGAAAAGTAGAGTGTAAAAATAGTTTTCTGGCGGTTGTATCATCACCAGTTTTTTATATCAGGACAAAATAGTTTAAAAGCAAAATGCTAGCTTCCCTGCTTAATAACCTGTCACTTGTTTTGGGTGTTAAACACCCCGCCTTTTTTATTTGTTTGTTCACTCATTTGTTGGTCTGTAGTTTGTTTTTAAAGCCTTCTTTATTTTTTTGTGCTCCATCCACAGCAATAAAAATTCTTATGGTGAGTTTTGACTTCAGAGGTATTTTTATAAATTCATTGCTCTCATGAGTATTTGAACACCTCCACAGTCTGCCCAGCAGACTCTCAGAAGCGGTCTGCCCTAAACATCAAGAAGCAGTACCTCTAGTTATCATTGATTTTCACTGACCACTTCTTGCATGACAGTGATTTTCTTTTCTCTGTGAACCTAAAATCTCCATAATCTGATTTAATTTTAATTATATGAACTAGAACACCCATATTATATGAGTGGAATTCAGACTAGCTGTTACTATGTGTATGCAGTAGCCACAATCACTTTGAGGTATTGTGGTTATCTGTCTCCAAATGTCTCCTTAGATTAACAGTATAAAACTCCAACTGCCGTTTGATATTATTTTGAACAGTGCTATTTGGAGGGGCCAAATGGCCAGTCATCAAAGCAGAGTGGGGTCAGAAGGTTGTATTTTATCAGCATCATGATAATTCTACCAGAGGACATCATCAGCACATGGTGAGATAAGAAAACATGATGCTGGGTTTTTACTGTAGGTAACAATAGTAATAATAGCAACAATTATAGTACTAATTATACATTGATCTATATGCTACTTCACTCCATTGTTCTCAAAGTATTTCTACAAAGACAGGTGAGATGGTTCAACTCCAGTAAAAGGTAGAGAGAAGGAAATGCATAACTGGCAGCCAAATATCTTCTTTTCCCTGTCCAGTTAGGGTCACACTGTATCTTTCTCTCACTGTACTTGGCTATATGTTGCTTTTGTTTCTCCAGTTCCACAATATGTTTAACATTAAAAAAGAAAAAAACAGGTGGTAGAGATGCTAGACAAAATTTGCAGGTGCTTTAACCCCAAAGTCATGGGAGGAAGTGCCTTGCAGCAGAGCTGAGCTGTGTTAGCAATTTTTCCTATTGTAATGTGGAGAGCACTAGAGCTAACTGATGCTAGATGTGCATATTATAAGCAAAGATAGAACCAGTACTGCAGGCATTTGGCCTACCTCATCTCGTTAGGATTAATGGCTGATTTGTGTATCACACTCTGGTCTTGCGAGGTCACCGCTCAGCACCCTTGCTGACACTGCTGAGGACACAAATGTGTGGCAGGCTAATGGAAATAACCTTTTCTTTTTTTCTTCTCCGATAGCAAGTTCAAGGGAGTCTGACAATTTCAGAGAAATAGAAATAGGTGCAAGGAGAGGCCATATTTTGGACAAAATTCCTCATACACTAGCCTAAAAGGGGCATATATGTGCCATGCTTCTGTTTGGTCAAAGCATTAATGTCCTGAAACGTGCAGGTTCTGAAGCAGGCAGGCAGATCCTCCTCATGCCCCAGTTCAGGTGAGGGATACGGCATGGGTTGGACACCAGCCCTGCAGTGTCAGAACCACAGACAACAGAAAATATGGAAACATTTCTGTCCATCTCTTTCCGAGGAGCCACAGATACCAGGCAGTCCTGGTATGGATTTAATATCTGGAAAAATAGTTGCAGCAGCATTTATTATTACTGGTGTTACAGCAGCACCTAGAGACCCATCCTGGGACTGGGATTCCTTCTTCCTGGCAATAGACAAAGAGGGGCTGAAGGAGGGACCCTGCAATGAAGAGGTTGCAGCCTAAATGGAATAGACAGACGAAAGTTGGAGGGGAAGTAGTTGAGGAGCAGAATGAGGGATTTGCATCTGCCAGCAGATAGTCTGGGCTACATTTGGATTTGTTATCACCTAAGCAGAAGGGGGGACACAACCTCCTGGTGAGCTGGCTGCGTTGACACACAGTGTTTTAGCTTGAAGTTTAATATATGGGTTATCTTTGGGCTTGATTTCCAGAAATGGCATTGTTAGAAATTGAAAAATATGAATTTTTTAATGTCTATGCACCAAAACAAGAAGTCTCCTGTTCATTGAGATAATTCTGACATCGAAAGAGCTGCGGATGAGGCTATATGGAAAATAAATAGTAAGAGACCAGTCTTTATCAAAATCAGCTGGCCTTTTGGAGTGTTGTTACAGTGAGCTGGAAATCAGACATTCTGGACTTTATCCAAACTGCTGTAAGAATAGATAACTTTTTCTGCCTGTTGCCTGAAATGAACAAATATTACCATAATATTTAATTTTTGCTTAACTCAGGAAATTAATAGAAAACCACAACAATGCTCATTTTCTAATACTGCAATGTTTTAATTAATGATAAAGACCATATTTTGTTTAATGTGTTTCTGTTTTAGGATCCTAAAGTCTCAAGTCTGGAAACCTAAACACAAAATTGGAAGCATAATTAGAGACATCCATGTAAATATTTGCCTTATTTCTTTCTGATCTTGTAATACATTCTTGAAAATTGTGTATTCCACCACTAGAAATAAAACTTTCTGTGTGTCTATAGAAAAGAGAAAAAGCGGTCTTGGCATGTGTTTATTAATTCTCGTTAGAAAGAATATTTTCCCAAGCGTGAATTTATGTGAGTTAGGAACTTAGTGAGACCTAATGCAAAGTGAGTATTTCCTGTACCTTGCAGACAATGCTTTCAGGAATCACCATCTCTAGAGAAAAGTATTTTAAAAATATTTTTTAAATATTTTCCTCTTTTATTTTTAGTTAAGGCTGTCTTAAGGAAAGTGTTTAGTCTTTAATGCCTGTGTATGGATAAGAATGATACACAGCAAAATACAAGTTTTAATAGAAATAAATAAAACAAGGGATGCTTCTGTGTTTATTTTCCTATGACTTCCTCAAAATAGTGTAAAATTAGGTAAGTATGTAGAGCTTTCTCTGATGCTGAGGAGTGAAGGATATCCTCTGCACTGGGAGAGATGGCCTTCAGCACTCAGTCTCTTTGGTACAGTCCCTTCAAATAGCTATATTAGCACAAATTCTCAAAATCTGTTTTCCAGTTTTAGATTATTTCACTAGGAGAGGGGGGAAAAAAGTGACATTCTGTGATTTCTCGTTTCCTAAATACAGTTTTCAGTCCTCAACTTGAAGCATCACCCTGAAAACACACTAGAATAAGATAACTGTACAGTTTTACCACACTAACTACTCCCCAGTCAAATAGCATTCCCAGGATATCACATCTGCTATACTTAATTCTTAAATCCCTGAGAAAAGTCCTCTGCAAAGAAAGAGACTCAACTAGTCCACAAACTGTTTTTTAGAGGGTATATCCTTCTTCTAAGCACTCTTCCTTCTGAGTAACATGAGCTGGTTTTAGTTAGAAAAATAAGAAGGACCTTCCAGGGCCAAAGAAGTGGTGTTTGGAAGTTTTGCAGGGCTTTTTTTCTCCGTGCCACTCATCCTCATGCTGGACACAAGGTGTGGGCTGGAAGAGCCAGCTGCCCCCACCAGGTGTCAGCACAGAAAGGCGGCTTGGAGGGCGATGGGACCCAGAGCCCACCCGGCCCCCCAGCCCCCTCCTCCGGGCCCACCTTGGCGTAGTTTCACTGTTCTTCACCCAGATGAAGGCTTGGCTGAAGATGGTTTGGGTGTGGCAAAAATCCCGCAGGCTCCGACAACGACTCCCAAAGGAGGCTCGGACAACTTCTGTGGTTTGCAGGATTTGGTGTAGAATGCTGTAATGCAAGAGATGATGTGTTTACTGCCCTGGTGCCTTGACATGTGAGTGCCTCATCCTGTGATGTTCTTTAGCCAGAAACTGGCTTTTGGTCTTTTTTTTTGCTGCATAGATTTCAAGTGTCAGCCTTTTTTTACTTATTGGCTATTGACTGTTGTATCTTACACATTTAGAGGGGTGCTTGGAAGAGCTCGCTAAGACACCATTCAGCATCTCTTCCCACGGCAACCCTCTGTTAGGACACAACATAAGGCAGCTGAGGCAATGTGCCTGTCATTCCATTGTGCTGGTGGGAGCTGTGGAGGAATCACCAGGATCAATCTACAGTGGTCAAAGACCACGAGCTCTTAGGTACGGAGATCACAGTCCCCTCTGCCGTGGCACGCTGAACTCACCTTCCTTGGGAAGCTTCCTCTGAAGCCCCACTGTGTGCAAGTGTGCAGATCATCATTCTGTTTGTGTTAAACATAATTTTTAATAAACTTAGTACGGAGACTTCCATTTACTGCAAGATCTAGGTTCACCTTTATAAGTGGGCACAATTCTTTCAGCTGATGTGATTTAATCATAGAGTCACACGTTCAGACTGACTTTAAATATGGCCCAAAGTGATGCATTTTAAGTTAAATTTTGTTTACACAGATTTAATAAATGTGAGATTACTCTTTATTATTTGCTTTAAATTTGCTTATCCTTCCTCTTTCAGCTGTCTTAGTTTTCTTATTCACATTTTGCTGACTTGTGTATGTTTAGAACTTTAATACATTGAGTTACAGAGTGAATTAGTTCTTCAGTTATTAAATAGAACTAAGTATTGTGCAGATGCATGTGCTATCCAATATTTGAAACAGTCCTTAGAATTTATTTACCAATACCTATTCCCTATACTTTGCATTGAAGCAGGTATGCCCAAAGTCATCCAGGTTAGAAATAAAGAAGAATAATGATTAGTCTAAGGAAATTGCTCCTGCAGATTTGCTGTTGTGCACATTGTTGGTCCCTTCACCAGGAAAATTGAAATGGAAAAAATACCAGAAGCTTCATACACCCACTTAATTTTTTGTGCTGAATATTCTGAGCTGTGGAAATAATACAGGAGAATATTAACATCTAGCCTTTTAACTTTACATAAACAAGGACCCTCTTAGTTGTGATTATCTCAGCTGTGAAATAACCTGTAGGACTAGGAAACAAATCTGTTGAAGTTGGGAGTTTGGCACTATTTTGGAATGGAGGGGTAACTGCAGAGAATGAAATGGGACCTGGATGACTGGGGAACCCTATGCTGTCAGCAGCAATTGGCTTTGCTGTTCTCTCTGCACTTCTGCCTGTGGTTTAAGGGAAGGCACCAGGAAGCACTTGCATCATTCTGATGAAGCTCACTGATCATAAAATACAAGATTAGTTTTCTGAAGAATTAAAGATAAGTTTATTTCAATTGCCAGCGTTTTCCTGGATGACTGATACCCTACAGAAGGGAAGGAAGATTTATTGGGTCCAGATGAGAATGTTAAAGACACAGTGGAAAGAGAGGGGGAGCTGGCTGCAGGTGAGCTCTCTGTACTGTAGGAAAATTATTGGCTCCTACCAAGAACTGAGAAAAGTGAAATAAAGCAGACGAGACATAGAAGAAAATACAAACTCTGAAAAACCCAGAATAAGGACAAGAATATTGGTCAGAAGTTAAAATTGTGTGGAGTCTTCCAAAAATTTTGGGATGTTTATGAGACAACTGATGCCAGGTGGGACCCCTGCAAGGAGATGGCAAAGAAAGGGGTAGAACAGATAGTAGGAAGAAAAAGAGTGGTTTGATAAAGATTGCAGGAAAGCAGCTGAGATTGACATACAGCAAAATTGTAGTCTTCAGAATCAGAACTGAACCCTGGATGAGAAACACTCTAAAGCCAGAGGGCAGCTCATGAGGCCAGCAGTACAAGGAGAAAGGCAATACTTCCATGGCTTGGGGAAAAAGATGAATTAGGTTAGGAAGATTAGTAAAATAAACACATTTTATAAGCGTATCGGTGCATGGAAGAGAGGATATTAACCACGTCTATGTCTGATAAAGAACAAATAAGGAATCCTTTTCATTATAAAAAACTCAATTACAGAAGAGCAAGGAAAACTACTTCTTTGTGTCCACTACAGGGAGATGTTTAATAGTGAATAAAAATCTGTCTCCTAGACACACGAGCTATTTGTGGAAGGATTAAATTTTGAAGTGATTCAAGAGGCAATCAGGAGCTCAGGAACAACAAAACACCAGGTGCTGATAATGTTGCCACAGAATTATAAGACATGGGAAAGAATATGACAATTCTTTTCCATGATTTAGAAGATTTAAAAGGAATTCCAAGACAATGAAAGCAGGTAATGAGGTTGCTGTAGGGAGAGAATAAAAGGGAAAAAATAGAAACAACAACTCCCTCATCTTATTGCTCTTTATGGCCAATAATATCCTCTTTGTGGTATTTTTTATTATCACCTCCCTTTTAGTGAGGCTATATATGAAATATATGTTCTAGAAATATATATCTTCTATGAATTAGCTGTTTGCATTTTGCCATTACTGGAGACAAAAAAATGTTAAGATTATTCTAATGCTGTAATTTTTATATATGAGCTAAAATGGAAGTATGTTGAAAACCTGGTGCATTTATCAGAATGGTGTAACTGTGAGTTTGGAGTGTGAAAATAGAGTGCAGAATCTGGAATTGCATCTGTCCTATTTTGGAGACTTAGGACAATATACTAACAGGAGTAGTACAGTAGTACAGTAGTACAGTAATTAAAGTAAACTCAAAACATCCAGTTTTTGCAAACATAGGTGCTGCTTTGGCAATCCTGTGAAGGCAAAGCAAAGACTTGAAGAACATTGCTCAAAGAAACAGGTCAGGGAGAAGTATGCCCTTAATAGGAAAGAAAGTGCAAAATTTGTGAGAGATGCAAAGAATCCCTAGTCTTTAATACTATGATTTTATGATAGAATTTTTTAAAATTCAAACCATGATACAACTTTAAGTCCTGACATTTGCTGTACAGAATCATAGATCATAAGTATTTGCAAAAAAAAGATTTCTTCTGATATAATTACATTTAACCATGTGTCGTGGTTTTAAGCCCAGGTGAAAAAAAAGCACCATGCAGCCACTCTCCCTCACCCTGGTGGAATGGGGAGGAGAATTAAAGTAAAATTGGTATGTTGAGATAAGAAAAATTTAATAATTGAAAATAAAATAAAATACAGTAATAATGGTGATTGATAATAATAACAATGATAATTAAAAAAAAACCAAAACAAGTGATGCACAATGCAACCACTCACCACCCACTGACCAACGCCAGGCACCCCTTCCTGAGCCCAGATCAGCCACCCTTCCTGGAAACTCCCCCCAGTTTATATACTGGGCATGACTTCCTATGCTGTGGAATATCCCTTTGGTCAGCTCAGGTCACCTGTCCCAGCCATGCTCCCTCCCAGTTTGTTTTGCACACCTCCTCACTGACGCAGCATGAGACACACAAAAAAAGTCCTTGACTCAGAATAAACACAACTTAGCAGAAAACCAGAACGTCAGTGTGCCGTCAACACCCTTCTCATTCCAAATCCAAAACACAGCACTGTAACAGCTACTGAGAAGACATTGACTCTATCCCAGCTGAAACCCAGACACCACAGTAAAATGCTACAAACCATCTATTTGTATGGAATGATACCCTGTATTTCCAACTGTGTGTTATGGCAAGAATAAACAACTTTTATTCCTTGGTCTTGCATTATTTTTTAAGTCAATGCAGAGATATTCTTGTATAATGTTCAAGTAGCATCAGAGTGTGTCAGTTATTTAAAACCAGCCTTATAGCTAGCTTTAAGGATTTGAAATTTCCAATTTCTTCTTATATTCCCAGTGGTAATCCGGGGTCCAAGTGTACAGGTGCAGTACAAGGTTAGCAGCTATGACTTAACAGAATAATCAAATCAGTACTATGAGCAGTGAAAATACATTTATTTTTCCAGGCTATAGGACTGATCCCACAAACTGCACTGAAGACTATTATCCCACCTTTTTTTTTATGTTAATACAGTACATGCAGCATAAAATTATTAGCAGACACTGTGTGCTGGAACACTGAGCTCCTGCCTGCACCTGAGAAAAGAATGATCATTTGGAGGTATTTACTACCCCCTTCTTGGCTGAGAGTTCAGAGCAGCTTTTCATTAGAGGAAACAAGAGAAGACAACAACAGACACAGAGGACACTTTGTGATGAGCAACTGCCTAGAAAAAAAACAAGCCCAAAAAGATAGAAAATATAATGGGTACCTACATTTTCAACAAGAAATACAATTCAATTTCTCAAAAAGGACGTAAAATTGGATGTCATGTGTCTTCTTCCCTCCTGAGGAACCGGTTGCTTTTTTTCCACAATATCCAGATCTGTGGGGACGCACACTGATTCCCGAGACCACCCCTGTACCTCTGCAGGACGTAGCTCTCCCTGCTGCTGACCTGGCAAAGAAGGGAGACCCATCCATTGCTTGTAATGCCATCTCCTGCTCTTACGCCACCTAAAGGCACTCAGGAGACATCCTAATTTTTCTTTTTGTCTACCCTCCCTGGTGCTGGCTAAAGCAGGAGCTGGGGGGCAGAAAATAAAGAAGGGATGGGACAATAACTGTGGGTGAAAGTTATCCAGCATAGGTTGCAAAGCCAAGTTTCAATGGCTGGAGTGAATTTGCAGTACTAACTTTCAAAGAAAGTGTTTCCATGGAGGGACCAGGCCAGGATTTCTCCTAGGGGCTGATGCTGGTGTGAATTGCACTGAAAGGGAAGCCTGGACAAAACACATAATGTGCCCTTGCTGTGCCAGAGAGAGAAATTTAATTCCCATGGTGTCACTTGGTGTTCACATTGGGCAGTTTCTGCAGGACCTTTCTTTCCATCCAAAGGGCTGTTTTTCAGTGTATTTTCCTTTTGCCATATTTCTGTAATTTTTCATTAATATGCTGCATTTTTGTTTCTTTGCTGTATCAGAGGCAGTGTGACTGCTACCACCATTGTTGCATTTCTGTTTTCTCAGATGATATAACTGCAAAATATTGAACACATAGCAAAGAGTACCACACTGCTTTGCAACCCCAAAATAGGGAGCCAGAGAATATTAAGTCTCTTCAGGTAGAAATGCCTCTTTCTGATTTTTTTTTCCCCCAAGCCAATAACAGGCTGATATTAGAGAAATGCTGTGTGTAAACCAAGGCTCATAGTACAGACAGTAGGATTTTAAACTTTTGAGACAGGGAAGTTGGGGAACACTGAGCTGAGGTGTGCTAGAGGGGGATCCTGGGGTTGCATTTAAGACTGAAGGTATGCACCTTGTCTGTTGTTTTCCCTGCATCAGGTTTGAACGTGTTTCAAACAACATTTTAGCCCTGTTGTGGTTAGATGTTACATTTCTGTTAGATTTCCTATGGGAAAAAATTGGAGCTTTTACCATTTTTTTCCTGTGGCTTTGTAATTTGGGGCTGGCTGCTGCCTGGAGCCCTCTGTGATGAGGGAGAGAGAGAAAAGTTTATGAAGGCATTTGTAGGCATGGCTGGAAAAGCAGAGCTATCAAAGAATGCATCAGAATGGGGCAGTGATGAAGTGGGAGGGGGGAAAGTTATGAAAAAATGCAGTAAGTACGGAAAAAGTGGGTGAAATCCTTCTGCAGCACGGAAATACTTTTAAATTACAGGCTGATCTCCTCATAGTTCTCTTGCTGAAAATCAAAACTGCTGCAACACGGTCTGTGTGCTCTGAGCCTTGATAACACACAGCAAGGACCTGGCCAGCAGCATCTCTACACCTTGTCCATGGAAATACACTCCTGCTTTGTGGATAAAGGACTTCAAAACTCCTCGGTCTCCTGATAGTAAAAAAAAAGTCACAAATGTAAAAATAATGCATATTTGGACAGTGAGAGAAAGCAGATCAGAATCTGATGGGTTCATTTTCTATATATGGAAACATTTGGGACAGAAAACTGCAGTCGTCCTATTCAGCATCTAAATAACTTTGAAAAGTCAGAGGGTAATCCAGTTGTCTAAAGGTTAAGGGAAAATGTGAAGTGTATTACTGAGAAAAGTGATCCAAACCTTTAGTGGTAACACAGTGGCTGGCCATTTCATTGCATTTAATAAGATCTAAGGAAGAGCTTTTTTCTTGCAGAAGTAATGCCTTATTTGTAAGTAAGGTAAACTCTATTTATCCTATTTTGCATTTATTTTATCTATGCTTATGCATACCTTGAAAAGCAAATAAAGGTACTTTTCGTGTTGTAAAATAGAATACAAGTAGACAGCAGAAAAAAGCTAGAATTCTTTTTTGGTTTTCTTTACTAGTAGAAAATACATTTTTCAGTTAAAACACCCAGAAAGTAAGATTTTAGGCATATTTTTAGCTGCAAAAATGGAAACTTTTAAGTAGTTCTTTTGAGCAATAAAGAAATCAAAGCTGCCTGCAGAACACAGGCAGTACTTACAAAAATAGCAGTTTGCTGAAAACTTAATTTCACATCAAAATCAGTTTTGAGAGAAAGCTTTTCATCAGTCAAAGAACCTAGCATGCTGTTTGATACCCCAGCCAGGTCGAACAGTGTCGCCCTTGCTTCTCCTGCCCTCCTCCTGCAAATCTTATCCACTGCCCCATGGAGCTGTGGATCAATGCCCAAGCTGCAGAGAACAGCTCTGCCTCCAGATCATTTCCTAACAGGGAATGGCATCTGGGGAAGGATGCTCCTAGATGTTAAGTCTTCTGAAGGCAGCTGTGGATCCACAGGATAAATTATACTCTCAGCCCTCCCCTGCACAAGGATTGCAGCTGGTTGAGCATCTCACATTTTTCAATAGCTCTTCACCACTTTTTCAGCTGTTTAAGCACCAGCTGAAACTGCAGCGAGTCTCAGCTGTTCAGCACTTCTCTTCAGCACTGGTTATGAAGAGGATCCAGTCCTGGAGCCAGTCTTTTCCATCCTTCTGTTGTTTCAGTCTATTTTGGTCTTTCAGTGTCTGCATATTGCAGAAAAAGGTCAATACAATGGGTTAAGAGCTGCTTTAAAAAATGTGTAAAATGATTAAGCGATCATTAGATGCGATCATCTTAGACTAGAAAAGTGATGGAGTTTGACATGGGGTAGTCCTGCTGTACAACCCTAATGCTGGTGGGAAGGTGTGCTGGTGGGTAAGGTGCCTCACATTGCTGTGTGACACATAAAGACAGCAGAGGAGATAGCTGGGTCTCTCTGTCTGTCCGTGTCTGACTTCACCTTTATCATCTCATTGTTGGCACAGAGACATTACTACAGGATCACCAGCAGGCATTAATCACCCTACTGTGAGAAAAAATAGAAGAGAAACAAAAAACCCACCAGAAAGCAAAATTAAAATGTTAGCTACATTTTTCCTCTCCAAAAGAATGGATTTCTTGCATTTATTTACAGAATACAAAAAATGTCTTCAAGATCTATATCTGTATATTAGCTTGAAAAATCCTTCAGAGTTTCTGGCAGTCACCTCAGAAAATGTTATGTCAGAGCTGTTCAGATGTTACCTCTAAATGAGAGATCTTTTAGCTTCCATCAGCACCCAGTCAGGATGTTCAGGGTGTCTGAGGAGGCTTGTTAATCTGAAACCCACTGCTTTCTTTCCTGTTCTCAGTGTTGAATAGCAATCATTTCTGGGTAGTTTTACAGCTGAGAGAAAGGATTGCTTTGGTTATGATGCAATGACTTCTGAATAATCACCCACCAAAACAAACCAGACCACTGCAGTTTGTTCCTCGGACTCACCTCCATGAATGAGGAAGATTCCATTCTGCTCTTCACAGAAGGTCTGTGGCTAGACAAATGTGCTGCAGAATTGCTTTGGCTGGGAACAGCAAGTGGATTGCCATGCTGAGGGCCTAAGAAAGAGACATGAATTAGCAGAGCTGCCGTCAGAGGACTGGCATGAGATGCTTGGCCCCCCTCGTTAACACATTTGTGGTAATGAATGAAAAAAGCAGTCCTCAAAATAATAATAATAATAATAAAAAAGTAAAAAATTACCCATAAAACTGTGGCACACTTAATGGTTGATTTACTTGCTTGGGTACCTGTTTCTGGATAAGAACTAAATCTGATAGAAATACTCTGGGTTTCATGCATTTATCCAAGCTTGTGAAACCTTCCAGATATTGATCTTTCAGACATTGTAAATATAAAAACATGGAACAAGTCTCTGGTCCTGGACAGTTAGAATTTGTAAGGTTTTCTTAAATGAAGAACAAATAAGATACATTACTAGTGATGTGACTGTGCAATTTTTTTAGTCATAAATCTGTATATTCAATTTAAAACAAGTTTCCATGGCTGGTCTTCATAATATTCTCATCATGGGTCTTACAGAGTTTAAAATTAATATTAAAGCCAGACTCTGAAGCACTGATTACTCTGCCCCAAACAAAACCATATTTGAGCCTGGGATGGTCTGGTCATGTTGGTAGGTGTCTGAGCTGCTGTGTGGTAGGAGGCTTGACACACACACCTGTACCACAGCAAAAAAACACTTATAAGCAGTGAGGGACCACACAACAACTATCACTGGCTTAAAATGGTGCTTTACGATACTAGAGGCTCTGAGGGAGGATTTTCACGTTTCTAAAACAGATGGGAAAACTTAGAAGGATAGTGCCTGAAAACTCCTCTTTTTGATTATATTCTGCAAATGCACAGCACTATGAGCTGAGTTAAGGAGAAAGGGTCACTAGATAATGTAAGACATTGTTGTAATGGCATTTTTCAACCAATTTTGTCATTATCTTTGCACAGAATTCATCTACATTTTTAGAGGAGAGTGCAGACAATTTAAGAGAAATGCTTCTCAGTGCTTGGCAAAAAAATTTCAAATATTTGTTCATTCTGGGTGGGTAAATGTCCTTTGGCAATTGATGTAATTATTGATCTTCACTGCATGAGTATAGCTAAGTAGGAGCCATAGGCTTTATGTGTAACAAACAGAACAGGCAAACAATTATTTAAAAGAACAGGGTTCATGCTTTACAATTGTTTTATTAATAATCTATTTGTGCTGGGGAAGGAGGAGGCAAGACCATGTTTAAAATTACCAAGATGTTGTATCCCTGACTTTGAGTCTCGTCCTGTCTGCCTGTACAGCACTTCTGTGGACTCATTCACTTATTTCTTGGGCAGGTCAGTCAAGACAAATGAGGAAGACAGTGGGATAAACCAGTACTCAGCCTGAATGAGGGTGGTAAAATGGGGTCAATAGCATTTTCCCCATGCCAGTAATTTTTGATGGAAGGTGAAATTAGATTCAATGACTAAATAAAAACTGCTTACACTCCACATAAGAAGTTCATTTTTGGTTTTTAAAAATACAAAACCTCAAGAATTCTGTTGGATGTAGCTGAAATGCTTAAGGCTGTTGGGCAACTCTTTGCACTGTTTTTGGCTATGGTAGAGGTAATTTTCTTCACAGTAGCTGTTTTGGGGCTGTGTTCTGGATTTCTGATGAACATAGGGTTTGTAATTCAGGGATGATTGTTATTGCTGACCAGTGCTTAACAGAGTCAAGGCCTTTTCTGCCTCTCACATCACCCTGCCAGACAGGGGGCTGGGGGTACACAAGGAGCTGGGAGGGGACATAGACAGGACAGCTGACCCCAACTGGCCACAGGGATATTCCAGACCATGTGGCATCATGATCAGTATATAAAGCTGGGGGGAAGGTTGTTCAGGAGTTCACTACTCAAGCACTGGTTGGACATCAGTCAGTTGGTGGTGAGCAATAATTTTAATTTTCATCACTTGTCTTTTTTGAGTTTTATTTATTTCTGCTATTTTCCTTTTTATTACTGTTATTGTTATTGTTGTTGTTATTATTATTATTATTATTATTATTATTATTATACTCTTCCCAACCCAAGAGTTTTCTCGTTTTTTCCCTTCCAATTTTCTTGCCCCCATACAGCCTGGGGGAAGGTTGATGGAGATGTCTGGTGCTTAGTTGCCAGCTTGGGTTAAACCATGACACTCTTTCATGCCAAATACAATGTTACATACTTTTTACTGCTGTCTTGAACTGTTCATAAAGCCTGTGTAATTCTTGCCAGACTGGTGTCCCTATTGGATGTGCTGGTACTGTGCCTTGTTACAGCCGTGACAACAATGTTAGGACACAGAGGCTGGAGGTACAAACATCAAGCAATTACTAGGAGTAGTTTTATTCTTCTCTCAGTACTATGTGCCATAATATGCTCCAAGTTAGACTTTGTGGAATCCTAAAGCACACAAGACAGATGGAGATGCAACTGCATTCTTCTGTATTATCTTGGGTACACTTAAGCCTAATGGGCAACTATTGAGTTCAGAAGCTTGGAACATATACAACACATCTTAAAGTTTTTCTGGTTTATATCAATAAATGTTTTCGCTAATGGTTTTTTTTCTAAATAAACTCATATTGCATTTGAGGGAAGTCCATCCCTGTGTAGCAGGTATTTGGCAGTCTGAAACTCTGCAAGAGGTAATCTGACACAAATCCAGCTGCCTGTTCAAAGAGACATTAACCTTTCATAATAAGCTGTAATTCCTGCTGAGAATTCAGTGCATACTTAAAAGGAGTTTCTTGTATAAAACTATCACTTCAGTTGACCTCAGAGATGAAGATCTTTGTGCAAAACCAGCAGAGGTTATGACTGATCACCAGCTTAAGTACTCTCATTTATTAAAGGACAGTGGAAAAGGTCCAAGAACTGCTTCAGCTGAAGTACCAAATTCCCTTGCTAACAACAGTGTTTCACTGAAAATGGACCTGTTAAACTGCCTTGTCTCTATGAGGCAGAAAAATAGGCTGTGGTTTTACCTTCAGGAAGCTCAGACAGTATGCAAAAATGAACTGTGGCATGCCAAAACAGGACACAGAGGAGAGTGAGGTGACTTGGAGACTCCACCTCCATCCCAAGTAATCGCTGCTGGGGAGTCCTGGAGCATGTGGACATTTTCTTTCTCTTTGTAGTGAATGCCTGGGGACTGCTGGGGGCCCCTTGGTGTTCACATGAATGCAGTGCTGGGACTGTATGTCATGGCTGAACAGAGAATCACATGTAAGCACGATAGCTACATCTAAACCTTTCAAGAATTTGTAATTACAGATTAATCTGCAACCACAGGTATGCATGTTCACCTTCTCTGTTGCGGAGGTTTGGTGCTTAAGAAATGACAGCTCCAGCAGTATTGTCACAGCTCCAGGAGCAGGGGTGGTGCATCAGAAAAGACTCAGAAAGGCAAGGCTGCTTCCTCAAACAAAAGCATCATATAGACAGCTGAGCTGTCTCCACTGGCATCCTCCTTCAGAGTGTCCAGGGAAACTCAGGATATCTTTAATCTGCAAAAGTGGGGTGAAGAAATTAGAAGTGCTTGTAGGCTGCCAGGGTGACTGTACATAACTCTTTTCTGTAGCCTGCCCAGCCATCATGACCAGGTAGCAGCCTTGAAACCAGGATGCAAGTGAAGACAATCAGAAAAATGAAAACATCAATGGCATTTTACTTGTCCATTAGTAAAAGTTATGCAGACAAGAAGAATATGATATGCCATTCATTTGCAGCTTCTTAGTAGTAACAAGATTTTCAGAACTAGATATTTGAATCTAGATTTTCCAGAGGAGACAAATGGATTCAGCTGAGAGCAGAAAATGTGAAACAAGCCGAGAATCATGCACTGTCTCCACTTATCACCATGTTATATGTCTGTGATAATTAGGGACAAGTTCTGTGCCCAACGACATGGAAAATGAGAAAAATTATAGCATTATTCGCAGTGGTGTCAGTTCTCTGGAGAGCTGAAACTTAGGCATAGATTTTGTAGTTATCAGTGTAATTCAATTAATTTCTTTAGCTGTGTATTAAATTAATCCTTATTAATCTTTTGTGAAAAGACATTAGAGTGGATCTGAAGGTAACGACAACATTATTTCATCTCCACATACAAATAAAGAGATGATATAAACAAACATCATGACATAAGCATAAGAATAGAATAATTCTCGGACCAGTATCACACCAAAGGTCATTTTACTCAACTTTTAGGTCTCCACCAGTGAGTAGCAGTGGTAGCTTATGGACAGTATGAAAGGAGGTATGTCCAGTCAGTGGATTAGGGGTTCCTAAGCAAAAAAATAGAATGTGAGCTATTTTGTTTACTAAGCAGTAAAAGAACCCTTACATTAGTAATTTTGGCCATTGAAATATCCTGCAAAAATAAGTCCTATAATTTAATTGTATCCCAACAAATAATTCCAGTTTTTTAATTCTATCAGTTCTTTTTGCAAACATATTTTATGAATACTGGCAGGACTGGAAAAGCACTTTTAGCACCTAGATAAGCTTTCCAGGACTGCCTTTTCTTCAGACTTTGAGGAAGTTGGCAGAATTTATTCACTATCACATTGCTGTCAAGGTCATGAGATCTCAAACAACATTAGGGATTAGAGACAGAGGCCAAAAAGAACCTTTGCCCACTCAGTATTCATGTGTCAATTGAGATTAGTTGCTTAATGCTTCCTTATAAACATCAATAGATAATAAAACTGAAAGTGATTGCTTGAACCAGCAAACTAACCCATCACTAATGGAAATACTACTAACAGGACTTTGAAAGGCAGTGATGGATGAGAAAGGAAAATGAGAGGAAAAAAAAGAAAGTCTGAGATGTTTGACTCAATTTTGTGTGATGTCTCTCTTGGGAAAGAAGAGGCTTTGGAGATTAGTGGCTGTAACCCTCTCAAGCAAAAGAATCAAAGATAAAAGCTCTTTACAAGGCAGTGAGTTGGCATTAGGACATGGGATAATGTTGCTTTGGTAGATACTGCAGGGTATCATAGGATTGCTCTCACATGGCCTCTTTAGACTATGGACTGGATTAAGAGACAATTAAAGCTTGGTTTTCTTTAAACAGAAACATGAAATATTCTTTCATGTTTCAAGGAAGAAACATTATTCACTGTTCTTCAAAGCTTAAATTAATCATAGAATGCTGAATGGATTTTTTTATTCCTAATTGGAATACTTTATTTTATATAGATGTATTTAATTTTCAGTTGAATTGAAAAGTCATTTTAAAGATGAGTAGTTTCCTTTAGAGAAAAAATTGCCTTTGCTTGTAATTTTTACTCCTTTTGAAAGTCCCATTTAAATATAAAGACAAAAATGAAGCTACAGGCTTTGCTCTTAAAAGTGCATCTCTATCACTACTTTTTTGATGCATGAACAGGATAAACTCTTTGATGTAGCCTTGATAAGATCCAAATGTTCTTGGATTCATGCAAACAAAATGGATATATCTTCAAAGCAGAAAACCTTCCAGCTCTTTTTGTCTATAACAGATAAACACCCCTTAAAAAGGAAGAAGATGGCAGAATTTGTACTTTAAAGAAAAGGATAGAGTTTGAAGATATATTTCATTCTGTTTACTAGTTGGTCATGCAGGCTCTACAATGATTTGTTTGTAAGAAATAAAATGCTTTTATTCCAATGGTGCTTAGTTGCCAGGATATTTTTGTATGACACTTATGTACATTTTAAAAATAAAATACAGTTTTTTTACTGGTCCATAAAAGTCCCCAGCTGGGGAGCACGCTTCTGTTTTTGCAGGGAGAGAGACATCCAGTAGCATGAACATGACAGTGCAACTCGGGATCTGCAGTTATGTCATCTGCTACTGATTTACTCTTGGACTATTTAGTGAATGAGTTCAGACCTGTAAATACAAACTCCAAGAAAACATATGGCTGGACTCTCAATCTGTATTAACACTCCTGGACTCTCCATCTGTATTAACACCTAACAGGGTTATTGACATCTCCAGACAGTGCACAACCTCAGACAATATACTTTTATTAAAATGCATCACACAAAATGAAGCAGTTGTGATTTTTGTTTGTTTCAGCAGCTGAAGCATATCAATCAGCCATGAAGCCCTGGAAGACCAAGGATTTTGGAATCACAACTTCTAGGGAAAAAAGGAACAAAGGAGATTCTGGTTTACTTCAGAAGTTGCTTGAACACATTTGAAAGAAATTTTTTGACAAAAAATTATATAAAAAGAAAAACTGAAGAGCATGAAACATTTTGAAATGGTGTGCTGCAATTTTTGTTGATCAAAGTATTGTTTAATTTTTCATTGCCACTTTCAATGTCATTTGACCAAGAAGTAGGAGAATCCTGAGTATCTGACACTAATCCATGACTCTTTGGTTCAATCACACTTGGAAATAACTTGATTGATTCAAAGTCTCATTTATTCCCCAAGACTTCCTGCTATGGAATAAAATAAAGTTTGAAATTAAACAGTTTCCTTTGAAAGAAATAAGATGGAGCTAGACTGAGGTTTCATTAGAAAGAAGGTGTCCAGCACTGACCAGTTTTTCTAGCAGCTGGGAGACGATAAAACATCAAGGTATCATTAAGATCATTGATGTAATATCTTTGAGTGACCTGTGATTAGGGATATCTTTGAGTGACCTGATATTAGGGGTATTCCACCTAGTGCCAAGCCAGTGTCTTTCAACTTCCATGGAGTAGCCAGTGTTGGTATCGCTCTCTGTGTGTCAGGCTGGAGGCTCCCAGAGAAAGGGTTCATGTGATTTTGTGCTCCCTATACAGGATGTTCTTCTCTTGTCTTACTGAGTGGAACACACAGCCCAGGAAAGAAGGGGAAATTGAATCTGTTCTTAAAAAGTCATAATTCTCACAACAAAACAAGTCAATGCAGAGGGACCTGTCAGTGTCCTTCTAAAACTGACAACTTGGTAGTTTTGTCTGCGTTTTGTAGAGAAGCTCTAACTTGGTTTTGGTTGGAGATATATGGCCAGTTGGAGATGAAGAAAATGAATGTGGCAAATGGAAAAATGTTTGTGTAAGCTACTGGAAAATGAGTTATGTTGTTTTCTACAACTGTTTCAAGCTGGAGACAAATGCTTGTCTCTCTTAAACACAACAGTAAAACCAGGATGCTGGAAGCTGATTTGCAATTCACCTACCATTCCCACAGCTGTGATTCAGAATTTTGGGCTCACTCTCAGAACTGTGTATGGTGCCCAAGAGCTGGCTGATCTTGCAAGTTTTCTGCCTTTCTGTCAATGCTTGTAAAACTACTCTCAGCCTGCAGACACTGAAGAGCACAGATATGCTGAGCCATGAAAAGGGGAGAAATGTTTCTGTCCTGAAAGGGTAAAGAGGTACCCTAAGTACTTGAAGAGGTACTGATGTGCTACAACCTGGAGAAAAACTGAGCCATTTTCAGTCCTGTTATTTAGACAAGAATGAATCCCTCTTAAAAATGTGCAAACTTTCTCAGACCTTTTTGGGGTTTTTGGCTCTGTTGTGTAGCTGACATTCTAAGCCTTGCTGGTGAGCTTCCTCTGCTGATCCAGAAATGAAAGCTGCCAATTGCCTGGTTTGAAAAAGAGGCAGCTTGTTCTGGCTAATCCTACCAGAAGTGTCACTGTACGTATCATTAACAATTTTTTTCATACCTGGCAAAGAAAGAAAGAAAGAGGCTGATAAATGATTATTCTCTTACCTGCTGGTTACATTTGAATGAAGAGGATTGCAAGCAGCTGTTACAACAGCCTTAACAGAAAGTGCTCTTACTCAGCACTAAAGACATTTCCAAAAAGCATAGTAGAAATGTGTGAACGTCTTTTCACTCAGCATCTTACTAGAAAACTGCTAAAAGTTCCCCCGATCCCACCAGTGATGGTACTTTTGGCAGCTTAGTGAAAAACAGAAACTGGCTGAAGTCTTTCAGCCACGTTGGTTTCTTGCTTCCACTCCCCTGTTTGTTCAGCATTTTTCTGTGCTTTTTTTGGTCTGGGAACACATGAGTTCAACAGTCTGTCACTGCTGTCCTAGGAAAATGGGGTATTTTAGTACTTCCTGCATGCAGAGCTTTGCCTCCTGGGTTCAGCACCTGCAGGCAGCAGCCAAAGGCTATTAGCATTACTTTCTGTATTGTTACAGTGCCCAAAAATTCAAGGCAAGAATCAGGCCTGATTGTGATGGGCGTTGAACAAGTACAGCTGGAAAGCCCTGCTCTGAAGGATTCATGGGCCTCTCAGCAGTAATCCTGATTATAATAATTTACAGACTTACACTAGTACAACCTAGGGCAATTTAGCCTGTGAAATATATAAGCATGGTGTGGAGTAACTCATAAAAATGGCACAAAGGTGTATTCACATGAAAAACTTAATCCATGTGTCAAAGTTTAGGAGACTAATTTCACTCTATAGACATTGGATGCTGGGGAGGATACAAGAAGCAATTCAGGGTCCTGCCCTGAATCACAACCTGGAAAAGCTCTTGCCCCATATTTCCTGAAGAAAAAAAAAAAGTGCACTTCCAAGATGGACACAAATGGTAGGTTTCATGTTTAGGCTGTTTTAACACCTCCAAAACCAGAGTTTCACGAAAAATGGACCCTGATAATAAGTCCTATTTAAAGCATACCAACATTAAATAATTCTGAGAATATGTGCAAGTTTATAAAATGTTAAATACATTGTACAATTAAGTTAGTTGTAATGAAAGGGCTTGATATAATAATTGGAAGTTTTAATTTCTGCAGAGTCATCTTGATCCATTTCTTCTTACCTTATTACTATATTAAATACTGATTTTAACTTCATAGCTAATGTTATGAGCACAGAATCTCTTGCATTTCAATGTTAATCTAAGTAAAATTAATGGAAACTTCTTAAATTTAGAAAAATAAATGCTTCTATGTTCATATAGCATTTTTAGAAATTATTATTATTCACCTATATAGATGCTGTTGGCCTATAAAAGATAACCTAGGCTATATATGAGATATATATACATTTCTATAAAATGTAAGATTTCTTTATACAAGAGAAAGATACCATATCATATTTTAGCTTATTGGAAGTTTTGCAATATCAGTTGTTTTTCACCACAATCTAGAATTACTAGAAGGAAGGTAAGAATGAAAGGCCACAGCAGATGATTCTGAAGGTCTGTACAGCTCAATCTCCTCTCTTTAACTGGGTCCCAGAGCAAGTGACTGAAGGGGAGCACAGACACGGGAGAGCACATGACCATGCTGGATGTGCCAAGCACAGTCATGGGTCTCGGGGCTTAGCAGACCAGTGTGGCTTCTGTGTCTTCAGTAACTCTTAATGAGCTGAGTTCTCCTAGACTCATCCAGTCTTCCATAACTCCATGTAAACTTTCAGCATTACAACACACTGCAGACAGAGCATCCACATCCCAAGCTTTCGAAAGTGTGTTTTGAATAGGTCCCCTTTTTGGTTTCTTTTGATGCCCTCTGTTCTTTTACTGAGAAAGACAGAAAATCAATAGTCCCTGATTCACTTTCTCCCTGTGCCCTTCAAGATTTTATGGAGTTCCAAATTTCTGGAATGCTGGAATTTTATTCTGCAGAAATTTCTGTGGAGCAGATTTCTGGTTCTCAAAAATTTAAAGAGAAGATTGTAATTAGCAATAATGTCAGTCCCTTCAATAGGTTGTTCTGTAGTGGCTTTGGACACAGTCTTATGGGTAGCATATGAAGATATATTCTTTTCCAGGTATCAAATTTTTAGAATCTATTTTTGTTAGTGAACAGCAGGAAAGCAGAAACACACACACACACGCAAAACAACAAACCTTTCATTTGCTTTCTGTGAGAGGAGACAAAAATCCAGTGCTTGCCAGGTTCATATTGTTCAGATGATTCCTAAATATGATGGACTGTGAAAATTCCCATTAAATGCAGACACAAAAGTCTTATATTTGATTTCCTTATCAAAACTAAATTGTACCATGTAAAACAGAAGATCTGCAACTTTTTAGGATATTTTGGAGTCCAGACGTTTAGTGTTATAACAGAGCCTGAATCGATTAACACCACCTCTAGTTAGAGAAAGTGATGCATGTTCTAATAGTTCACAGGCCATCTTTCAACCAAAAAACCTTTCTATCATCTCATATTGTTTGCTATTAAGAATCTCACAAGGTCTGAATATGCTTTGAAAACATTTTCAAGGATTATTCTCCAAATCCCCCAAAATTATGGCAACTCCAAAGGCTTGCTGACATTTTTGAAGATACTGAGTAGCACTGAGGTATCCATGTAATTCATCTGCAGTGTAAAGCAGGTGGGGCAACTGAAGACAGAAATATTTTATTTGGTTGTTGCTGCTCAGACATACAATGTGGAAACTGAAGGCATTATGGAGAAGGACAGGGCAGGACAATTTGGGATAATTTTGTAATTTGTGATGCATGGAGTCACTATGCAAAATGCATTCTTTTATACTTGGTAAGGATACCATCTGTTATCAACAAGGCTTCAAATAAGTATTGCATCATTATTTGCTGTTATATCAATGTTATGTGTTTCAACTACCCTGATTTTGAATTTTGTTTTTATTAATTTGCTTATTACTATGAATAAGCAGCAAATTTCTGCTGAGGAGGGCTGGAAGACCTTCACTGGATAAAGATGCTCAGATTTTGGATAACCTGTCAGGTAACAACAGCTGGGTTTTAGCTGGCTGCAGCTGGAGACAGAGGGCAGGGGACAGACCTGGAGCTGAAGTTTTTGTACAAGAAATGCTGCTGGCTTTCCTTGGCTCCTAAGGAGCCACATGTGGCTCTGGGATGGCCTCAAGAGAGTGAAGAATTTACGAAGTTATAGGCAGAGAGGCTTTGCCTCATTTTTTCAGAAGTCTGTGATGTATTATGTTAATTGTTATTACTATTGATAGCAATGTGTACTACATCCAGCACACTTACTATGCTTAATATTAACAACAGATGCTATAGGATGATAATACTAATGCAAAAGGAGAAACAAAGCAACACGTTAAACAACTGTGAAATTGTTCATTGCTTCTTCAGTACCCCATTAATCACACAGCTCACTGATGGATATTGGCTGCAAACCAATGTAACAGATGCTGAATAAAAATCAATGTCTTTTAAAAACCACCCACAGCGATATATTTCAGTTTTACATTTTGGGCCTGCATCTCTTCTCCTAGCCATGAGGTAATGCAGCATAAACATATGTCTCTGCGAATAACTGCAGTGAAAGGTGGTCCAAATCATCTTCAAAACAAAATGTAGGATAATTTCTTAGAAATAAGTAACTTATTTTGGAATTTATTTTCCAATGCATTATGGAATTTATGTTACCTGATAGTACTAACATAAAATGTAATTGATTGTGTACTTAAAAGTCAAGTGGAAATAGAGAATTGTCATTGAGAGATTGACCTCCAGGTGACACAAAAAGTTACACTTTAAATTTTTTTATAGAGATTGCATAAAGGAAGACTTATTCTTTTACCCTGCACCCATTCTTCACTATCATACTTGTTCTGCAATCCTTATGTTATGGCTTCTTCTATCGTCAAGCCCACAGCTGACATAAGAGTCAGCTGGATTAATCTTCTCCTCTTCCAGTAGTTTTCAAAATTTACTTATTTAGTAGCATTATAAAATGTTCTGCAGTTTAGGTGTGGTTACCTTCAGAATTGTCATATACATAGGTGTATAGATACTGCGTTTGTTTTAAAAATAATAAAATTAAAATAATTGATCTATCTTCAACCAAAACTGCTTGGGAATCCAAGAAGAATACCTTTAAATATTTTTGGATAGAAAGTAAATGAATTTCAAAACTTCAAATGTTTTGTCTACATACTTGAAAAAAAAGAGTCTGATTTCTGTTTTTCAGTGAGGCTTTTCAGATTTCTAGATTGCAAAAACAAGTTGCCCTATGTCATGTTGTCAGGCATAGGTAACAAAAAAATACCTACAAAAAAATTCCCACTCTGATGAAAGTCACCCACTGAATTACACCTAGTTTGCTCCTTTCCATTTTGTTATTTCACTCTGTGATACCTGATACATTTGCTTTCAATTTCTGAACTCCTTTAAGCACGTGCCTTATCTACTTTCCAGAGCATCTGTCTTTTTTCAAAGATCTACTTATATAATATTCCACTTACGGTGCCTACTTAGATTAAATACGGAATGTGAGTGCAGTGATTCATGTCAGTGTCCTGGTTCTGGCCAGGACAGGGTTAAAATTAACCCTGTCCTGGCCAGAACCAGGATACAAACAAAACCCTTTTGTTAGAAAATAGTGGTTCCGAATTCCACCAGGGTGAAAAAATGATGGATGCAGGATTCCACTGCATCTCTCAGCTTACAACCACCTGGGTGGACAGCAGATAACCAGTAGCAGTTCTTCAGATGGCTTACCTGAAATACATGTGCAGGCTGAAACTGGAAGGTACACAGACACCCATAACATGTGGCATTATGACCTGAACAACAAAGCAACAGACTGGGACAAAAGCCAGGAGGAAGAAGCTGGCCCCAGCTGGCTGTCCCAGCTGCAGAGCCCCAGCTGCCCCCAGGTGCCACAAGCTCAGTGCAGGGCTAGGCTGGTCTCACATGTGCCACGTGCTGGGTGGATGAAGGACAGCCCAGCCACAGGATGCTGGTGCTGGACCTGAGCAGTTTTAAAGTGCTGACATCACGTGGGCAACTACAAAAGTCAAATCAAGATTTTTGGCCTTTTTCTTTAGTGGTCAGATGTATTAACAAGACAAAATCCTGCTGTCAGGTTTGATTGCCTGAGTATAGTTAAGGGCCCATAACATTATCTTGCCAATCTAGTTTTAGTTTGTTGCTTCTGGTACTACTACAAGTTTGAGGTTTTTTATCAGATATTTTGCTGCTAATATTTTATATTTTAATGTTGTGGTGGTTTTGGTTTTTGTTCCTAGAAAACTTCCTTAGCAGTACTCCTAAAAGAATGAGCCAGTAGCTGCACAGCAGCACTGATGAAACTTCCAGTATCCAAAGCACCCACAATTAAAGCCCATTATTTCAGTTTGCTTTAAAAGATAATCCATTTCAAAAAATCCTATTAAAAGTTAAGCACCAAAATACTCATTAAAAAACAATTAAACAACTTTAAATGTTTAAAAGCTGTAAGAATTTTATATTGTGACTGAACTCTCAACAGTAACATTTTATTAGCAGCCCTCTGCACTGTAAAACTGCAGGGAGCAGACGCAGTATATCTGGAACATATGAAAAACAATTTCACAAAGTATAAAATCAGAAAATCTGAATATGTTTTCATTAAATGCTTTGATGGTCGTGAACTGACTGTAAACAGAACATCAAACATCAGGATAAAATCCATAGCATATTAAATATCCCAAACACGGTATGCTCCATGTAGGTCATTGAAACAAGGACCCATATCAAGTGCTGAAGACTGTACTTCTAAAAAAGTTGCAGCATAAAACAGGTATTTAACTAACAGAAACTACAGATGGTCCCAGTCCAGAACATGATCCAGGCATGATATGTGGTCCAAATGTTAGCATCAACACTGCTCATTTACAGTGGGCAACATAAGCAAAGGTGAGTGGAATTGCTGCATCTTGCAAATCCTTTTGAGATTTTTCAAATCTGCCATGTCTCTAACTGTATGACCTTTTAAATACGTCCATTTAACTACTTAGACCAGAGTGATCAAACCTGAGGATGAATGGCTCTAACCTTGCATCCCTTCAATTATTTCTTGGGAAAACAAGTTGCCATAGGAGAATGACCTGCTACAGCCAAAGTCTTCTACTTTGCTCATCTGTTTATATCTTCCACCTGGAAGACACAAGGCAGCTGCCCACTCACCCTCTCTCCTCCTGCCTCACATATCCTGCAGATCTGCTCTTATTTATACTCTGGTGTGAGATCTCATTGCAGCACATGTAATCCCTGGAGAATGCACTCCAGCACTGCTGCTGGAGCTCTTTGCAAGAAAGGCCACAGTGAAGTGGAGCTAGCAGGGCACCAGGATCCCACCAGAGATATGGAGAACAAGGAGCAAGAAACTGAAATGACACTGCCCATAATGCATGCAATGACAAGGCTTTAATGTGTGGATTTTTCTGCACTCAAGGGCCTTTGGCAAAGGAAGCTGTCACTTCATGTCAAAACAGACAGAGTAAGGACACAATTGTATAGACAACATGAGTAGCTGCAGTTTAAGACTAAAGTATAAAATAAGAGACATGAATATGACATGCAAATACACCTGCATGTCTCTAAT
Source organism: Aleadryas rufinucha (assembly GCA_013397815.1). Classification (NCBI taxonomy): domain Eukaryota; kingdom Metazoa; phylum Chordata; class Aves; order Passeriformes; genus Aleadryas; species Aleadryas rufinucha. The sequence continues at coordinate 82,516 of VZTH01000017.1, forward strand.
TTGCAAACACCAGTTATTAGTTATATCAAAGCATCATGATCTCCTTATCACAGAGACACCTGTCTGAGGGACAGCAAACGCAAAGTATATTTGAACACTTTCTGGATTATGTAGTTCAGGTAAAAATAAAACTTGGTTACCAAGTAAATCTGATCTTACAAAACTGACCTTTGTCTATTACAGCGTTAAGACAAAGATGATGTCTTTTGGCCAGAAAAAAATTATACAAGTTTTAATAACACATCTAAAATGATCCTAGGTCTGCACAATTTTTATTTGGGTTTTGCGAAAAGCCTTTGAAAAATCTTTAGGGAGATACACCTAATATGCAGAGTCAACCATCCTTCCTCAGAGGAAGAAAAGTGTATTTTTTTATCAGTATTTCTGATACTGGATCCTGTAATGAAACAGAGCACATGTTTTTCTCTGTTCTGCTTTCAGCTATTTTTTGCTTCTCTTCATTTGATGCTTGGCAACAACAGAACTTATTTTCCCTGTCCATGTTGACTGAAGTGATGTGGTCCCTTCCTTCCTTGCTCTCAGCACTACTTGAACACTACTGTATATTAGCAGAGGGTAAGACAAGCCACTAGATATCAACTTTATAGAGTGAATTGTGGCTATTTTGCAAAGTAGAAGTATAGAATGAGAGAAGACAAATCATATATAGCCTCACATGTGAGTAGTCTAAATTAGAGTCATCACAACACAACACAAAGGAGGCAACTTCTGTAAAACTTTAATCCTCTTTACTAGCTTCAGCTTTCTGAAGACAAAAGTCGTTCATCACATGGCTGTTACCCAAACACCTACTCTCTAATTAACCAGTGATTTTCACCTCCAGTGAGGTCGATAAAGCATTTCAAACCCATCTTTACAAACTATGCTCATTAAACAAAATGGACATGCAATCATTCTCTTCTAAAACATGTAAAGTATTTCTCTAGAGCCTCATTTAGTCCTCTTTTTCATTCTGAAAATAATTCGATCCTCAGAGTGAAGTGCCATACAACTTTGGTAAGGACAGCAGAATGACTCCTTTTCTGTTTATTACGTGGTCCTCGCGGCAGTTCACGGGTTTATAGCAGGAGGTGATGTAATGAGACATTGCACCAAATGTCCTCCAGAGGCAGCTTACACACTCTTCTCCCTGAACCACTGCAGCCAGCTCCGTTTACACCATTCACAATAAAAGATTTGATTAAAGGAGTGTATCCAACAGGAACTCATCAACCTGTGTCACCAAACAAGAATTAGAAGCCTTAGAAAGAAACCCCTTCTCTGAACCCAGGCCAGAGTCAGTAGATGTGCTTTACTTTCAACAGACTCAGTCAATCACATCCAGCGCCTCCAGGAGAATCACCCCTGCAGCCTGAAGAGCTGTACTTTCCTTCTCCAAACTTCTGTCCTGGATAATAACTACTATCTTATAAGACAGGGAGGGCCAGGAACTCCTTTGCATGTAAAACATATGTTTTGCATTTTTCAGGAATCATTTGAGCCCTATTCTCCCAACAGGATAATTCCTTTCCTTCTGTGTGTGAGTTGGCAGGGAGAACAGGGACAGATGGTATTATTCCCGATATAAAAGGAGGAATTTAGGCACAGAGGAATAAAGATAAATATTTATTAATTTGAATGTCCTGTTTGAAGAAGTAGGGTCTGAATTTCCAGAAATCTTTGTGCTATTTAGAAATATATGTTCAAAACAAGACAAATTGCAGAGACTCCAGCTGCAGTTTCTACTTCTCTATGTTTTTATAAACCGGAACTCCCAAGTCAGACAGCTGGAAAATGGGTAAAAAGAAAACAAACCCAAAGACTGCCTGTGAAAACTTTGGCTTACGTGATCTCTCCAGGACTACTCAAAGCCTCAATGAGTAAGTTGGAACTAGGCCCCAGTTTCTGTGGCTATGTTCTCTGCATATGGTGACCCTTCTACTTTTATTACCCTGCCTGATCATCAGCTCAGTGTCTGTGCTCTAAAACAAATTAAGCTCCTGATTCATTCCCAAACCAACTCTACACTAGGCAGCATACAAGGGAGTCCTGAGGTTAAAGACCACAAGGGCCATGCACAATGCAATTTTTAAAACTGTAATTTTCTCCACAACATCTCTATGTTTTGAAAAAAAAAAAATTCTTACTATATTAGAAACAAAAAACCCCAACCAAACAAAACCATGGTAGCTATTTAATATGATCGAGTCACAGACTCTGAAATCTGGGCATGTCATCTTTTGCTTGTTCATTGGGGCAAACTGAAGAAAATCCCACAATTTCATCATATTGATGAATATCTTCCCCAGCAGAAACATTCTGATTCACTGTTGCTTGAGCTAATGAACCTTCAGTAATGCATTGTCATCCTCCTTGAGGACCAGCCCTAAAGAGGGAAAGAAATGTTCTGAGACCAAGTTATGTACAAGTCTTCTACCAGAAAGAAATGAACTTAGGAAACTCTGGTTTTTTCCCAAGGAAAGGCAAAATGCAGACACTATAAAGTCATCCTGAATCCAGCCCTTCCCAGCTCTGGCTCTTGCTCCCTTTTTATTGGGCAGACCCTTTGCACCAGCTGAGCTTTGATGCTGAGATTGACAGGTAAATGCATTTTGGGATGCAAATGGCAAATTCTGCATCCAAATGAAGTGTACTTGGCCATATGCTCCCCCACAGAAAGTCTTGCTAAACTTTATTTTTTATTTTACTTTCAGGGAAATATACCTGGCAAGCTTTAGTAAATGACTAGTCTGTAAAAAATACGTGAGCAGTGATAAGAAAAGGTATATCTCCATTGTATTCTTTTCCATGTTTCTATTTTTGGCTCTAAAACAAGCAAAATAAACAAAAACCCCCCAAACCTAAAACAAAATGACAACATTTTTTTTAGGTAATCAGGATAGTATATTTTACATTGACTTGCATCTTAAAAAATTGGTAAAGTATGTAATCAGAAATTAAATTAAAATAGTCTGTGGTAGATGCTTAAAAAGAGAATTTAATTTCAAATGCTTAAATTCTAGAAAAGTCATATAACCAAAAAAGGATTAGTAGTGAGAAAAATATTGAGTAGGTTCAAAATAAAACTGGATCTGGAAGTAAAAACTCTATTTCACTACTTTTGTTTCAAAAGTAATGCACATACCAGCTTATGAAAATTATTCATAAAGTCATGCTATATTTTGATCTTTTGTCAACAAGAAAATTAACTTTACAATGCAATTGAGGAGCATTTCTTAACACTTATTGAATTTTTTTCTTTTACCCTCTTGACGTGACATTTTGACGAGTGATTTGCCTAAATTTGGAAGTCAAAAAAAAAGAAGGTAGGAGACAGTTTACCTTTCCATTTCAGGAGTGAAAGTTTAGAAGTTTTTTCAGGTTAGATCTTCAAGAATTATTCTTTTGCTTGGTTACAAAATTGGAAAAAAAATCACCCATACATCTCTAAATAAGTATCATGCCTGATCATTCCTTCATTTGTACACTTTCATTTAAAAATTTGGAAGTGAACAGATACACACTTTGGCCCTGATCCAATCAGAACATAATTATGTATGTAATACATATAAATAATTACATCTTCATTCACAAAGTACCTACATAGTTTTAGCACATGATTAGGTCCTCTTCGAATTTAAATCTTAAAGTACATGAGGCAAAAAAAAATGCTCCAGAATGTTTTTTTTTAAAGATGTGGCCTCCCATTGTTATCCTAAAAATCAAAACACTTCCAGCAAAGAGAAAGCAGACACTCAGTAAGAGAATTTATTTTCAGGATAGCTGATGAACCTGTGACAATTTGGCATGGCACTGATTTAATTCCTATTAAGCCAAAAAGAAGGCGGTTGAGCCCATGATGTTATTTGGCAGAGGTTACTGCACTAAAGGAACAGCTGTTCTTGTAAAGGTTTCTGTCCCTCTGGAGTCTCACTTAAAGGAATGGCTTCATGTAATTTTATTCCACTGAAGAGGGAAAGAGAATGAAAAACCCCAAACAACCCAAGCCAACCCAAGCCAAGCCAACCCAAACCAAACCAACCCAAACCAAACCAAACCAAACCAAGCGCTTTTAGTAATAGGTGAACTTTGTAGCTTCGGAAGATCTTTTGTCACAGGGTAGAGATCAGCCATTTTTAACTGGCTGTCATTAGCCTCATTTGGTCAACAGGACCAAATAATCAAAATGATACCACCAAAATAAATCATGTAAAAATCAAATCTTTCACCAAAATGCTGATGTGTTCAGAAGCAAACTGCTGGAGCGGATGAGAACAGAAACATCAGGGGTTACCCATATATAGGGAGGCACATGTATCCTTCACAGAGTTGAGGCAGTGTTAGAGCAATGAACAAAATCCCACATGAGTAGATGCAATTGACCTGCTGTGTCAGTGTATTCATTAGACCTACAGTCCCTGGAATAGCTTCTTCCCCAAAGCACTGGATTCAGCTGCTGCTTGCTGCTTCAGGGACTTCTGGCTGCCTATTTAATTTTTATCAATCAACAATTAATTAGCAGTTTCTTACGGAAAACATCTGATAAACAAACATAAAATAAACTCATACAGAATTCCCTAATGATGGCCTCCTCTTCAAAACACACTTGAAAAGAAAAACTGGTATAAGATCTTTTAGAAAAAGGAAACCAAAGGAACACTCTTTAGTTTCAAGTGATTTATCCAGGGTGGAATATGGATGGTCTTTGCACCTTTGCCAGTTGTTGATTTATATTTGGCAAACACAAAGACCTGCAAAAAGACAAACAGAGTTCTAGAGTTGACCACATTCCCTCCTCACGTAGGTTTGTAAAAACCCTTTCAAACCTGAGGGGTAGGAGTAGAGCTGAGGAAAACTGGGTAATGTAAGGGAAGACTAAAAGGCACTTTTTTGTGAACTGCTTTAATGGCTACTTGAAAGGTAAATGTAAAATGCTTATTAAGGTTATTTATTAATCATGTCTCATTCAATTTCACCCCTGGGTCTTGCCTGAGTTTTAGTGGAAATTAAGTTCTTTGAGATATAAGGAAAACACAATGTTACTGATTTCTTCCTCTCTTGTTCTCATACATGACCTGTAACCTACAAAATGTTCTCACCTTTCCAAAGGGCACATCAGCAATAAGAAACATAAAGATTGTATAAACAAATAGTGAAAGAAAAGCTGTAAGTTTTATCTCTTCAAAGCAAAGGAGATTGTCCACAACCTCAACTGCATGATCCTTCTTTTCTGATGCAGTGATAAAGTTGCAGAATGCCAAATTTGCTGGAAAGTTAAAAAGGAAATGTTGGGATCAAGTATGGTACTCTACAATAAAAAAAGTAGAACAATAAGGCAAGGTGTAAGAACTGTGTGCAGTTCCAATCATTCTATTTTCTGAGCAAATGTGTAAGTTTGGACAACTCATTCTCGCTGCTGAAAACTCCCTTTTCAATGAGAGGGGATGGAGGTGATCTAATTCAATCATACATTTGTTGTTGTTGCCCAGCTGGAGCAAAAGCTGGGAGACAGCTCCAGCTGTATATTCAGGAGAGGGGCTGGACTGCCACACTAGTGGCTTCGAGGTCAGGTTTTGGAAAGCTTTTCAGAGGATCCTTTTTTCTATGATAAATGTGCATCATCCTGCAGGCTTTGTTTGCACACAGCAGGCACTGCCCATGTGGATGCAAACAACTCCCTGTTGACACTAATGTGTGCTCGTGGCCTTGTGCAGATCCAGCAGTTTCTTGGTCATGTGAACTTATTGGTTTCTCCAGATACAACAGACTCTGCAGCTTTGCACATTGGGGAGATTTTCAGCACTTTCTCAGTATGCACTTTTCCCCTCTTTGGCCAGCTGTTTTCTGATGCCTCTTCCTTCATCCAGACTTACAGTCAGCACAGGAAAAGGGACTTCTAGAAGATCCTTTTCTAGGATCTTCTACATCCTCAGTACTTGCTGGAGATGGCTTTAGCCATCCGCAGAATTTGCTTCTCAGTAAACATAAAAGCACAACATCTGCAGGACTCAAGGGTGATGTTTGGGGACAGCATGGTGTGCTGCAGGTGTGCTCTGGCCCAGCTGAGAGCAAATCCCAGCAAAGAGCCAGGCTGCTGCTGGAGGCAGAGGAAGCTCCTGGCAATCACAACAGCTATCACTCAAAGTGAGAGGAGAGCAGGATCCCGCCAGCCCTAGAGGAACATGATATCTCTTATCTTATGTACATGTCGTTGTTGCTGAAGTGCTCTTTTAACTGAAAGCTGTGTCCCAGCCTGGCACAGTGCTGGCCCAAAGCTGGGAGACATGACCAAATCCACAACAATTAGAAATCTCACGCAGCCAAGCCACTGGGCTTTATATCATGAATCGTTAAGTCAGCTGCTGCTTTGAAGAATGGTTTTGGACTGCCCTGTATGCCTGTATGTTTTATCAGCTTAGCCCAGTGTTGCTAAATTTGTCATTTCTCCTTTTTGGAAGGAAAGGCTTTTGAAAGGCAGCACAACTGTGAGTGCTCTGGAGGGTCTAGCCATGCCAACAGCAAGAGGGAAGTTTCAGAATAGGAGCTTTAAAATCCTCCTGCCACAGCAGAGTGAGGAATGATTTGATTTGCTCTGGTGGATGATCAGGCTGTACATACAAATTCATTATCTGCATTCCAGGTGTCTAGGGAGATTAGTAATCCACTCAAGCCTGTCTCTGGTGGCTGAAGAGTACATCTGAATTCCTTGCTATGTCTCCTAACTGCACAGTTGGGAACGCAGTCAGAAATATTAAGCAAAACCTTCTGAATGATAGTGGCAAGAATTTTGTCAATCCTGACTTGCATAATGTGATGTTGAAACCTTAACACACACAAGTCTTGGGTTTATATTCCACACCAGTGCCTGGAACAAGGTAGAAGGGGAATTTAAGGTGCATGAAAAATAGATTGTCATCCCTGACAGACACCATGCAGTTAGGAAATTAACTCCTTGGATACCTCCCTGACTAAAGCTCTCTGGGTGCCTAGACCTAGTTCCAAAATGTCCCCAGTCAGACCACCTTGCAGCCTACCCCTAAGCATAGCTAATGCCCCACCCTCTAACCTTCCTGTGGGATCAGATCTAGATCAGACCCAGAAGGTGTTGCCAGACTGCACCTCACATACAGCCATCAGATCAGGCTCCTCTGTATCTGTAGTCACATATCGGCTGCAAGATAATATGGCTGAGTAGCTACATATCATTTGCCTTAAGGGGGAATATGGAGATCATTCCTCTTGGAACAGTTTATACAAGAACCTGTTTGGCATATTTCTTTTTGATGTAGGTCTCTTGCTTCACTTCCTAATTGTTAATTTCCAGAATTGCATATTCTCATGCTGGCCCAGGGGACCTTACGTTTTCTGCACTGCTGGTGACCCCACTGGAAAGGGAAGAAGTACCCGTAGAGGACAGCCTGCTGAGCAATACACTGTCCTGCAGGATGAAAAAGCTGGGTCTGAACCGTATCAAGATGAAGTATAATATCATCCATACAGTGGCTGGATATCGTACAACTGAGGCAGCAGTGGTGTAAGTCTTGATGCTTAATTTTTATGATGATCCCATTCAATGGGGAATGGATGCTCTGCTCGTATCCTGAGGCATCAGTATTTTCCTGTGTACTTTACAGGGAGCCACAGTGTTTCTTCCAGTATTTCATCTAGATCCTTCAATGAATCTTGCTTTTGGTTTTTTGTGTTTGTGTTGTGCAAAAAACAACCCCAGCCATGAAATGCACTGATTGGAATGGTGGATAAACATCATAATTTGAAAAGGTCGCCCTGTTAGTAAAACTGCACTCTATGAACACAAAATGCCTGAACACAAAGTGATCTTCATTCACTTTCTAGTAATAAGAAGTACAGGTTGGTTGGGCTTTTTGATGGCAGTAGCTCTCAAATCTATCTTGCAGCAATTCTGAGAACAGTGACCTCCTGTATCAACTAAGGAAGAGCATTTCTCCTCAGAGCCAATATTGGTGCCAATATACATAAATCTTTTCCAGATTCAAGCTTTGATTCTACAACCCATTCATCAGAAAGAAAGCACAGTCAATAACTACCTCATACAGGAATCCCTGGTAGCAGCTATGTTGATAATCTCTCTTGGATTTGGAAAATCTGCTCCATGCAATAAGATGACATTGTAAAGAACTGAAAAACAAGCTCACTTCTAAGTTTCTCTGACTTTCTTGTCCGAGCAAATGCTTCTGGCATGCCTAGAACCTTTGATTTTACCTGGTAATTATACAATGTTCTTAAAACTTTGATAGTTGACTGTTCTAATCAGAAATTCACTTTTAGGGAAGAAGCTCACCAGTTAAGTAGCCAGGGAATCAGACACTTTCCTTCCCAGCTCCAGTCTTAGCATCTGAAGCAGTGACCATGCTACTATCAGCACTTCGATTGTAGAGCTTAACTCTACCCACTTGGATCACAGCTCTCTCCCCTCTGGACCCTGCCCTGCTATGAGTTCTTTGTGAATTCATGCTTCAATCTCTGTTGAGTCTTCCTGAAATCATGATGGTGGCTGAGGATGAGAGATGACCGAGCTTCCTCGTTTTGATATTTTATTAATGAAATTGTTATTGGATGAATATAAATGAATTTTAATAGTCATCAGTGAATATTAATGAAGAGGGGAATTTTTTTTTTTACTATGGCTAATAAAAATTTTCAGACTTTTTTTTTTAGCAAGAAGGAAAAACCCCAATGTATCAGGATGTTTTTCCCACTTCAAAATGTGCCCAAAAATACCTATAAATATTAACATTTGAAAGAGCGACTTCCTCTTGTTTTGTTTCCTTTACAAGCAAATCCTCAAATCCATGCTTACAAACCTGTGGCTGTTTTCAGAAATCTCTTTGAAGAATAAGATATTGTCAATAATCTATGCTCTACAATTGAATATCTGAATATCTGTACATGTATACATAACATGTTTTACTTGTCTTTTCCTAATTTAAATAGGAGCAATCAAAAGACTACCAAAGGTTCTTAGCTTCACTGTATTTTAGGCTGAATTTATGAATAAATGAAATTTGGTAAAGAATTCGGAACAGTGCCCACACATTATTAACTTTTCCCCATTTATAACAGTGTGAGAATCTCAGTTTCAATTTTCTTTCATTATGGAAAAATCCTTTTCTTTTCCACATTTTTTCTATGACTTTATGGAAATTAGTATATTAAAATACAATATTCTTTCCCAGTTCCCATTGTGAAAGTAACAAAAGAAATACATATTGTGCACTGCTCCCTGGGAAGTCTAGATTTGTCTTTCCTTTTATTGAGGGCATATTTTAGATTTCTTACAGTTTTCAGGAAAGCCAGTGCATCATCTTGTTTCACAGGCAGTTATCATAGAGCTCTTTTTTGTTCTCATCCCACGATTTCTGACTGATGTGGCCATGCACATCTTCTGCTACTCAGACCTCCTGAGAAGCTCTTTGTATTGATGTATTTTGTAAGCCTATTACATTATATTAGCCTCCAGGCACTTGAAGTAATTAAAGGAAAAGACTACTGTTGGAGCAGCTCTTTCGGGATGTAGTGACCGTGAGCAGCTTGGCAAAGATGCTACTGCACTTTTATCAGGTTCTAAGCACTCACAGCCACAGAAGTCATACTTTTCCTACTGTGGCAAAACAAGGCACTATGTAAAGAAAATCTTTTAAAGGGTCTTGTGAAGGTTAAACCAGCAAGAAATGAGTTTGTGTTTTCAAAAAGAATGGATCAGGATGATGATAAAAGGAACTTTGAGCATGGTGACCTATGAAACAAGGTCACCCTTGTAAAGGGTTACCCTTGTAAAAAGAAGAAATAAACACCTAAAGGGACCTAAAAGTGAACACTCATTCATTCCACACCATGAGGTATTTCAACTCTGACATCTCACTGCCATTTGGAGTCTCCTATCTGAAAGATTTCTTGCAGTAAAACCCTTGTCTGGAGGACAAACAAGTTTTGAAGGTGGATAATGATCATGAACACAGAAAAACTCTTTACAGTAATATAGAACAATAACCTATTAATTATCTTGTTGTGTGGGGGGAGTTTTGCTTGCTCTGTTATGGTTCCACCCCACTCCCTCTCCCCAGAAAGCTATAGTTTGTCCATAGAGTAGAACAACCCAAGTTACAGATAAACAGATGCAAAAACTAGTGCTGGTAGGATGTCAAGAAATTTATATATTCCTAAAAGCTCTGCACTTCTTCAAGAATTTATTATTAAAACTAGTCACAAAGTGGGCTTTTTCCCCTACAAAATTTTGTGAAAAATGTGAACTTCAATTATGGCTTTGACTTCATTAACCCTACATGAGGTTCTCAGTGTTCTCATCACTTGAAAAGAGATCAAGAAGGTGCAAATAGCTGAATATGATGGAGACTTTAATTAAAAAAGCAGATTAGCCCTTAGAAAGTCTGTTAGTAACCTATATCAAGAAAATATGATTCATTTCACCTGAATGAACTTCACATGGTATTTAATGAAACTATGCATTAATGGGTTGTTACAGAAACACCAGCTTTGTGTCTGCAATATGAATTTTTCACTTTGAGTTCTCTATATTAAGTGCACAAAGCATACCTAGTTCTTACACTGGCCTATCTGTGCAGAATTTAGGCATTAATATTTGAAAACTCATCCTGTAACCTGTTCAAGCCAGGAAATGGATTTTATATATTTATCTATATGCTGCTGAAAAGGCTCCATTTGTTACAGCTAAGGAAAGAATCCTTCTGTCAATAACTGTATAAGGGCCAGCTACAATAAATTGCTGCCAGCAGGCTTCAGTGTAAGGCTCAAATTGAGCGTCCAATGCTTGTCGTGATTTGAATGAGTTTCTGAAGTGTAGGATACAATAAATTGACTGGAGTCTTTCAACCACAGTACTTGTGAAAGTATTTTCTTTACCCTTCTTCCAGTTTTACAGCTAACAACTCATTAAATTAACTGATAAAAAAAAAAAAAGAAAAGAAAAGCCATTTATTTTCTTTGCATACATTTAAATGGAGCAGGGACTTTTGTTGCTTTGGTCCATGACATTCTGTGTGGAGGAAAAAAGTTGTCATGCTTTTGCATTTTCCCAGTAATTTCCTAGAACCCGATTATCCTTTGGTGGTCAGTGACTCTTAACATCCTTATCAGTATCATTAAGAGATGGTTGTCAGCTTCTTTGATAAATGGAAGCAATTTTTATGATAAATCTGTAAAATGCCTTTGGTTGCCAAATCTAATAAAGCCCAAAAGGAAAAGAATATTTCTTCTAGCTGTAGGCAACCAGCCATAAACATGTAAGATGAAGAAGAAACAAAAATGTTTATTCTTTTCCAGTGAGTTCAATCTCAACTTCATCCTTGATAACTGAATCTTTACTTAGAAATATAACTTCTTGCCTTACAAGTGGATAGAACAGAAGGTCAACCAATTACTTATTACTGAGAACCAATTACTGGTTCTTAGTCTAAAGTCATAGAACATGTAAGTGGGCTTTTTTCAGATTTATCTTCCATATTTTCAATAAAATTCTATACACTGGGTATGAGGGTCCTAACTGAAATAAATCAAACAATGAGCTCTAAGCAATATGATCAATAAAAATTCAGCGTTTGAAGGTTAAGGATCTCTAAAAGACAATGAAACCAATATTAGGTAAATTCTATTAGTAAAAATATGTAATGAGTTGTTAAATAATTTGGAATGGAAACACACTTACGTGCTCCTAGATATTTACTAATGCTTTTCTTTATTACGTAACCTGTAGATATGGTTATATAATATCATGTGTCAAAATACATGGATGGGAAATCCCAAACTGAGCTTCCTGCCAACAGATGCTACAGTGAGAAGAACATGAGTAATGCTTGGAAAAGAGCTTTCAGCTCAGAGGAAGATATGCAGCTTTCAGATGCTGAAGCTGGCACCAAAAGTCTTAACAGTTTGTCCTTGCTAGTAACCTCATGCACAGATGATGATCTTGCTCAGGATCTTCTTTAATTCAGATAGAGATGAAGTAGATTACAATGGAGATGGTGGGATCAGCAAAACTGCTAAAGCTGAATTAAGCCCTTGCAATAAAGTTTTCTACAGTATCTCTGGAAATATGTCATGGTTTAAGCCTAGCTGGAAATTAAGCACCACACAGCAGCTCACTCAACCCTCCCCTCCCCAACCAAACTGATGGAATAGGGAGGAGAATCAAAATAAAACATGTAGATTGAGATAAGAACAGTTTAATAGGGAAAGCAAAGCCATGCACGCAACCAAAGGAAAAAAAGGAATTAATTCACTGCTTCCCTGGGGCCAGCAGGTGTTCAGCCATCCCCAGGAGAGCAGGGCCCCATCATATGTAATGGTGACCTGTGATGACAAACTATCCCTCCAAATGTCTCACCAGTTCCTCCTTCTTCCCCTCTCTTTGTATACTGAGCATGATGCCATATCATCTGGAATATCCCTTTGGTCAGTTGGGGTCACCTGTCCTGGCTCTGCCTCCTCCCAACTTACTATGCATCCCCAGTCCCCTCACCAGCCTGGCAGAATGAAAACCAGGTAAGTCCTTGGCTCTGTATAAACTCTGCTCAGCAATAACAAAATCATCTCTGTATTATCACTGCTGTGTCCAGCACAAATCCAAAACACAGCCCCATGCCAGCCACCGTGAAGAAAGTTAACTCTACCCCAGCCAAAACCAGCATAAAATGGTAAGCAGAGGTTTGAGGGCTTGTCAAAATGGAACAATTCTTTCACTCCATTTGGGGAGTGAGATTCATCCCACAAAAAGTTATCTGAACTGATTAACTGTAAGAAAAGCATCTGACTCACTAGATGAAATAAGTCTCTGATCAGCTATTTACAGCTTGTGAGCAGAAGCAGGCAGACATGCTTATCTGTAATTGCTTTTTTATTGGATTTCCATATTGACTGTAATCTGTATATACATCCCCATAACTCACTCAAATGAAAGCTTAGACTTCATGACTTACTTTAACAACAGTGTAATCAGGAAGTGACAGAGAGGAAAACATAAGAGCACGACAAACTAGAACAAAAACAAAGACAATAAACATTCAAATACTTCTTCTCACAAACAAAATTATTTAGGATTGCCTTATGGACTAACTGTAACTCTCAGAGACACTCCAATTACAGCAGGAACCTGCAGTTAACTTGCATTTTTTTCCTCTGCCATAGAAGTATGAGACTGGAACACCTGCTGAGCTATCAAAATCCTCAACATGTAAAAAGAGTTCATGTGTGACATACTCCCTTATTATAAAAAAGAGTAATACTATTTGTAAGCTCCTTCCAGCCCAGTCTATTACTAAGCACTCAAACCAGAACCAAGGCTCCATCATGCTAAAATAAAACTACGGCAGAGAAAACCAATCTAAATCACAGCATCCTATTCTGCATTGCACGAACATCCTCTTTGATTCAAAGACACATAACTATTCCTTCCTCTCTTAATTAGGATACAGACTTATTGCAGAATGGAAACTTGAGACAGGAAAGAAAATAAGTAGGAAATAAAAAGACCATTCAGAAATACACAGTTCAGTAATTTCCAGAATTCACTAGTATTTTCATTACTTTTCTGTTCCAATCCTCCATGAATCTCTAGATTATTTCTTTCAACACAGATGGCTATAAAAAAATCAGTCAGCACAAGAAAGTCTAACCTTCCACCCCCTGCTTTTTTCTTATTTTCCATGTCTTCCCTTGACACTTAGGGATCTACCTAAGTGGGATATTGTTGAGGCAGCTATGAGTATAAAATGCACTGTCTTGCTTTAAAAATAAGAAGTTCAGGCCTCCCACATTTCAACAACTTCTTTCCCTGTGCCAGTTAGAATTAGTTTATTGTCTCATGGGTCAGAACTAGAGGTTACATTTCTGCCATACCCATTTCCTCTACAGGAGTTGTTCACAAGGTCTTATTGCCAAGAGAGGCACTTGTGATGCTGACAGCACCATTGCATTGCAATTCGGAGGGGCTACTGCAATGTGCCTTACTCCAATAATTTCAGTGACCTTACATTTATTCCCCATATCACTCAATTTCTTTTAACTTAGCAAATCATAGTAGTGATTACACATATGTAGTCTGCCATCAGCATTTTTCAAGTTGACATTTTAAAAAATTCATAGTTTTTCTGTGAAAGATGCCAGATGTGCTAGAACAAATAGCAGAATAGTATAGCAGTAAATGCTATATTTTTAAATATAGCCTGCACTTACAGTATATATATGCACATAATAAATTTATACATATATGTAATTGCACATGTGTAAGTGCATTCCTGTCCCTTTTGAAAGCTGGTCTGTAGCTTGAAAATAAAGTGCTCAAGAAGGGAAATATGTGGGCACCTTGTCCTTTGCTATGGAATTCAGGATTTTAAATGTTTTTGAAAGTCTAGTGCAAAATGTGACCAAAATCCATTCCAACCTGACCTCTGAGCAAAAAACTTCTGTTACAGATACTAACAGGTACAAATGCATCCAGAATCAAAGAATCTAATCTAATGCTGAATCTAATTCAATATAGAAAGTCTTTGTTGGTATCTTGCTATACCTGTTTTTTGTTTCTTACTCTATTTCCTATATTCTTTTAAAAATTACAGGAGCAGGATGGAGCAGCATGGGGCAGCTGCTGTTTTGGAGCATTTTTTAATAGCTCATATAATGTTTCTCACAGAAATTGCCACTGCTGCTCTAAGATCTACTTGATGTTTCACAGAGTATCTTGATTATACAAGTATAGTCTAAGCACACTTATATTTGTGGGTCTGATCTCCATGTGTCTAATCACAGTCTATACTCCTTGCATTCTTGATTGGCAATCAACTTCGTTAAAGCAAAATTTGAGAAATTACAGGAAGTCTAGTTGTTGGATGAAGGAGAAGAGACACAAACCCACTGTGAATACCTGATGAATGGAAGAGTCTGTGGGACAAGAAAGACATGGGAAGAAATAATTCATCCTCCACAGGGAGTAATGAAGAGGTAAGTAATTCTGAGGCCAAAAACAAGGTCAAGAAACAGAAAGGAGGATATTTTTGAAGACATCAAAGCAGAAGTTAAAATATCCATGGTTCATTAATGTTTGGAGCATAATGTTCTTTGAAAGGTAAAACAAAAACTTTAGTTGAAATGTCTAATTACTGCAGAATATTTGAAGTCAAAGACCTTTCATTAGTCTGTAATAGACAGCCCTTAATAGAGCTGATCTATAATCTAGTGAGTCTCGTGAACAGCAATAATTATGGTAGAAAATAATAACAAAGCTATACATGACAGCAATGTAAGGGCAAGTAGTGCTGTGCTAAAGAGTAGCCAAGAGCCAATGAATCTGTCTTTTTGAAGACTGCAAACACTCTGGCAAATAAAACGTCAATGTTTTATTAGGAGCAACGTGGTGCTATTAGGATCAGGATGAGCTGTGATGAAAAATAGCAATTTTGAAAGCATCCCACAGCCTTGCCATAAAATTTGCATTTCGTTTTAACAACTAGAGGAAAAGATAAAATCAAATTACTTATTGCCCTACCTAAAGACAAGCAGCAAATTCATCCATATTAAACCCACCCCAAGAATGTCTGTGACTTTTAAAATGAGCCCACATCGCTCCGAAAGCATTGTAGGTGGACTGATGATGCAAGCAGACACCATCACTCCACCCTGCACCCCCTCCAGGCCCAATGTCCCCTCAGCAGCAGGACAGAAACCTGCCAGAGGAGATTCTGAGCTTCCATAAAGAGGCTTTCATTTCTTGGGTATTAGTGTCAGCTTGCAGCATCTGAAAGCTTCTTCCCCGGAAATGCAGTCTAAAGCTGAAAAGGAGACACTGTGGCATCCTGCTCCAGTAATAATGTGGGCTGCTGGTTTGCATGGAATTTCCCTGTGACAAAGTGGTCACCAGGGATTTTAGATATGTTGAGAGATCAAATCTGAACCAAATCATATCGAATTTTAACATAGTTATTTTAAAAAAATGCATTGCAAAGTGTCGTTCTTCTGTGTATATCAGCCAGTGAGTCACAGCCTTTATTTTCACCTCATTTTATTGATTTTTCCAAAGATAGACCAGAGCAAATTGATATGTGAAAATTGCTCAACTGTATCTTTTATATTAAAACAAAGCGAATACTTCTGAGATATAAAATCAATTAAAAATTAATAAACTAACACGTAAGGAACAAACTGGTAATAAAATATTTGTTCTTAGTTAATGCATGCATAAACTTGTGAATCAACAAAATAAAATAATAAAATCCCCTGACCCCTGAAATAAAATACTTCCTCCTCTGCAATAAATATTCAGGCATTTGCATGTCATTAAACAAATAGTTTAGAAAACTGCAAAGAGAACAGGCAGGAAGAAAAACTCAGTCTAGACACAACTGAACGTCAGCAGAGAAATACCACACAGTCAACTTTCAGGTAATACTGCATAATATTATATTTCAGATAATATATCAGAGAATCATAGAACTGTAGAATGGTTTGGGTTGAAAGGGACCTTAAAGATCATCTAGTTCCAACCCCGCTGACGTGAGCAGGAGCACCTTCAACTAGACCAGGTTCCTCAAAACCCCATCCAGCCTGGACTTGAACATTTCCAGGCATGGGGCATCCACAACTTTTCTGGGCAACCTGTTCAGTGCCTCACCACAGTAAGGAATATCCAACACAGTAATTGTTATCTGAAGACACAGTAGCAAAAAAAAGCTGCTAAGTAAAAATAAGCAAATCCCTGTTTGCACCAGTTTACAGCTGATATGATTTTTAATTTCTCTAATTTGAGATTTGTTCCTTTATGATCAATGTCACTGTTTGCATTATGGAGCAAGATGTGTCCCTTCATTGATTAAAGTTTGTCAAGGGAATAAGCAGAGGGCAGTAGCCCTGAAAAATTGTGTTCTTTGTAATTTAAACAGAAGCTTGAGAAATCAATATTTTTTTCCATTTTATTTGATGAGACTGTTCAGATTTACAGCTGTTTGATGATCTGACCCTGAAAGCCAAAAGGAAATAGTTGAATATTGAAAAATGGAAGAATGCAAGTAAATATTGTGGTGTCTTGCAACACAGTTCAATCCCTTTCAATGATAACATCTATTGAAAAAATGTGACCAGATCTGCAGAAGCAGAACCTGCACATGGTCCTTAGGTCAGTGCCATCAAACCTGCACAGAGTTAGTAGGGTCAGCTGGCAGCAGGATGCTTACAAGAGAGAAAGGAGAGAACTGTCACACCATAACAGCATGTGACAAATGGAAGCTGACAATGTTTATTTAAAATTAATGTAACATAAGAAAAGAGGCATTTCAAAGACATGTCTTTTTGTTGGCTCACCTACTTTTTTCCTTCATCAAACTGATCACACAATAACATGAGCAGCATGATGCTATCATGGCACAGGGTTTCTTAACAAAATGAAATGAACAGAAGATAAAATGTACAAAAACATAAATATTTGGGGGGTTTTTTTCTAAATGAAGTGAGAAAGCCTTTATTTGAGGAGTGGCATTATTATTCAACTAGCATTTTAATCTGAGATTTTAAAACTGCCGAGGTAATGTGTCAGATACGGCAAAGTTAATTGAAAGTAAATACCCTACAAAGTTGTTCTAAAGGCAAAAGAGTCATTATTCCAGTGTTCCTTCTCAAAGTGGTAAGCTGCTTTCCTGAGTGGAAATCCATACTAGAAGCTGCAGACTAGTTTGCTTACTTGGAAAAGCACATTAGAATTAGTACATTGAATAAGTGGCAACAGGTATGGATTGGCAATCTGTATGATAAGCCAGATTCTCAGTGTTTATGATTAGAGATACAAGTAGGAGTGAGGGGAGCAGTCTGTAAGGGTTTGTTTCTCATGTTACTGTGTTTACAAGATGCTTCACTTACAAAAGGACAAGTACTTAATAAAATACTATTAGTTGTCCAGTCATTTTAAGTTTTATAAACGTGTAGTGAACATGGCTTTAAGAAAATCTAATTTTGAAGAGACAATTAATAATAATTATTAAAATGCATAAAGAACACTTCTAAGGCAACCTTTGTAAACTGTATTTTATATTAGATAATACAGTTGGAAAAAGGAGAATGTTTTTCTACATTTAAGGAAAATCACATATTAAATGATAGAAGAAACACTTTTTGAGCAAAGCACAAAATATTCTGAGCTGAAGGATTGATGTTAATCAAATTAAGACAGCTTGAGAGAGAAGGATAACTAGCATTTCTGGAGATGGAGTAGATATTGTTTACAGAAAAAAGCAAAACCGAATGTAGCTTTTACACAGTAAGCCCTGTGGGACCACAGGATGTAGCAATTTATACATTAAATTTATCCGGAGTTGAACTCCCGAACTGTACGTCTCACAGAAAAAGGCCCTTATGCATAATTCTATGATGATATTTTTCATAAAAGTATATCATAGCAATACTTACTATATCCCAAGAGAATAAACCCATTGAACAAGATTGTATGATCTCACTTACCTGAAATCTGTGAAGTCAGCTTTAGTCCAAGGTATAAACAAAGTGAGATTCCCATACTCATCCAACATTTTAATTTTGGGGCAAAATTCACAAACTACTGGTTTAAAAGTAATTAGAGGGTGAAGTTTCATGGAGTTGTATGAAAGCAGAGGTCTCAACCACTAACAGTTTTATCTCCCTTTTTTTTTTTTTTTTTTAAAACTTTAATGAATTCTGAAAACAATTGCAAAACTGAGTTACTTCATGTAGCATTTCTGCTGCAGGAAAGTGTGGGTTATATAAACCTGTGACAGATTAGATAAACTTATATTGCAAAAACTGTTCTGCAAGTTATCAAATCCCTTTCTGATCTGCTCTGTGTATTTAGTAAATACGGCTGGACAGGAAGACTTTTCAGTCCTTTTAAAGTGTATCCTACTCCATACATTTCTGACTGCCCAGGAGAGAACACCTTGTGACACATTTATTACAAAACATGGAATACCTAATATCATAAACATTTACAGACTTCTTTAACTCATATAGCTGAACAGGATTTGATTCTACATTAAGATCCAGACAGGCAGAATTCAGTGCCACTGACTGACTCTCAGATCTCATTCTCAAAGGTATTTGTGTCAAAGGAATTAAAAAAACTACAGAGAAGGATGCTTAGAGTAACCCCAACAAAAAAAGTAGTAACAACAATGAAATTTAAGGCAACATTATGCTTACTGTATTTCTCCTTTAAAGGATTTCTCCTTCAAAGTATTTCTCCTTCAGTGTTCCAGGGTTGAACTATCAAAAATATATCACCAGTTGTCTACAGGCAGTGGTAGCAACAGATCCCAGCTCCTACTGATTCCATATCCTGCACCTCCTGTGCATCTCCACCCACACTGAAGCTTTTCTGTGTCCTGCCTCCCAGGGTGCCTCCAGCTCCATCAAATGCTCCACACCTACTGAGATGAATAAGGGGCAACATAGTTAGGACTAGAACAAAGCTAGAGCTACTAAATGGTCTGCTGCTCCTCTTATGGATTCATATTTTACAAAACGAAATCATCATTTTCTTCAGTGGTATGATGAACTTGGATCATGTCTGTCTATCCAGTCACTGGTCCTCATCATAGTTTTTGGAACTCAACATTTTGGAATACCCAAGCTATAGTCAATTTTGGTTGAAATTAACAAATTACTTTAAATACTACATAAGGGGGAGAAATGGGTTAGCAAACTGAGAAATTGAAATCTTCTTCTCTTAGGGAACTAAGCAGAGAAGTTATACAAAATATGCTCAGGCATCTTCACTCTTTCCTGTTACAGTTCACTTCCTCAGATTGTAACTGCAGCTCACCACCATCAGCACAGAAGACCTTGAAAAGCTAGAAGCACCCTTTGCTGTCCACCTGACTGGCTCAGGCATCAACAATTTTCACACTTTCATCCCATATAAAATACTTACCCTTCAAAGTAATTTTTGGTTGCTAGGTCAAGGACAGAGGCTGAGGGCCAGACAGCGTTAGTTGTTGTTTATACATTGCTGACGTTGCAAAGCACTTAATTACTGACTGAATATCTAAGACATAATAAATCCCAAAGTTAACTAAGGGCCAAACACTTCCGAAGTTCCAGGTTCAGATATACGAGATGTCTTATTGGCACAGCAAAGACAGGCCCTGGCCTCTCTGAGCACCCTGTAATGGAGATAATGAAGACAGAACACCAGCTGGAGGTAAAATGTCCAAAGAAAAAGAAAATATGGTGACATTTACAGATTTGTATAGAGGATGTTTTTCTTAGTATTTTCTTGATTATGCTATTTTTTCTATTTTCTTGAGATAGTACCATGTCCTGGACATAAAAAAATAAGTGATAAAAGGGGTCTGATGACAGTATTTTGAAGGACAGAATGGAAACTGTAATGGCAGAGGGTTCATTAGAGTACAGTAGCATGGAAAAAAGCTCAGAAGTACTTGTAGGAAAAGGAAGGGTGTCATGTGAAATGAAATGATAATAAATAAACTGAAAGTGGCTGAAAGTAACTGGATAGAGCTAGGGCCATGAAAAGGTCATCACAAAGGTATGAGCTCTGAATATCTCCTTTAGTATCACAAGCATCAGTGGGTCAGACTATGTGCCTTGTGCTACTGGTGACAATAGCACATCACCACCAGATAAGTATTTAACTGCCTAACATCAGGTACAAATTCCTATAATGCACTAAAGAGAATTCTTTTTGTTAGCAGAAGGGGACTTTTGCTGTCAGAGCAGTTACATCTCTATTGATAGACCTAAGTATTTTGGTGAGAAGCCAGAATTTGTAAAAGTGTGACTCTGGGCCATGTTGTGCAATTCTTTATCTGCCTTCAGGATCCTGCTACACCTCAAGCACTGCTTCTTCCTTATGGAATTCCCACAAAGCTGAAATAAATAAAAATATTTCAGTTAAGCCTTTTAGTCTGCTTTTCAGGCTGAGGATTCTAAGAGGTGAATCAGTGCATAAAGCTGAGAAGAGAGCAAATGTATGCATCAAAGCGAGAAACAGCTCAAAGCCTTAAATCAGCTCTGAAAAAAAGATGATAAAACTAAATGAGCCTGTTGCGAAAGGGGCTCCACAGACTAGCAAACGCTATGCAAAGAACACTGACCACCTACACCCCAGTTAATCAGAGGGAGCCCTGCTCATCATTAATCAAGATCTTGTCAGGAGGCTCTTGTGGGCGACTTATTTCATTGGAAATTAAGTCTGAAATGGGTCAGATCATAGCTTCAATGTATATAAATTTATAGTGAAGAAAGAGAAGGAGGAGGAAGTACTCTGGGCATCAGAGCAAAGGTTCCCCTGCAGTCTGTGGTGAAGATCATGGTGGAGCAGCGGTCCCCCTGGAGCCCAGCCCGTGGAGGCCCATGGTGGAGCAGATACCCACCTGCAGCCAGTGGAGGAGCCCACCGTGGAGCAAGTGAATGCCCAAAGGAGGCTGTGATCCCCTGGGAAGCCCATGCTGGAGCAGGCTCCTGGCTGGACCCGTGAACCTGTGGAAACAGGACTCCATGCAGGAGGAGATTTGTTGGCAGGACTTGTGACCCTGTGGAAGGGACTGGAGCTGGACAAGTCTGTTTCTGAAAAACCAGAGCCCATGGGAAGGACCTATGTTGGAGCAGGGGAAGATTGAGAGGAGGAAGCAGAGGCAGAAACAATGTCATGGATTGATTCCAGCCTCCATTCCTCATCCCTCTGCACTGCTGAGAGGAGGAGGTAGAGAATCAGGAATAAAGTAAAGTCTGGGGAGAGGAGAGGAGTGGGGAAAGGCATTTTTAATTTTTGGTTTTACTTCTCATTAAACTTTGATTAGATTGGTAATAAATTAAGCTAATTTCCCAAAGTCGTGTCTGTTTTGCCCATGACCATAACTCCTGGATGATCTCTCCCTGCCCTCATCTCAACCCATGAGCCTTTTGTTATATTGTCTCTCCCCTGTCCAGCTGAATGGGGGAGTGATAGAGCATCTTTGGTGTGCAGCTGGTGTCCAGATAGGGTCAACCCACCACATTCCTTTCACAAGTTGTAAGAGAAACTACACTAATTTTCTAGGATGCTTGTTAGAAACAACCATTTAAAATAATGTGAAGAGGTGTCCTATCTGTGATGCTTTGACTTAGACAATCACTGTCAAATCAATTTGTTTGGAAAAATGCCTTATATTCTTAGATATATTTCAATCTGACAGGTCTGACTCATGCAATTCTTATGAAAAATGAGATCCAGTCATGTTGAATTAAATCAGTAACACACAAAATAATCAATGTAATTCCCAGTTTTATCCTCAGCTTGGTTGTGTTGAGGGTTGAAATATAAAACCTGCAGAAACATTACCTCCACACCTCTCCTGCATACCTTTCTCTGCCTCTCCATGCTACTGCACACATTTCCCAGAGCAGCTCTAGAGCATGATTCTGCTGCAAAGGGAGATCAGCCTTCAGCAAAGCCACATATGAGCCTCTGCAGCTCTTATAGATCCACACGGGTATAGAAATACCCTGAAGAGAATTTAGGAGACATGAGGGAAGATGTGCACCATAGTCATGTTCTCATTAAGCACCTTATCTGCCTTTTGTGGAACATAATAGGTTACAATCCAATGGCCAGAAAGTCACTGGGGCCAACACAGGCTAATTTTCCAGTCACACCATGTCCTGGGTATAAACTAAGCAGAGAGGATTCTGTCTATAAACCAAAATCTGTTTTTTAGTTTCTCTCTAAAGTATAGAAATGCTATCCTGGAAAGGGAATTTTTCACTGTTTGTAGGATATATCTGCTTTGTTGCCACTTCAAGGACTGTAAGATTTATTTGCATTTAGTCTTTGTACACTTTTGAAAGTTAGGTTGAATGTGTTCTTGTTCATGAGAACAATTCCAAGAAATGTAAAATCTAGATATGTAGCAGCCTTAGAAAAAATATTTTAGTGGTTAATACAATAGGCAAAGGTAAGATTCAGTTTTAGAGGTATCAATTCCTCATATTGCTAGTGCTGTGTCAGCATTTCATGATTACCCTGTATAAACAGAGAAAAATACACCTGTGAAGGGTGAGCTTAACCCCAAAATCTTGCACGGCACCCAGGACTTTTGAGTGGATCAAGCCATAGACTAGGATAATACTCTAAATCCTGGCAGTGTCAGAGCTGGGTTTGTTAGAAAAAAACACCCTATCAACTATCTGATTTCTATTGGGAACTGACAACTTGCTTCTACCATTCTTAATGTAAGTATTTTATTTGGTAGAACAATACTGCTGAATTGAAGCACGCAGCTGGAGACCTTGAGAAGATGAGCTTTGATCCTATGCAAAAACAATGTCCTTTCAGTGAATACAGACAAAAACCTTTCAGCCACAGTCACTAACAGTAGAAATGAGACTTGGAAGTACAAAGAAATTACATACCTACATCTGATGAACATAGACCTTAGTGTTCACAGAATATACACACTTCATACACTCACTTTCTCTACAGCATTGTTTTCTGTTCAACAATATTTCTGTGTTGTTTAGAAGACATTTCAACTTACATGCTGAATATGAGACTCTGGAGATCACTGAGCTGATGGTATGTGCCTGTTACTGAGGGCAAAAGAACTACATGTTCCAAATGTAATGACATACATAAAAGTCATTCTTATACAGAAAGAGGTTGATCTGCATTACTTTTAATACAAACATGAAAATAAAGTGAGCAAGAGGATGGGCAATGAATTCAAAATTAGCTGGAAGTTTATAAAAGATTTGTTAGTACTCCTTGGAGAACAACAAAATTAGGTGCTGGGGTACCATCTAATGCAGTGGCAAATAAAAAAAAAAAAAAAGAGGAAAAAGCTGTAGTGCTTAAGATTAAGATTCTACAGCTGTTTTTTCAGAACCATGTGCTTTTGGGGTTCATCCTAAATGTCCAGATACAACAACCTTTGGGCAATACAACAATGGATTTTTGGCAATTAATTTCCTAGAACATCATAAATCAGGAATAATGTATTTCATGTATATTCTTACCTGTCTTACAAAAATAGAAATGGAGAACTACTTGAAGGAATGAAATAATTTCATATGGTCTGCAGCCACATCTATTTTAATCATTAATTTTGTAAAGCTTTAATACAGGGACTGACAAAGGGATTTGAAATACATATCCAGTCTCTAGAAAGGAATAGGCTGCTAACTCCTGCTTTAGATAATGCAATTCCGTGATTTAAATGCTCAACTATTTCCATTTTCTTCATCTCAGCTAGAAGAAATACAGTGTATTCAGTCTCACTCTCTGGCTGATAGGCACTGTCACAGCACTGCTATTTAAAGGTTGCAAATATATCAAGAAGCTGATTTAGTCCACTCAAAATATACAGTTGCTTTGGTTTTTCACTCCTGTGGGAAGCACTGCAATAGATTTTCTAAGGAGATAGTAGAGTCTCTATCATGAGAAAACTTTAAAAACAGATGTGATGAATATAACAGAATCATAGAATTGTTCGCAGGAAGTGTAATTCCCACTTCAGACCTGGTTTTGCAGGATCCTGATTAACTGAGTTTTGAAGACCTCCAAGGTTGGAATCTTCACAACCTCTTTGGGAAAAATGTCCCAGCGTTTATTCACTTCCACCATGGAAAAATTCTTCCTTATAGCCTGTGAGAATTTATCTTCCTGTAGATAGCAACTGTTGCCTCTTGTCTTCTTGATGTGCCAGTTGGAGGAAAGTCTGATTTCTTCTTCTCTGTAATACACCTTTAGGTAGTTGGAGACAAATAACAGGTCCCTCTGTAGTCTTCTCTTCTCCAGGCTGAGCAACACCAGCTCTCTCAATGCTCCATCTCCACACCATTGCAGAGGTTTTCTGCTGGACTCTCAGATTTGTCATTCCATGTCTTGTTAGTCCCATCCTGTGAGAGACAGATCTGGACACAGCACTCCCAGTGTGGCCCTGGAAGTGCCTTCCAGCCAATGAGCCTATTCCTTGACCTGCTGGTTATGTTAATTGCTTGCAAGGACAAATTACTGACTGGTGTTAAACTTGCTGTCCACCAAGGCACCCAGGCCTGTTCCCCATCTGCCCAGTTTGTACCTAGCCTCATTTCTGTCTAGTATGGAATTATTCACATATATTCATTCATTTAATATATATAGTATGGAATAGTCTTTATATAATATTTATATTTAGATATATGTGCATGAGCTGATTTGGAACAAATATTTTTTTCTGGACCCTTTTTATGACTTTACTCACTTACTATCCTTGCTTTACTCTTTGGTATAATACTGAACACAAAAGCAGATAAACTCTCCTGCTTCGTATACAGAAGTAGGTAAACCTTTTATAGCCATGAGTGAATAAAATATTTTCTCCTGGTTTTACCCTGAACTTGAATGCTATTGTACTTTACAGTAGAATAAGAAAAAATATGGGCCATTTATGATATACATGGACCTGAGCATCTTTAATTATATTTTAAATTTTATCCACCAGTCCTTGAAAATCACTTTTTCTGTTAATAGATCCCCAGTTTAACACTCACTCACTTCCTAACAGTTCACACACCTTTGGAAGATCTCAGAGGGGCTTAAATGCAGCAATCAACAGTAAGAAGCAAAATGACCTGCTCTTACACAAAGCATCGCTGAGTCACAGCAAGTTTTTATCAGTGGCAGCTCTGTGTTGAAATTCTTTAAAGTCATCAGTTTTTCTAAATTGTGCTGGCAGATATTATTTTTCTTATGTCTAACATCTGATGCACAATACACAGAGCTGTTTTTAAAAGGATAGCTAGGAAATGAGAATATTATTCTGAGTGTTTCTTCGGTACCTTATTTTTTACCTATGACATAGTTATGGAAAAGTCTCCAAGAGCAGATACTGACACCACCTCTGAAGATAGAATTGTACTGTTTCGGCACAGATTTTTCAATTTAGATTCCCAAGAATTTGCTGTTTGGAGACAACTCCTGAACTAAGGAGGACAATGAAGGAGAAAGCCCTTGGAAACATTTCCAAGGGCACTAGGGGACTGATGCCATTGCTGACGTATCCAAATATTTCATATATTCATCCCTCTAGAGCTGGTGGGCAGACATGAGTTTCTCAAGGGCAAGCAAGGGAGCAAGAGAAAAAGAGTTAAGCAGCTCAATGCCTATCTTCCCATCTCCATTGGAACTTTGTCAAAATTAATTAATTTCTCACTCAAGAGGCAGAGTTCTAACAGGAGAATCTGAATTTTTTTATTACCAAGTGTCTCCTTACTCAGGCAAGCACTTGAGAAAGTTTGCAGAGTTACCTTCCTTCTGTTCCTATCACATCATCCCCAGGGCTATCAAAGCTTCACACAATATTTGGCATTCTGGACTGGTGGGTCAGAATTTGGCATTCTGGACTGGTGGGTGGTACCAGGTATCTAATTCTGCAACTGACAGTGCCTTGTCACCTCCACACAGCTACATTGTGGGGTACCAATATTGTCCTAGGATGTGTTTTCCACTCTTCCTCCATATGAAGGAGCATGATGATGGCCCACCAGTTTGGCTGTCAGCTCAAATCTGTCTCTGATTATTTTCTGCGACAGATCACCAAAAAGTAAGACTGAAAAGAATCTGGAGAGAAGCTAGAGAGTTTATGTCTCAGCCTAATCCATGATGGCAGCTACCAAGTAGCTGCAATCTACGATGGAAGTTCACCATTGCACCCCCATATCAGCTGAACCAGGGATCTGCTGCAAGAAATTTTTTTCTGCTTTGTGGCCTACACCTTGTTTTACTTTGCTTGGAAAACAGAGTAGGGAATGGGAAGGAGATGATGGGGAATGGGAAGGAGATTATTATTTTGTCTGGATAATTGGGGCACAGCAAGGACTCCCAGTCATAGGAGACCAGACTGTCCTGCAATACAAACTATTTTGGACTCTATAACCAGTTCTCCAGGTCTTCCAGTGAGGAAGATATGACACCTAACAGATAATCTGTTCCTCTGCTTCACCCTCCTTACCACCAGAGAAACCTCCCTGATACGAATCTCTAAATCTTGGTTTCTCAAAGTTAATACCATGACATCTGACTTCTTACCTGCAGCAACTAAGTGATCATCATCTGCTTTCCTTTTTAATGATCCCTTAGGTCTTCTCTTGGTATTTTTCAGACTGAACAGATTTCCTTACATCTTCTTAGGCCATGCTTGTTTGGCAGCTGATCACTCTCACAGCTTATTGTTGGTCTCTTTTTTATCCAGCTGCTGCTTGACAATTGAATACAGTTCTTCAGAAAGAAGCATCTGTCTTATTTAAAGCCAGAGCCACAGTATTCATTGCTTCCCATCTCAGTCTGAAATTTGAAAGCTAAATGAACACGGAAAAGTGAGAATTCCTTGCTACAGTAACCTTATAGTAACAGTTACTTAGCAGCCTCTTTTCCTTGTTGCAGATTTAATGCATTTTTTTTCTTAATGAAATTTTCCCTAAGTTAAAACAAGTATTACAAATTTTAGGGGTCATTAAAAATTTAAAAGCGCCCACCCAAATCCACTCACCAAGAAAAAACCCTACTTTAAAACATAGTTAACTAACAACCAAAATTGGAAACCAGGAAATCTCTTGATTTATTTGCACTAAACGAAAAATGGCTATGGCCACATGCCTCTTAATATTTTAATAAAAAATTTTAAAAATCTAGGATATTCCTAGCCACAAAATTAGTTCTGAATCAAATTTCAAATGTCATTCTTCAAAAATCCAATATATACATTTTTAAAATAGTATTATATTATTTTAAAGACTTGTCATATGAATTATGCGTATTTTCTAGTGACTTGGGAACTAATTTTTTTCATAGCATGTTGTACCCTATGAAAAACCCTAAGGTCTCCAAATTTCTGATTATTTTCTACTGAAACAGGATGGATATTTATAAATGGCATTTTCTCACTCTCCACACAATCATTAGTTAACCAAATCTCTCTCCAGCCCAGGGCTCTAGATATGAGACATCAGTTGGGGTACAACAGCATTACTGACTGTGTGTTTGAGATACATGATCCATGTTCCTGTTTTCCTCCAATTTTTCACAAAAAGCTTTTCCTGTGAAGGTTGGTCCCCTAGCTAACTGCCTTTTAAATTTAGTCTTCCTTTTTTTTATTTTTTTAAATTGCCTGGATGCCAGAGTCTGCTTGGTTTAAATTAGGCTGGCCATTTTAATCTTTTACATTTGGTGTTTAAAATGTGAGAGTGAGCAGAAACCCTTCATTCCCAGGGACAAGGTGCATGACAGATACTTGCTGCTGCCAGGCTGCTGGCTGTGAGCCAGCACCCACTTCCTTTTCTCAGGACAGGACCAACAGCATCCTGCTGGTGTGAGAGGAAGCAATCTAAACCAAGCAGCTCCATAGCACCTGCAGGAAGCACCTGATTGCCTCTATCTTGTGCCTGAGAGCAGCAGCTCCTGCTGAGTTCCTGCTGGCATTCTGAATGCAGCCATGGTCTTCTCCCACAGAGGGTGAAAATAGGTCTAAATTCACATTGAAATGGATGGTTATGATATGCCACCCTATTCTGCTTCAGTCTGCTCCTGGATTATGCTAACAGGAAAGTGTTGCACTGTACTGATTCAGGGAGTGAATCTGTCTTCTCACCAATGCAAATTAGACAAAAACACTTGGAAGTCACACCTAAATCAAACAATATAAAGCAGGATGAGAAACCCCTACAAAATAACTCCTGAATGCCATTTGCAAAAGCTGGGACAGTCAGCCAGCCATCAGCACCAAGCAAGAAAGAAACTTGGCAGAGATGTTTTTCCAGCTGACACATTCTGAGATGCTACAAGGAGCGGAGCAAGACCATTACCAAATGTCTGTGGGGATTCCATATTTCTGCTGACAAGTACTGCAAGGACACTTGCATACACTCAGTTTTGCATACACTCAGTTTTGCATACACTTTGCTTGGAAATGTGTTCATGGAGTACACCAATTGAATGCTCATTTAAAGTCACCAGATTTTACTATGGCACAAACTGTCTGCATTACCCACTATATGTCCTCAAAACAGCAATAACAAATCTTTCTGCATGAGCCATATTGAGGTGAGTTGACAGGGTACAATAATGCTAAGTAGCAACAAGAAAGAATTGCATTTGTGAACCACAAAACACAAATGCTAGACAGCTAATTTTGAGGGCCAGGGTGTGATGGGATGGCCAGAAAGGGAGAGACCACATGCTGAAGGCAGCTGGCAGAGGTGACAAGTGCATTCATTTGGGCTTTCGAAAGTAAAGAAGAGTTGGGAGACCTCTAGAGGCAAATACAGGCTGACTGAAGCATTTCTTGGGCTCTCCTTGATTTAGATGTGCTCTCCCTGGTAGTTTCCATACTAACTGCCCATAGCAGGACACACAGGGTAGTTGTGGGTCAGGAATCACAAATCATCTTCATGTAGGAAAAAACCCAAAAACTTAAGCCATGAAAAAATAATCTCTGATTTAATTCTTAACTTTCCCAAGAGCTTCTCTTGCTCATTGATAGCACACTCTGTCTCAAGTAGCTCCAAAGGACAGTAGGCGAGAAAAAGCGCATAAAGACAATTAAATTAAAAAGAAATCAGATACAATGACAGAGATTCTAGAGTTGTATTAGGAGGGAAAAAAAAAAGAAACGTGATGGGTTTTCAATCTATGAGTACCAAATTGGAGGAAAAAAACCCTTTTATTTTAAAACCATACCAAAATCTACCACAAAAATGCTGGAAATAGAATCAGTAAAGGACTTTTACGGTTCTGGAGCAGTACTCATGCAACATCCCTTCTAATACGTCCAGGTTAGGACCTTCAGAATGGTGAGCCAAAGCAGATGAGAAGATAAACAGGAAGCCATCATCTTCATTCTCAGTGTGAAACAGCCTTTAACTGTCTTGAAGGAAAATACAGATGACTGAGACAATTTCCAAACCTTTTTGCCAGATAACTTACTGTGCTTTTATAATGGAGAGCACTGTCTTGCCATTTGCGTGGTCTAGATGAGTCTTGAGGAAATCAGTGTATCTAAAACCAGAAGTGAGTATTTAGCACAATGGGTACATCGGATGGACTTTCCTGCATGATGGGGCCAAGGCAGCATCAAACATTATCCTGTCTCTTAGAAATTACCAGAAAAAGAGTTTTGATTTAATCTCAAAGTTATGAAGCAACAAAATGGTGACTGATGAATATATTCTGTTCCTAGTGAACTCAGTGTTAGACTGGGTATGTGCTTCAGGGGAATTGGGACTAGAGAGACTGGATGCATAACCTCATTTGGGGATCTGGTATTAAGTAAAAAGGAACATCACTGATACAATCCCCAGCCCTATCATTTTAAGGAAGAAGAAAACAGAACCATGATTTAATTCAACTGAATTATTTTTTATGCTGCACTATATATCAAGGTTCAAAAATGTTCACTCACTTTGGAATAGTCACTTCTAAAGCAATATTGTATTGTAAAATGTCTGGAAAGTCTTTGAATGCTGTTAAAGTTCATGGGGTGAGGCACTGGGTCCTGCGTTTTTCTTGTATTTTGGGGCTGGTATTTTTTGGTTAGTTGGTTTGATGCTTCCCCCCACCAACCCCCCCCAATACAGACACCAAAATCTTGAAAAGAAAACAAGTACTAGTGGACTTTTTACTAGGCAAGGATACCTCCAAAATGACTAAATTCCATCAGCCTAGAGAGTGGAGTAGGAGGAGATTTCTCTTCTCCTCAGTCTTCCTTCTTGATGTGGTATTTTGTCCGGTTCCTCGTCTACTACGCATATTCCTCACAATTTATGAAATTAGCAACTTCAGTATAATTTTTTGTTACAACTATTCTTTCAGTTACATAGATAACTAGATAGTAAAGCATGTATGCAGTTAGTCAGAACACTCAGCAACAAGTTGGCAAGATATACTCAGTTTCACAAAAAAAAATCCAACCAATTTTGTCATTGGTTTCCTAGAAACAGCATAATATACAAAAAAAGTACAGTAAAACTCTGCCCAGCATTTCTTCTTGCCTCTCTTTACACTTCTCTACAGATATAAAAGAACAGCAGGAGATATGTTCTTGAGCAAATATTCAGTAGGGTACTCAGACCCAGTTTTAGGCCACCAAGTAAGCACCATGTGTTTTCAGAGGTTACCTAGCAGTGATGTCAATGAAAGCATCGCTGTCATCTTTCACTAAGATATCCCAGTTAGACATTTTTCATTTTGCCTCATGTGGCTGATGCTATGCCCTTCTTGTAATGGTTGCTGAACCAAAAGATAGTCTCCTGACCTGAATGTTGTGAACTCAGAGGAAAGAATCCTTTCCAAGAGACTGTAGACATGGTTTCACTAAACAAATCTTCACTATTTGGATTGCTTTATTGTCTGAACTAAATACATCCTACAGTAAGAAAATTCTTCTTGATATAATGGCTTTTCTCTGGGCACAAAGATCTCTAGCAGCTTCATAATAGCTACAAAAAAGAAAAAGACAAATAAGCCAAATCTGTAGCCCTCTCTTTCAAGTATTTTTGCATTCTCGACCTCAACCTGAAAAAAAAAATCAAAACATATAGCAACAGCAGCAAAAAGAGCAAAGTCCTTCACCTTACAGGAAAAAGGTTTATTAAATCTTGAACAGCTGAAAGAATATCTCAAGAACATTTTATACTGGAAAATAAAATGAACTTGCAGAAACAAGTGTTCAGCTCACTGGATATTATGTGCTTGTTGTTATTAAATGATATATATGACACTGTGATGTGTGACTGAAGTTACTCTGGGAAGAAGGGAATTATGTCCTGTCTGACTTTCCTTGGAAGGGATTGGAAACACCTTTAAATGAATGTCCTAGATCTTTAACAAGAAATCTGTCATCTGAAATACATGACTCATACCACACACCATCTAATACTCTTGCAGTAAATAGAATCACTGTTAGAAAGAATGAAACCCACAAATGTTTCATTTTTCATTATGGTTTAATAAATATGGAAATAATATTAGTGTTAAACACTTTATGTATTAAAAGTTATTGATCCTCAGTTTCCAACTCAACTTCTAAGGACCCATGCTTGTAGAGACGTGGTGAGCCAGATTCCATGCCTCAATAACATTCATTAATCACTAGGAAAACTCATCTTGCAAAGTGAGTTCAGTGATGTTACATTGAGAAAAATGATGCCAGCACCACAAAAGATCAGGATTTGCATTAGATTAACATGCAATCAAACTGGTCTCACAACATCGCTAATGATGTCCTTAGAATTCACCCTCTTTAGAAAGAGTGTATGGAAATTATAACTATTGAATTCACACCATGTGCTCAAACTGGGACCAGAAATTTTAAGCACAACTCTCTCACATTTTCTTCTGTGATTTGCAGCCTTCTTTGAGTATCCAGCTAACATATAACTTGTGTTCACAGTTCAGGGGGGGAGATTACACAGGACAACAAATGGATCAATATTACTGCTAGAATAAAGATGCAATTGTGTACACGTGTATGCCTGAGTAGTGTGGAGAGAGGTGAGAGTCCTGGGTATATTTGCTGCCCGAATTTGAATTATTTTCACATTCTGCAAAACTGCAAGTGACAAAAACCAGGCTATGATGAATTTGAAAAGAAGAACCTTGTTAAACTCCTGTGAGGTGAAGCACAACTCAGAACATAACAGTATGAAAAACTATGCCATATTTTTATTTTTAGGACCTGGCAGCAAAAAGTAACAGTTTAAAAAAGGTTTCAGCTTAAAAAAATGCTAAAACCACATCATACAGGAAGTTACAACAGAATATTTACTTTCCAGTTGCAATTAATTGTCTGAGACATTTGTTATTTATGCATAAATTTCAGATTTTTCACTCACTGGCATTTGAAAGAAACCTTTAAATCTTTTTCCAAATCTTTTCCACAGACAAGGTCCAAAACACAAATGGAAAAGATGTTATGGGCCAAGACTAAAATACATTGGCAGTCTTCTGATTGAAAACTTCTAATATTCTTGCTTTCTGATATTCAGCAATAACTAAAATGACTGGTTTGGACTTATGCAGGTGACAACTCCTGCATCTCCTGTCCTTCCAGCATTTATTTTTCCCTTTGAAATAGCAGTGTGTTCAAAAACAGAACACAGAGGAGTATTTTAGACATGACTACTTCCAAAGACTTCATGATGATAAGAGCTAAGGAGAGGCTTTTATGGCTTGAGAAAGCCATAAAATATATCAAGAATAGAAATAGGAAAGAAAGTGGCAGACAAAATGAAGTTCCTGTGGGAGATCTTGTTACATTTAAATGTCTGGACTCTCTAGAGCCTGACACGTCTCATCCCTATCCCTGTACCTGTTTCAAATGACTGAAGAAGCACCAGCCTTACGGTGCTCTTTCAGAAACAAAGACCTGATCTAGGACCCCTTCATGTGATTTCACTTATATACCAGGAGGAAAGGAAATGCACCTAAGGGAGACCTCAGATGCACAGCCATCTGTGCCTCTGCTATACAAAGTGAATCACTAGGTTCAGACAAAGGTAAGCAACATTTTTTACACTCAGACATTTCCCTCAAGAGCTGTGTTCTGTGATTTGCAGCTCTCTCTGAGCATCTGACCCTCAATAACTACATTAGTTTCTATTAGAAGTTTGGTTGGTGAGATTTAAATGGATAGCTGTTACAGGAAAAACAGTGTCAAAGATATTCAATTACTAACCATACTGGAATAAATATGTGCTTGCATGCATGTGTGAAGAGAAGTGAGAAGAGAGTAACACTGGAAGTGAGAAGGTGAATTTGTAATGTGAATCAACATGATAAACATGCATTTTGTGTCTGTAGTGCTTTCCTGCTAGCTCCCTTTTCCAGGCTAGTTTGTCCCCAACTGCATGCAATCACCTACTTGTTTTGTCATCAGAACCTAAATTTAAGTCCTTTGAGATGCAAACATTCTCATCCTACTTTCTTTAATATGTGCTGTATATTTAGAAATCTACTCATAATTATACTCCCCATTCCTTACAGTAAGGTTAACTATAAAAGTAGTAGCTGATGTTCTCATGCTAATCAAACCCTCTAGACTCATATGGGTTATAATTATAAAGCTGGATGAAATGCTGAAAATTAGTCCCTATTCCACAGATTCCTTACAGACTTCAGAGTCGAGGAGAAGAAAAGACTATAAGGGAATTTAGATGTATCTGGAGAAAACTATCTGAACTTTTGCCTCTTCAGCTGCTCTGTCCCTAAATATTGCATAAAGGTGGTTACCCATTTGAAATGAATTCTGCCAATTTTATCTTTACTTTAAAAGCTGAGAAAAATCGATTAAATTTCTTCTCTAATGTCTTTCTGCGACACTGATAATCAGCCATAAAGGCAGCTGAAACATTTCCCAGCTTCCCTGTACTACGTGTCACTGTGGCCAAATATGCGTAAGGCCCCTCACTGCTCCAGTACATTCACCAAGGCTCTGGCAGGCATTCGATTGATGGGAGACAGCAGTGCCTCCCTCTAAAGACTACGATTAACACCTCCACCCTGTGAACATCTCTGCACCCAAGGAACTCTGTGTCAGTCACTCATCGTGTTGCTGTGGGAGAACTTTCACACCCAACACAAGGAGGTTTCTACACACCAACTTGTTTGGAGGGGTAGAACCTAAATTTAGACATGTCAAACTGAATGACAAACGATGATAATGAGAATGATTAAGCCTATATTTACTGTCAAGAGCTGGGGTTTAATCAGTTATGAGTCTATTACAGTTATATTTTTCAGGCAACGAGACTTTTTAAAATACCATGCTAATCAGAAATAATAATTTCTGTCTAGCAGAGTAAGGATTTGAACTAAAATTCACCTTTTTTCACAAAACCAATATGACCATTTAGCACTGCTTTAGTTTCACTTAANCGGGTGTCGGGGAGCGGGCAGCGCCATGCGCCCCTCCGAGGAGTGAAGGGACGTCTGGGCTGCTCCGGTGCGGGCGCGGAGCCGCCGCGGAGGTGGCCCGAGGTGACGGGAGGCCGGGAGAGGTGCCGCGCCAGCGCCGGTAGCGCTGCCACCGTAAGTCCCGGCAACTTCGCCGCCTGCCCTTCCCCACCCGCCGCCCCCGGGACAGCGGCCGCGGGGCAGGCGGGATGAGAGAGGCGCCGGGGTCCAGCGAACCCGCGGGGCAGGCAGGGAGCGGGGTACCNACTTAATAATACATAGGCCCCAGGCCAGTTTGCAAAGATAGAAAATTTTATCTATATGAAAATACATAGATGAGTCTTGAGTTTTAATAGATTCTTACATTACCTGTAACTCCAAATAATGTGAAATTTCTCATATTAAACTACATTTTTGAATTAAGGTAAAACTTACGTTGATGGGACCTTATAAGTATGTATGATTTATTAAATATGCCTGCTGGTGGTTTGTAGACATTTCAAAAGATCTTTAGTTTCCAGGGAAATTTTGTGTAATCTAGAATATTTTATGATTTATATACTGTACAAACACCAGAGAGGACATTTCTTACAACTGTCAGTGCTTTTAATTCTCCTGAAGAGCTCTTCTTTTTGATGCTTGGCTGAGGTTCTCTCTAGAATCATGTACAGCTACACACTGGCTTAATGAAGCCTGGGGTATTGGAAGGTGGAAAATACTTGCTCATTCTAAGGGAATCAGATGCCCACTCTTTGGAAACATTCCCTAGGCTTTCATTATCTTGTTTGCTTTCTCTTTCCCTCCTCTACACAGAGCAAGGCAAAGCCCACTGTGTTTCTGTTACCAGGATGGACAATTACTGAGTGCTGTAGTAATGAAAACATGTATTGTTAAATTAAAATAGTCTCTTCTAGAGAAAATTGAATATGGTATAAATACTACCAACTGGAATGTCTCTATTCTTTTTTTTTATTCTTTGAAAACTTGAATACAAGTAATTTTCTCATATTTTTCATTTTCTATTTCTTTGCTTTTGTATCTCTGAATTACTGACTGAAAGTATTTTTCTTCAAAAAACCCAAAAAACCACTAAAACCCAACAAATTATCTTTTAGAGGCATATGTTGGGATTTTCTCCCTTAATTTCAAAATGTTTTGGAGATCCTCTTAGAATGTCCTGAGATCAGAACTGAAGAATCAATACTTGGATAGATTAAATAACATAACATAAAATAAAACCAGAAATTAAAGCAAGGAGGCAAATGCAATTACCCATGCCTTTTTTGTACATTAAGAGACTTACTTAGATTGTTGCACATTAAGCAAATGATTTAAATAAATCTATTGTGACATTAAACCAAATTGTTTCATCATTTTAATGAGATATCTGATGTTGGATAAACACATAAATCTTGATTTTTCAGGTTTCTACAAACAAAACTAACAAAAAATTGAACACAATCATTAATTTTGGAAAGAGCTGTTTTAAAAAGACAGTTCTTGGATAACTTGATAGCTCCTGGGATTAGAAATAAAACACTGTTCTATTCCTCTAATAATCCTAGTCTAAACTGTTCATATGCCTTCCAGCCACTTGAGCATTTCTATACTTCTCCTGATGTTGCCTTTCACGTTTGGAATGGACTTCTGCAACAGGCAGTAGCTTCATAATTATGTTTACCTGTCACTCTGCAAATCCCTAATTCCAGAGTTACTTCTTTTCCTGAAAATTAAAAGAAAAATTATCTCATTAGGGATGCACGGTCAGAACAGCAGTTATAGCCACTCCACGAATTTCCCTCTCACAGAGCTGATGTGTTTTCCAGAAGTGGGGGTTGGAAGCCTGCATTGCTGATGATAGTTCTGTAACTATTCTCAGAGTTTTCAATCAGGTCACTTCCAGGAGTGAAGATTACCAAGTTGCATGCAAAAGAATGAAATATTCCTATGGAAGACTTATAGGGACTGATGCACCTTGTGCTAAAGCTAATGGCAAATTCCCATTCTTTTGACCCTGAACTGGATTAGGGTGAATATATTACCCTTTTTGTTTAAACGCTGTCTTTTACTCATTCCAATTTTTTATCCAAATTGTGAATATAGCCCTCACTCAAATACATTATTCACAATCTTTTTATCAAAGGATACAGCATACCTCCACAGTCCTCTGTAGACAGGTCAATGCTCACACTTTCAAGGTTTCAAACAAACTAAATCTAAACAAACTCTTTTTTGATAATACAGTGCTCTGGGTAATTCCTATGGGGTACACCATGCCAAGCAGGAAAGATATACAAACTATGACAGGAAATAGCTTGTCTCCAAACAGCTTGCAATGCAGGCATCTGCAAAAGATTATGGAAATATCTCTGCCCAATTAATGGAAAACTTATGGATCCAGTTGGGAATTTTTCTTTCAAATTCTTCACCTGACAAAGAAAATTAGGACAGTGCCTGTTTCACAAGTGGCATCCTTACTTCTAGTACCATTAAAGGTAAACAAAATATATTTACAGAATAAAAGATGGTGTAAATGAGACAAACTACACAACGGCACAACTTTCCATAGTATGTGGAAAAATGTTTTCCCTCATAACAGAATAAAATCACTGAAATTTTGGAAGGTTTGGACTTTCTTCACCTTTCACGAACAAAGCAAAGCTATAATATCACAGCATAAAACACTAGTGCAGCCTCTTTTCTGCAGAAGTCAGTGTTGTAATGACTTGTAAGCATAAGCAGAAATAATACTATCAAGGTACAGTTATGAACAATTTTCCAGTTGTTATTTATGGGCATGACCAGTATTTCACATACATGCTAAATAGTAACTACTCATGCTTGCAGTCCCATGGGGCACAGTGGAACTGCTTATAGCAGAACAAAGGAGAAAGCACTGCTTCTGTGTGCAAGGTAATGATTAACAAACTGGGAGTTTATAAAAAAACCACCCAAACCTTAGGAAAGCTATTTCCAGATTATGGGATGACAGATTTATACTTAAGCAGATGAATACTATTCACTAAGAAAACAGAGCAACATGCAACCCGTTTTGAAATAAATATAAACCAGTCAGTGAAAATGTGATGCGTTCCAATCATAGTATGAACAGTATTAGCTGGATAACACACAAAAAAAATCCTAAATAGGTGGACCTTGGGAGAAACTAGATCCCTATTTTACCTCTTTCAGTTTGATGGTGCAGTGACAGGAAGGGGGATTCTCCTGCTTTCCTTAGGCTTCAGTATGAGGTTTTGCTTCTCAGCAGTTCCTCTTCCACAAACATCTGAAGCACTTTGAACTGTGACTCAGCCAAGCCCACCTCGGGGCAGCTGTATCATTAGAGGGACATGACTGCAGTGAGTCCATAGGGATGCTGCTCCATGGTGCCAGACCTAGTGCAGCTAATGAGAACCTCCCCTAACTTCTCCGTTCCTACAGGAGAATGCTGTGAAGGGTGAAGCAACTGTGGCACTATGAGAGCTCATAAAAGCAGCTTCCACTGTTTCTCTTTGCTGTCTCCACAAGAGTGAAGGATGAAACCTACAGTGAAAGTTTAAATCCTACAGGGATAGCAATTTACATCAGTATTCCTTGAGTGTCTCAACTCGTATTATGGTTGCCCCCCCACTCCCAATATCAAGGAGGACAAAATTTCTTCGATGGTATTATCTAGAGGAACTCTTTTCTCAGCTGCTGGGAAAAGTGGCAAGAAGTTCCGTTTTCTTAGACCTCGGTGCATGCTAAGCCCAGCATCTCCTTCTGAGCACTAAGCTCCCTTGCTCTTGTCCCTCCCACTCTTCTCAGCATGGCCTGAGCTGCAGAAAGGCAGCCAGCTGCTTTTGCATGCAGGTTTCTGTGAGAAAGGCAAGCTGTAGAATTTGGCTGTAGTCTGTAAGAGACAGTGGCAGGTGGAAGAAAAACACCTGAGAACTGCTTCAGTATGAGCTAACTTTCCATTCAGAAGCAAGCCAGGCGACTTTAAAGCCAGTTTCTTTTATTTGATGGCAGCAGCATCCTTCACAGAGAGACGAAAGAAAAAAGCTGTTCTCAGGCGGGTGGCGGTACCTTTTGAACAAGTTTGTTCGCTTCCTAACTCCACCTGCTGGGAAGACACCCCACTACCTGCTATCCGCACTGACATGTTTGTCAGGAGTGCTGAGGTGAATCACCGTGCGTTCGCTCCGTCTCCCACCCTCACAGTGGCTCTCTGGATATTTAAATATTGGGCAGCTTGAACAGTCATAGCAGAGAAGTCCTTCCCTGCACTACTTCATGCACAACCACTCGACGTTCTTCCGCGAGGTGGGGGGTGTTGGCTCAGTTGCCCCTGCATGCCCGTGTAGCTGGGGTCTGCTCTTCTGAGGAGACCAGAGGTGCCCAAATGTGCTTGGAACCAGGTCCTTCTCGGTCTCTTCTTAGAGTTAGTTAGTTTAAAATGCTCACATGGCTTCTGGAGCAGAAACGGGAATTTAGATGACTCTGCCGTCCGATGAATGCTGCGGCCACCCCTTGTTCATCCTCCCCAGCTTGGTGGACGGTAGGTAGACGGTTCATACAAGCTGGAAGAGCATCAGAGGAGACGGGGCAGACGGGAGAACGCGGGACAGCATCCCCGGGGCGGCCAGGGGCCACTGCAACCCTCCATCCACTGCGGGAGTAGCGCCCCATCCGCCCAGGTGCCGGATCGCAGGGGTCCCACGCTCAAAGCCCTGCATTCCCCAACTTTCCTTTCCGAAAAATGCCCGCGATGGAACCTCAACGCTGGCTCGGGTCTGAGGACCTTCTCCTCCAAGAGGAGAAGGAGGAGGAGGACGTGAAGTACCCGGCCGGGCCTCTGACACCGCTGGGGCCGAGCTCCTGCGGGCACCCTCGCTGCGGACAGAGCCCGGCCGACGGCGGACCGGGAACTCCCGGCCCCGCACTGAAGGGACCGCCGGGACAAAGGGCAGTCGGCCGCGCCGCCGCCCCCGCCTCCCCCGCGGGGAC